>OY735206.1:13134470-13236970 GCA_963457665.1 Thysanoteuthis rhombus | reverse complement strand
ATATATATATATATATATATATATATATATATATATATATATATACTAAAATTGCTTAGATCATCATAACGTTTTGATGTGAAGGACCCTACTATACTGAATACCTACCCCTATATATATATATATATATATATATATATATATATATGTGTGTGTGTGTGTGTGTGTGTGTGTGTGTATGTATATATAATGCTGGGTGAAAATGCATGTACAGAATGATAGAATTATAGATTTCCCTATAAGTAATTCATCTAGGGCAGCCGTTACAGCGTTTTAGGTGATTTGCTCACCCTCATTTCTTTTCAAATAATACGCACAGCCGACATTTCAGTCATTAATCTACCATTTTCTTTCTTTAGAAGTTGTGTCCATCACAAATGAGTGCACGTCAGCTGTCAGCCAAGTCTAGTGAAAAAGCACCTGAACATCAAAAATAAAAAGCTATCCTGAGAATTCTGGTGGCCTTTCTACAGATCTGAATCTGTATGGACGCTGAATGAGATTCATGTTTGTAGACCCAACCAATAATTCTTCATCTTTAACATCCATTTATTTCATCGCAAAAAACTAGAGTATTTGGGGACTTCCGTGCATTTGAGGTTATTTAGTTTTATCAAAGGAAAGAGAGAAGTCCAAGCAAAGAATCATCGCGACTAGAGTTACAACGATGAATAGTACAAAACTGCTGTGAATATTAATCTGCACGTATAAATCTCAATATGTAAGTATATTCTAGTGTAGTACCCGTCAAAACTGGCTGTATTATATACGTCATGTATTGATGAATTATGAATTAACTGCGAAAGACTCCTCTGCCCTCCATTTGGCCTTGTGCAGTACTACGCACTGGATGTAAACAAAGTTTAAGGCAGTAAGTGAAGTTGTGAACAACAGCAGTCATTCAACCTTTATCTACTTCTTGCTTTGCCTACTTGTTAACTCAATTTCGCTTAGTGTTTACGCTGTGTAAAAATTCTTCTCGCTTGCTAATCAACAGGTTGAAGTAAGCATAATTTTATACATCAATTTCCTTTAGCGTGACAGAATGTAACGAACCAATAAACAAAAAGTCAAAATCACTTTTATATATATATATATATATATATATATATATCAGACTTTGGAGGATTTTGTGACGTACCATGAAAAAATACGCTGCGCAGTATGAACAAAACGTTGTTTATTCATGTTGTAGCAACTACCACAGACTTCAGATAAAAAATGACTTGTGTCGATAAAAAAACACCTGATAGTTTTAGTGATATTTACAAGAAGAAAGATTCTTTGAGATATTAATAAGAAGAAAGATTGTAGAAATTTATTTACGTAGACAATTTAAACTCCGAGATAATCCTGGTTGAAAAATTGTTCATATTTGCGAACCGATTAGTCGGACAGTATTTTAGACATTAAAAACTTAAATAGATTCTTTTCAAGCCAAAAAGAAAAACTCCCTGCCATGAAATATTGAATAATGCCCAAAACCAAACTTTTGATAATGTTGCAATATACTTGATATAAGCAAGTATTTAGTGACGAGCGATCTTATATGATTTTTCTGTAACCTGGACAAAGCAAAATATAAGGGTTAATGCAATAATGATGAGCAGAAAAGGAGAACTGAGCAGACGGGGAACAATGTCATCGAGGAGTTCTTAATGGCATTTTCGAGTTCTGCTGCTTAAAACTAGTCAAACAAACTTGCTGTTCATGTCGGGCGTCGAAAAACTGACAAGGCAGAAGACATCTAACAATATATTATACTTTCAGTGTTTGCACGTGCGAGCGTGTGTAGAAAAAGAGAAAAACAATAATGATATTCAAGAAACGTGGGATACACGCATTTTCACGGCCAGATCTTGATTATGTCTATATAAAGATTATATCATACAGAACTATTTTTGCAACGTTTAACCCTTTCGAGACTCTTGGGACTTATACATATTAGTGTGTTTGAAAAGTGATTAAGTATTTCTGTGTCCAGAAAGTAATTACGTATTTCACTGCTATAATAATGATAATTATAAACCAATCAATTGAGGCAAGACCAAGGTTAGATGGTACGAAACAACATGTGGATGGAAATCTTTTAGAAGTCAATGTGCCACGAAAAATAAAAGAAGTGAGATTTCATTCCGGTCACCATTGTATGAAACCCTCGCAGAGATTGTTTTGCATTACATAATTGAACAGGATGTGTGGGAAAAGTGATCTGCAAATCTTTTTTTTTTTTTCTTTGTCCCGGAATAAATGTCTGATGGTCGTGATTTTGATTTTCAAAAGATTGGAAATTTTGGATTTAATAAAAGAATATTTTTTCAAACCGTGTTTTTACCCCTTAAGAATTCTGGCACTAAATACCGTGATGGTTTTCTTGGAAGAGTTGATACAAGAGAAAGAGAGGTCTGTTTATCAAAAGGTTTTAACAAAAGAATATTTGCATATCTGTTGATCGGAGAAAGGGGCCCACATCCTTTTGTCTTTAGTTCAAAACTTCTAATCCCCAACTGCTGACTTCATCACTGCTGACTGGGCTCTGATTACTGATTGAGTCGTGACGTTCCTGAATTGGTCAAACATTAGGTGAGTTAGCTCCACTTCTCACCGACCATTCAGGGCGTGGCACACATGCTTCCTGCTGAAGGGATTTTTCAAGGAAGTTATCGACTGAATTCTACTTTTTACCCGAAGGATGAGTGTTTGTTTCATCCTTGGTATATTTCACAAGACTAAATGTATTTGTAAATAGGATGTAGTCGAAAATAGAGTGGCCTCGACGAAAAAGTTTCTGATCCATGTTTCACGCTCTCAATGAATTTTGTGGCAATGCATGAGCCTTGAATTTCCATCTGACTCATTCGACTGTTTGCTATCTGGAAGTATTCTGATTTATCTCTGGTTCATCTTTCATCAATTACCATTTTCAGCATTCCTGTAATCATCTACTTTTTACACAAGAATTACTTCACTTTGATGACTTTTTCATTATTTTGCGTTCCCTTTGCGCTAATGCCCTTTTGAAAAGCATGAATGCATCTCTACCCCTTCGACACCTCATGGACTAGCGTGGCAGGCTTAGGTCCTTCACAATTTCTCAATTGAAATAGCTTCACACCTGTCCATATTTTAAACTTTTACAGAATTGCATTTTTTTACAGCAAAGATAAAGAAATGGACTTCCCCAATCATTCCCAACTGCTTTACATTTCATACTTTCTCCGAAAGTCAACCAGTCGTCTTCTCAGCTGAGCAGTCGACTGCGTATTTCTTGAATCCAATTCTTCAGTACCCTTTTCAAACCCTCCACTTTTGGAGTCACATCTTTTCTTTGACGTAAACTACATGTTTAATGCGATGATAACAGTAAAAATTGTATGAAATCTGAAGGGAGTTAATGTCTCAACGGACGCCTTCAAGATGTGCGCTTTTTTTTAAGCCAAAAAGCTTTAAGAAGAAAGAACTAACAATAATTGTACTCAACCGAAGATTTTGTAAAGATCAAACTAATTTGTCGCCGATAAACGACCATCAACTTATTTGCAGGTCCTATGAGAGGGATTTCAGCCGTTACATTGCACCGAGGGTCATCGGGATAAGAAGCTTGAGAGTTCCTTGGGTAGAACTGTGTATCGAAACTTCTAAGTCGGTACGATGTGTCCATAAATAAAATAGTTTTATCGATTACCAGGGAGCGAAAATAGTATGGCGTTGTGCAAGAAAAGCGTTTGATTTCCTCGTGTGTCATCTTTCTTTTAAGCATACTTTGACATCACTCTGTAATTATGAAGGTCTTTCTTGTTTATAATTTGATATCCAATACACATGAATGTACAATGAAAATGAGAACATTGAGATTTCATGAAAAACAGTAAATAGTAAAAAAAAAAATGATTTCTTATTCCAAAGTTTAATATTTCTATTTGAGGTTCTGACTGAAGTGCATGCACAGTGTCAGCGGACTCTGTTTAGTTGTCTAACAAATCTTGCATTTTAATTGAAAAACACATATGGTAAATAATGAAGTGGAACATTGATTTAGTCATTAGTGTATGGTTGGATAATCTATACTAATATCTAGACCTTTTGTTTGTTTATCCGTGCCTTTCATGCAATAATGCTTATTGACCTAATATTTGGTATGTAGACTGGCAAAAGGTCTACTTGTAACATAGGGTATATCATTTCTATAGGATCTCCTGGTCTAAACATTGACAAACATTTTTTCAAGTAGTATGTTGCCAAATCATTCTTCCTATGAACATCACGAAGATTCTTCCAAGTTTTAGGGATTTTGGGTCACATATTGAAGAAAAGACGTCTTCGGTAATTATAGTAAATGTAGAAAGAACATACAGCCACCAGAATCTAATGGTTACAAACCTTCACCTAAACCTTAAACAAGGCCATTCTGTCAACCTCCAAAATGTCCTTGTTTCAGGTTTTATCAGTTAATGTAGCGTAAACAGGGGGTCACGTAAAGATTATTGGGATTTGCAGAAATATTAGAAAATATTTTTCAAAAAATTATAATGTAACTACAGTTTTTTTTAAATATCTATACAAATATTTATTTCTATTAGAGATTATTATAAAATGAATCAATGCTATTCGATGATTTTATGAATACAAATTTCGTTTTTGTTACCTTTCAATAATTTTTAGAAGATTTTTTTTGTCGTCAGAATTAAGAGTGAACGCAGTCAAAATTATTATAGTATCAAATATGTTGCATTTTCTTTGGAGAGTGGATTACTTTCGTCTTATTTTGAGCTTACGGTGAGTAAGGGCCCATTTATTTTGGTGTGTACAGAGAAATATATTACAAAGCACATTTTCTACTCTGGCGTCAATCAAATTTGCAGTTATTTTCCCTGGACAACGTCAGGTATCTCTGGTAGTATATATATATATGTGTGTGTGTGTGTGTGTGTGTGTGTGTGTGTATAAATCTTATCTGTAATGCAGACACGATGCCTTATCATTATTGTCATGAGCATGAACGCTAATGTTGATTCTACACTTAGGGATACCTTTCGCCACCAATACCTCTCTAAGATCAAACCTCTTCGCTGATAAATTGAACCTCGGGTATCTTCTCAATGACTTGATTCATTTGACGCTAAGTTACCTGTATCTATCTCTCCTTAGCATTTCTTGAATGGAGTATTTAGAACAATCAGTGAACAACAACATTGAATAAATATTGTGGAAGTTGCTGACAGTTCGAGTCTTTTTTGCCCCCCCCTCTCTCTTTCTTCTCTTTCTGTCTCTCTTTCTCTCCCGTTCTTTGCATCTTTCTCCACCTATCTTTTCTCTCTCCTTTCCTTTCCCTCTTTCTATCTATCCGTTTTCCAGTTTCCTTTTCTCTATTTCTTCCCCTGTTTATACCTCTCCCTCTTTCTTCTTTCTCCCCCCAACACGTTTCTCCTTATCTCCATCTTTATTTTCTATCCCCCTTTTCTTTCTCCCACTCTCACCACCTCTCTCTCTATATATATATATATCCCTTTTCTCTCTCCCCTTCCCTCGATCTCCCTCTTCTGCCGTTTTTCTCTCTTTCTTGTTTTTAACCGATTTCTCTTTCTCCCTGTTCTTTTCCCTGTCTCTGACCCTACTCTCTCTCAATCTCTCCCTTTCTCTTCCCTGTGCCTATCTTTTTCACTCTCTCTCTCTCTCTCTCTCTCTTTCTCTTATTCTCTCTCCCACACTCCCTCTTTCCCCTTTTTCTTTGTCTCTTGTGTTTTTCACCTGTCCTCTTACTCTCCCTTTCCTTCTTTCTCTCCATCTACCCCCCTTTCCATTTCTCCTTGTCCCTTTATTCCCCCCTCTATTCATGTTTCTGTCTGACCCTAACATCACCTACCCACCCACCGAAGGGTCTCAAATGATTGAGCAACAATTGTTCCGCCTGGTGCGCTTTCAAGTGACGCCTATGTGCACCCCGCTCAACAGCAGAAAACTAAACAGCTACGTAAAGCTTATTTGAAGTGCTCGGCGCCACGGTTTATGCAAAGATAGGCTTCCTCAAAAGTTGATATCATATTCGATAGGTTTTCTTAATATCAATACGACGGTGTTAGAATGCATCAAAAGATCATCGAAATGGAAACGGATAGAAAACGTAGGTACATTCAGTTGCACGTTCTCTTTCTCTCTGGCCTTTCACTCTCTCTTCCCCCCTCTCTTTATATATATATATATATATATATATATATATATATATATATATATATATATATATATATATATATATATATTGTAAAAAAAAGACTTCCACTACCAAATTACTATATGACAATTTATCAATGGAAACAAGCACCAACCGGACATAACGGTTACTTATTCCAATTATATCCGTATATATCGTTTAGATACATGAATTTTGTATATGACAATGGAGTATCTTCGTTTTACTTTATTTAACTCCTCAGAGAGACAATATAACTGGATCTCACTCCATAGTAGAACTTATTTTCTGGGTATTTAGATAACTCTACAGCCTAGTTACATTATAGCCGCCGATAATGAAAAGGCTTAAATAACTGGTTCATTACCGGCGACTGTTTAGCTTAATGGTAAGAGCAATGCTACGTTGAAGCAGTTACCCTATCGGTTGCAGGTTTGATTTCCTGCAGCGGCTCTATTTTGTTTCCATTTATGTTTGTTCAGGCCAAATGATACGTCTACCGTTTAATAATGGGAGATCATTCCAAATAAGAGTTTTAATATAATATAATGCAATTTATAATCATTCTCTCGGATCATATATCCATTTCTTAATAACATAATAGTCGCATTGAAAGAAAAGAATCGAGCCGATTTCGACCGTTAATGAACAAAACGAAATTTTGAAGTTGAAACAGTTGGGTCTTTGCATTGCCAGTAGGTGTTAAGCTCAATCGCAAGAGGAACACAACGTCGAGGCGGCTACCCTATCGGCTGCAGGTTCAGTTCCTGCAGCAACTCCATTTTTTAAAATTCTTTATTATTTACGTTGTGTGAAATATATTACGTTGTATCTATCTCTGTCTCTGTCTCTCTCTTATATATATATATATATATATATATATATATATATATATATATATATATATATATATATATATGTGTGTGCTGCATTTGGTGAAATGCTTGCGCCTAATCAAGGTCATTGAGTTTTAATTGGAGAGTAATTGAACTCTATAAAGTGGAGTAGCCCTTTACTTTAAATGCTGAGTAAGAGATATTTTTATCAATAAAATCGTTACCTCAAGTAATAGAGTCCATTGTTAGGTACAAAGAAATAGGAAAATCACACGGTTTGTTATATGAGTAGATAATACAAGAAAACTTTCAACACAAGGAAAGGGAGAAGCTTTCGGGGCTATGCGTAAGCTCTGATTCCCTTGAGTAAGTTTTATGGCAAGGAGTTTGAAGGATAGATTTAGTTGAGCAAATTTTTGCAGCCTCGAGCATGCACGTACGAAATATTCTAAATCTCTCAAATTCAATAAAGGAAGTTCTCTTCGAAAAATGGATGGGTTATCTTTGGAAGTAAGGTTGAAAACTACCCGTTAGCAAACATATGTACTTAAAACTAATTTATGTAGATGGCATTTTTTGCAGATTTGTTAAGTCATGACTCGGTCAACTTTTTGAATAAGAATGAGAATTACTGAGCGGGACAGGAGTGACTCGTCATTTTTTGATGTTTAAATAGAAGAAAAAAGAACAGGAAATTGCCCTTTTTGCTCCAAGTCATTTGATTTCAAGATTTTTCCTTTTGAAGCTTTTCTTGTTTGCCTTTGTTGTTTTTTTCTTTTCTGCTTTTGCATACAAAATGCAAATCTCTTTAAAGATCTTTTTTACTCTCTCTTTCTTACTCCCCATTTTTCTTTGTTCTATCTCAAGTATACATGTAATACAAATATATGTTTTTGTATAAATGTATATAAGGCAAAAAAACAAAACAAAACAAGCAAACAAAACAACTGATACCTTGGACGAAATTTTTCCATCTAATTTCCACGACTTTATTTGTTCTGCTTTTAGTAGTTTTAAAACAATTAGCCAAAACCATTTGGTTGAAAAACGAATTCCTTTTTAAGATGAGAAAAAAGATCAGTTTTATTCATGAAAAATCAGAGATTCCTATATTTGTTTTCTGCCCTACGAAAAAGTAATGTATACGAGAACACACATGTACATTGTTGTGTGCTTCAACATAAGACACGGACACAAACTTTGCTTCATCCCTTTCTCTTTTTCTGTATGTTTTAGCGTGACAGAAACCTACAAACAAACATAAGAACAAAAATGTGACAATGGCTTTAATAATAATAATAATAATAATAATAATAATAATAATAAAGAGCGCGAGGGATAGTGCAACAAACAATAAAGTAGAAAACAATGGAACAGTACAGCAAACTAGAAAAGAAAAGTGGGAAGGGAAAAAATTGTACGGCGAGTTTAAAAGACAGATAAAAGATATAGCAGACGAGAAATCATGGACGTGGTTACGAAAGGGGAACCTTAAGAGAGAAACAGAATCGCTCATCATGGCAGCCCAAAACAAAAGTATAAGGACAAACTACATAAAAACAAAAATCGACAGAACACAGACAAACAGCAAATGCCGCATGTGCGGTGAAAGAGATGAGACAGTAAACCACATAACTAGTGAATGTAGTCAGCTCGCCCAGAAGGAGTATAAGCATAGACACGATAGAGTAGCAACGATGATACACTGGGAACTAAGTAAACAAATGGGATTCAACCATGTGGAAAAGTGGTATCAGCACAAGCCAGAGGCAGTTTTGGAGAATGACAACCACAAACTACTGTGGGACTTTGACATCCAAACTGACCACCTCATCCAGGCAAGAAGGCCGGACTTAGTAATAGTAGACAAAAAAAGGAAGGTCTGCCAAATAGTAGACGTTGCTGTACCTGCAGACCATAGAGTAAAAAAGAAGGAGGTGAAAAAAGGGAAAAATACCAGGACCTAGCAAGGGAGTTAAGGAAAATGTGGAACATGAAAACCAGGGTAGTACCGGTCATAGTGGGATCACTAGGAACTGTCCCCAAAACGCTGAGGGAGAGACTGGAGGAGATCGGGATTAGGGGGAGGATAGAGACCGTACAGACCACAGCGCTACTTGGAACTGCACGGATACTGAGGAAGGTGCTGGAGATATAAGTACTGCAACGAATAGTAGCTCTGTCATGATATGCGAAAGAGGGAGGAGACGTTAGCTGAGGACCTGAGGAGACTTATTGTCACTCAGCCTTCAGCGATAACCACTGGGCAACCGGTGTGAAACTGTACATCGTAGAATTACTGCGACCTATGAGTACTAGGAGAGGAGGGCTGGAGACTTGAGGAGACTTGCTGTCACTCAAACTCCAGCGGTTACCACCAGGCAACTGGTGTGAGATTCCAAATAATGATGATAATAATAATAATAATAATAATAATAATAATAATAATAATAATAATAATAATAATAATAATAATAATAACTACAGTGAAGAGTATATCAACTCTTCTCGATCACAATATTTTACTCCTTGCTTACAAATATTTTTGTTTTCGACCAGTCAGCAAAATCTGTCTCTTGATGTCTTGTGTTTCAATCTGATATTTGCCCACTGGTTGAGTATTTTAGTCGGTGACAGAACAATGAATTGCAATACCACGTAATTGCATTTGTTGGATTGTGCAGTATCGATTCTGCAGAAGGCATCTTCTACGTCTATTGGTACAGCTGAGAAAAATGACTACGGACCAAAAAAAAAAAACTCATTGTGGAACCGCTAATGTAAATTGTCTTATTCCTCAGCTAGAAGAACCAGGTAAACATGATGTTAAGAAACTTCTGTCGTTTCTTCTTTCAGTCCATTGAGAGAAAACCCGTTCTTTTGAAAACATGAAATGACACGAGAGCATTTTTATGTAGAGAAATGCCCGGATTCCAAGTTTTGGTCTTGATGAATAGAGCTCCATTCCTGACCGTGGGGACTCTGTCTAAGTTTCATTTGGGTTGGTCTGTCCAAACAAATAGGGCACACTTATCTCTCCCCCGTCATATTTTGATCTTGAACTAATCAGCAGCCACCTCGAGTAGGAAAGCCCCCAGCCTAATTATTCCAAGCGACACTGCGTCCTTTAACAAATGCCCGCAGTCCATCGTTCAGTTGAAATTGTGTCTCTTTTGACTTATAGTGTCTCTTTTGACTTTAAAATGCCCGTTGTTGGACGTAAGCCTTCTCTAAGTAGTGTGAGGCATTGGGGAGTGACCTTGTCCATGCCGTGTTTGTTGCAGGGGAGACAATGATACTTGCCTTCTATTGGTGCAACGTGAACGCGATCTGTCTCAGTTGGGGTTTGAACTCGAGTCGCCGATCCCATTCTTCTTGCCGTTAACCACTCGGACACTCTAATAACATCAAACGTGTTTGTACCAAATATTGACTTGGTTCACAAACAGCCATTAAACAACAACCACCAAAAAAACAACAAAAACAAAACTAGTCGCTTCAAGCATTTCATTTCGAATCCCTTTCACGTCAATGTCCCCTCCGTGTCTCTTCGTGTCTCTGTACTTTATTTTTTAGTTCCATCAATTTAACTACAACTCATATTCTTGTCTATTAATGACCACTTTCTCTTGATTCAAGAATGTTCCAGCAATTCAGTATGTCATTCACGTCCATTTTGTCATCTCGACAACCTCTTCATCAACCTATCTCTTTATTTACAAAATTACGCTTAGTTTAACAACACAGGACATTCTTTTCTTTCTCTGTCACTCCGTCTTTCTTTTTTTCGCTCTTTCTTTTTTTCGCTCTTTCGGGATTTCTCCCTTTCTCTCTCTCTCTCTCTCTGTCTTTCTTTCGTTTCTTTTTCTTTCTTTCTTTCTTTCATTTTTCATTCTCTCTCCATCTTTCTCTGTTCTCTCTTTCTTCCTCTCTCTCCTTCTTTCTTTCTCTTTTTCTCTTTTTGTTTCCAGATTTCTCACTTTCTTTCTATCTTTCTTCCTTCTGTTTTTCTTTCTTTCTTTCTTCTTTATTTGTTTTCCTTCTCCTTCCTTCCTTCCTTTTCTATTAGGTTCCCTTTAATGTATTTTCACAACTTTTCCTTTTTTCTTTGTTCATGAATATCTTTCTTTTTTTGTTCTTTCTTCCTTTCTTTCTCGCTTCCTTTTTATCTCTTTCCTTCCCTCCTTCCCCTCCTTCTTTCATTCTTTCCAGATTTCCCCTTCCTTTCTTACTTCCAATTGTTCCCTTTTCTTTCCTTTTTTCGTTTCTTCTTTTTTCGTTTCTTTTTTTTCTCTTTCCAGTTTGGTTCCCATTTGTGTATCTCCACATCTTTTCCTTTTTTCTTTTCCTTCTCTCTCTCTTTCTTTCTCCCCTCCTTTCTTTCTTTCATTCCGGATTTCTTCCTTCCTTTCTTTATTTCTTTTTTTTTTCATTTCTTACTTTCTTTCTTTCTTTTCCTTTTCCCTTCTTCCTTTCTATCCAGGAATAAAAGTGAAAATAGACCAGAAGTAACTAACCCCTAGTTTATTTTCACTTTTATTCCTTTTTTCTTCTCTTTCTTCATGCACACATTTCGGGTTTTTTTTCTTTCCATCCTTTCTCATTTTTTTTCTTCCTTCCTTTCTTTCTCTATCCATTTTTGTCTGTATTTTTCTTATTATGTGTGTTTTCTTATCCATTCATTTCGGTAACATCCATTCATTTACACCCGTCTTTCTCGAGTCTCTTCCACTCATTTCGTTCCAAAAGGCTGATAAAAATTGACAGATAACAAAACCAAGATAGATTGCATAAAATGACAAAGAATGCAAACTCAATATTCGATGAGCCAAGGTTTCTTCAATTTTTGACCCGGTCATCAATTAAGAAAAGCAGAGAATTCGAAATACATAAAGAAATGAAAATTAATTAAAACTACACAATAGAATTGTACTTTTTTCAAACAAGAAATCATATTGCAATCATATCCAGTTTGGGGGAAAATATGCCACTGAAAAAATATCTATGAAAATATTGTGCAAATTTATACGAAAACATTTTTGCTGGCTCTGGTTGGGGGATGACATTATTGGAAATATCTTTGGTTTTGTTTCCTGTAATTATCTGTAACCAAATCGTGTGACAATTTTTGGAAGGGATCGCCGTATGAAGAGAAGAATCGAGATTCCTTTACAGTAAACCAGTTCCTTTTAATCTTGAAGTTAGAAGGATCGCAATTCTACGCAAGAACGACTCATACACATAATAAACCAATGAGAGTATACCCACACAATTATGGCGGTCAAAAACAGACATCATTGTCAACTAGTGTATTCAACATGATATGGATATAACATGTCATAACTGTTAGAAAATCGGGGTAGGTTTGGGCAGTACAAACCACAGTGATCTGCAAGGGCGTTTCCAAGGGTGCTGGAGACCTGAGGACACTTACTATCATTCAGCCTTTAGAGATGACAACCAGACATCTGGTGTGAAATTGTTAACCACAGCGCTGCTGTGGACTGCGGGGATTCTTGGGGGAAGACTGGGAACTTAAAGAGACTATCATTCTAGGGAAACTCTCTAACTGTACTTGTATTTGTCATAGTCGTGATCTCATTAAATATAATCTTAAAAAACTGCAAAAGATATCAATTCATCTGCAGCAGGGAAAATCGAGCCACCTAAATGACTTGCAGTTGTATGTTAACAACTTAGAAGATCTGGAAAAGTTTGTCCAAATAATCAACAACGATAACTGATGATATTGGAATGGAACTTAATATAGAGAAATGCGCACCACCAGTAATGCACAAAGAACTACAGATGGACTTCAACTGGAAAAGAACTGAAATTGTGGAATATGGCGTTTTTCTTTTTTCTTTTCTTTTCTTTTTTTTTAACACTCCCTAAGATTTTTGATGGCTGGAAAAATTGGCAATCCTTCACGACAGCATGTCTAAAATCAGCTGGAATACTAAGGTGAGCATGGGGGTATTCAGGAAACTTGCTGTCACTTGATCTCCAGCAAAAGTTACTAGTTACTACTTATATGAAAAACCAACAAGTACTATCATTATTATTAGGAAATTGGCGCAACACAGCCTCTCTTAGCCATTATGCTATACTTACCTACGCTTAATAAATAGCATTGTTTTTTTTTGTTATCTGTTCATCATCCAATCACTCAGCCAATGTCTGTCCGCCTGTCATCGTGAAATTCAAGAACGACCAGAGAAATGGCTTCTAAATCTCCTGTGATTACTAAGGGACCTCGTAGCAGGGTTTTAAAAGAAGGATATTTTTCGAATAATTCCCACCATATTTTCTTTTCAGTAGTTGCAGGGGATCAATTAACAATGTAAGTTTACGTTGAGTTGTCTTTTTAGATTGTGTCCGGCAGTGTTCATGATTACCTAAACATTTACTACTACGATGTCTTCGAGTCTAACTGTCATCGTAAAAACTCCGGAGCCGCTCAACACATCCCATGAAATTTCCCATGTGTTCGAATGGGAACCCGGAGCATATTTTAGCAAGTTAAGCTTTGAGATTTCCAATATTTATCAAGTTTTTAAAGCAGGTTTCGATTTATTATGTTCTCTTACTTTAATTCATCAAATATCTGTTCTTCCGTGTGTGTTAGCATAACTATAACTCAATGATGGCTTGCAATTGTTCTGTGCCTACTAATGGGACCCGGGCATATTTTCCGCATTTTGGTCTTTGAAATATCAAAAAAATATAGGGTCTGCATATGTGCTCACCCCGATAATAACAATCTGATTTCCATGTATCCATATATACCATACCAAAAGTCTGATTCCGTTAATCTGTATGTGACATCTTAGGAACCGAAATGATGCTTTGTAGCCAGAGGATAGAATTAAGCCACCCCTAAAAACACGTTTGATCTCTTATTAGGATTAAAAACACTGCTTATGTCCCTCCGTCTGTCATCTCATAACTCAAGATCGGCTAGAGTTATGACCACCTAATTTTGCATGGTTACTAAGGGGGCTCGGAACATGTTTCAACATGTTAGTTTTTGAAAATTGCCCGGACATTTAGAGCTTTTAGCAAAGGGTTAAACTCACAATGTACGGTAGTTATTATACTAAACTGGAAACTGGACTCTTTATGTTCGTCGGGTTAGCTAGACAAATCTGCATCTTTCTACTGGAGCGTTTGAAGTAAATATCTAGCTCGAAATCGGCCCGTAGGGCAGAAGTCTCAAGCTAGTTCATTTCATTCAGATGCCGTCATATTGAGAGCCTCTGCGTGTTCTTATCTCGACTCTCGTACTTCCGTTCCCTTGTTTCGTTCTTTTTCGTGAGCGTGCCAAAGAAGAAAAGAAAAACTTTCTTCTTCATTTTCGTTTTGTTTCCCTTTCCGATCTGTTGATGTGTTCATTGCACGTTGAGCCAAATTGCTTACTCATATTCTGGTTTCGAGTTTCTCGGGATTAGGGATAAATGTGGTTTGCTGGAGATCCGGACGAACAGCTTCGATATAGGCAGAAGCCGAGAAGTGGATGCAGCACGGGCTGGGGGATGAGGATCTAGCGGGAAAGGTTGCAATTGATTTGGAGAGAGTGAGTGGAAGAATCAATGAGAGAGAGAGGGGGGTGGTAGGGGAGATCGGATGGGTAAAGGAATTTTTGGAGGAAGTGTAGGGTAAGGTAGGAAGAGAAACCAAAGTCGCTTGGGATGACTGTCACCGATTCATTCATGTGTGCGTGCGTGCCTGTGTGTGTGTGTGTATGTGTGCGTGTGTGTAAATGTGTATACAGTAACAAACACTTCCTTATTCTTGTGAAAAGAAACTGATATTAGGATCCTTTCGTTTCCCCTTTTTGTTCACAATATATATATATATATATATATATATATATATATATATATATATATATATATATATATATATATATATATATATATTCCAATCCTTTCCGTTCGCCTCGCCTTCCCTTTTCCATTTCAATATCATCACATACAAATATACCGTACCCCCGCTCCTTTGAAAATTCAATTTTCCGTTCAACCTAGAAAACAACAAGAAACAAAATACTTTTTTCTTCGCGGAGAGTTTCTTGTGTGATATTCATTTTTCAATTTTTTTCCAATCTTTTGTATTAAGTCCAAAAGACGTGTGTCCACGTATGCCTTCCGCCAAGGGCAACAAGGCATTTGGCCTTCCCCATCCCCTGGATCGGGCTTTTTCACCGAGGATGAGGGCTTTTGGGGGCCTCATAGAAAATGAAGGAAAATAATGCTGTACGATTGTTTTATGTAATCCCAACAATATACACATAAAAAGATGGCATTATTCTTCGCAAGTAATATTTTCCAATTATATCCTTTTGTGTCCCCTGGAAAATTATCCTAGTGGGACGCCCATGTCAGTGGGCCCCCATGCATGTCCACAGTCGCAACCTAAAAGATGCTGCTTTTCATTTCATACATTGTTTGAAATATTGATTCTTTGTGATATTTTCGCGATTATTTCTTTTTTAATCCTTTCTGAATAACCATCTATTATTTTGTTTTGCAGTTCACCACCGAACATTCTTTCGATAACTTGGATTTCCAATTTTTTTCTATTCTCTTAGTTTCCCCATTGTTTCTCTCGACTGGTGTAAGTTTTCCGTTCAGAACCTTGGCTGGGTATTCTTTCCACTCTCCAGGATCTCTCAATGCCACTCTTTGTGCTGAGTGTTTTACAGAAAGGAATTGAGTCCCATTTTTGAAGTCCTTGGTATGTCTTGGCCATGAATTGATCTTACGACCTACCGAAATGGAAAATAACTCGCTACCACTGGGCCACGGCGATTAGTGAGGTGGGGTAAAAAAACTGGTCTAGTCCGTCACTCAATACAAACCATCACGTCAGGCGTGATCAATTAAAAAATTAGAAAAAAGAGTATTCAATGAATCTCGTCTTTTGTTAAACATTGATCACAAAGACTGAATTTTGAAAAAAAACAAAAAAAAAAACAACAAAACAAACTGAAACATGAATTGGACACAAAATCAGGGATCAATTTAGCATAAATTTATAAATTGAATCTCCAACTAAAAACCAAAAAATTTTTTTTCAGATATGATAGGAGTAAATGTTTCAATTTTCAGCTCAATTGGTGTAATCTGTACGCATGATACATGCATACATACACAGCCAGTGACCCTAGTTGTCTATGTTCAATTCTCTTAATATCTGCAGCAGGTTTGCATCAATATATCTAAGATAATCATGGTAAGGTGATTAGGTTGTGCTTATAGTGGCTGGAGATATGATAATACTGCTAATAGAAACACGGCTACTATTAATAATAATAATAATAATAATAATAATGATAATAGTAATAATAATAATGATGATGATGATGACGAAAAGAATAAGATGGCTATGGTGATTGATTTTTGTATACCTGTATGCAAGGTGTTAAATTATTTTTTAAAATTTTTTAGAAGTGCCGACATTTTAATGCCACTTCATTTTTTTCTATTTAGTTTGTTCTTTTAGTGAAGGTGGGAATCTCTAATTTCTCGTTTAGCATGAGTTTTCAATGTTCTGGCGTATGTATGTTTGTTTTAATATTTTCTATTTTATTCTAATGTTAGATCCGCAATAAAAGCTATTAAAAGCGAAAGAAGAAAAAGTAACACAGCTCTTACACTTTTATAGTAAGTAGAGAGTAAAAGCAAGAGTTCTTTAAGACGGGAACATTAAGATAATATTTCTGATGTTTTGAGAGAGAGAGAGAGAGAGAGAGACAGAGTAAATATCTCTGAACTAACTCATTATATGCCTCTTAGTATCTCATTTTCCTGAGAGACGATCCAAACACCCTCTCTCTTTGGCTCTGCCTGGAAAAGCCACCGGTTAGTCGAATATTTTGTGCCTTACCTACAAAAATTGTGTCCGTTTCGATATAGTTTTTCTATAATAAATCGATCGACGCCCCCTACAAACAATTAGGTTGTGACTGATTTCCAAAATCTTACTTGATAAGAACCTGATTATGCTGACAGAGGATCACATTTTATAATTATATTGATTAGTGATTACAGTAGGCTGTCACATACGGACAGAAGGATGGACATTTGGTGGAGTATGATAAGATATGCACGTAGATGTGTAGATGTACATGAGTAAGCATGAAGAAGAGTGTAGTTGTGCTGACTTGAGAAAATATCCTACGTGGGAATTTTCCTTGATGCTAGTCTTTAAAATAAACCATAATCAGTAGCTGAGTTAGTTTTTTCCATTTTTCCAGTTGTCGACGTTCGAGACCAAGTGAAATCCATGGTTTTGATGCTGATTTTCAACACCGATAGGCCCTCCTTACTGGAGGACTAGCCTAACAATCTTCCCTCTCGTACCATTATCTCCTCCTCTATTCGGCCATGCGTCCGACTGGAATGTACTTTGTGATTATCATCAATCAGTCAATTCCCCCCCTTTCTCTCTCTCTCTCTCTCTCTCTCTCTCTCTCTCTCTCTCTCTCTCTCTCTCTCTCTCTCTCTCTCTCATATATATAGTTATATTGTGTTGTGGGCACGAAAAGATCTTGCAAGTTGATCCTTTCTTTTTTCCTTTCGAAGAACAACTGACTCAATCCCGATTCTTCTCGTCTAGCGACGTTTTTATCCGATTCCATATTTATTGATGTTTTTAATTAGAAGAGAAAAAGCATTGTAAATCTAAACACACACACACACACACACACACACACACACACACACACACACACACATATATATATATATATATATATATATAGAGAGAGAGAGAGAGAGAGATTTGTAGTGATGGATGGTTTGATTTTTGTTCATGCTCACATGTGTTTGTGTGAACATGTCCGAATATCTATTTAAACGAAGAAAACTACTCTCCCTTACTTCCACCTCTTTCACTCGCCAACAATCTTCCTTTTGGGGGTTTCGAAGATTATAAAAAAATTTATAAAATAAAAAAAACGACAGAAATTTATTATGCGATTACAAACATTGGTTTTTCGATCTGCATTTGATCCGATTCATTCAGGGTAGGTGAACTGAGAAGGCAGTTGGAAAGCCTATTGTTATCTATCATTGTTTACCATTCATCATGCAGTATACAGGGTGTCATTTTCAGTGTGACTTACTGCATCCTTTCACAATCACGCTGTCCACTTTTGACAGGTACAATCCTCATGTAATTTGCACCTGAGTTCTTACACCAATTATTTTAGCACCTGAGTTCAAATTATTAGTCTCTGTAGAAGATACCAGTTCTACGATTCGATTCCATCTTCCAGTTCACGTTTTGTTGTTTCTTGAGTTTTTCATGTCGTCCTTTCTGGTCTATTCCCATTTTGTCACACGCACACACACACACACACACACACATATAAAAGTATACACCCGTAAAAATAACGGGGTTGTTCATGAATGGGTCTAGAAAGCCAAAATCTATTTCATAAAGTAATTTATTTTTAACAATTCAAGTATTCTGATTTTTTTGGAAAGTTTCAGATCAACGCTGTATTAATGTTTGATCAAACATCAAGTTTTAAGACAAAATCTAATTTAAGATGGATCAGCATTGATTTCATGTGGCATGAGAAGTATGTGGTCGGCTGATTTGGTTAAATCCAGTGCCGAACAAAATATTTTTCCAGATAAATTGTCATTTTAATTATCATACACACACACATACACACACACACATACACACACACAAACACACACACACACACACACGCACACACACTATATATATATATATATATATATATATATATATATATATATATATATATATATATATTAACGCTCTCTTATTCAGGGTTGAGCACTCTTCAACTAAGGCAACTCATTCATTATAAGCTATGAGCAATGGTCTTCCAACTCTGGAATAGAGCACTCATGTGGATAGGGTATTGTACGTAAGTAAATGTATCGCTTAAATTCAGTATTACTGACCATCCTGTTCTGTACTGGGCAAGGATAAAATGCCAGCCTCTGAGTCTGAAACGAAGGTTTCGATCCTACCTCATGGTACCAGATGGAATAATGGATAGTCAATAGCCATACTGAAGAGTTGTAATACAATGAAAAAGCTGACCGTGGATGACTCAATTATTATCATCTATATATATATAATCTGCAGCATTTTAGCGTCCATCATTGGAAAAATTGATATGAAATGAGTTTGTTAATCATTTCCGAGTGATTTCAAGAGTTGCGTGATTTGTTTGGTGAGATTCAGATAATCGCTGGCTTACTTAACAGATGAACAGATTGATCAATCTGTTCAAATTTGGCGAACTTTTGAGTGGCACATCGTCTCTATCTCTCTCTCTCTCTCTCTCTCTCTATATATATATATATATATATATATATATATATGAATGAATGAATGGGTTGGCTTTGCGAGCGAAGATTGTTGGGAGGGATTTCCACTGCAGTAATACCGTAGACGGTAGGGCCCGTTGAGGTCAGCTTTCCCAGGGGGCCAACTCCGGAAATTACGGCTCTCTGACATCCTTATGCACGGATACTCCGGATATTACGGCTGTCTGCACTTTAAGCAAAGATCCCAGACGCTCCAACGTAGCAGATGTGCGCTGACCACAGAGTTCTGCTACCCATCGGAGTAATGATCTGACAGTGTAGCAGCCTTGAGACTATGTCCAAGTCATACCTACAAAAAAAATTGAACAGTAGAAGCGCTGCTTATCAAGTTTCAAGTATGTCCGGACTTTCTGTGTTTTTCAAAGGATTACTCTGGACCCCCCCCCAAAGAAACATCATCATCATCATCGTTTTAGCATCCGTTGTTAGATATAGAGCTTCTGCTAGATTCACCAGACCTCTCTATCATGGGCATCGCAAAGCCTATTATTTCTGAACTTGTCTAGATCTTCATGCCATCTTATATTTTACCGGTATCCATGTTGTGAGTTTTCATGTCCATTGGTTGTCTGACATTCTTACAACATGACCAGCCCATTACCATTTGAGTTCTCTTGTTGAATCTATGATGTCCCTGACTCCTGTTTTTTCTCCAATATACCGTACTGTTTTGTGAAATTTCCACGAGATGTTAAGCATGATTCTCTCACGTGCTCGTTGCATGGTTTTCAGTTTGTGGGTCAATCTTTTGCTCCATGTTTCAGCTCCATAGGTGACTATCAAGTGTATACATGAAGACCATTCTTTTTGAAACTAATGGAATTTTCTTGTTCTTGAAGGTTGAGCTTATCCTACTGAAAGCTTGCCATCTTCGCTTGATTTCTTCTTGGGGGGGGGGGTTCATAGAGATTCGCTGTCCTAGGTAGATGTAGTGGTCTACCCAAATCAGGTCTGCATTTTCGATTTGGATTTTTGAGTCTTTGTCCTTAACATATATGTTGTACATGACATTTATAGGAGTTTTCATGTCCATTGGTTGTCTTCGATTTATCTTTTCATTATTTAAACGATGGAAAATACAGTTTGCTGGGAGAGAAAAATTAGGAAAATTAGTTTTAATAGAAGCTATAAAAGAATGAAAGGCATGGCTTCCTTCGTTGAGAAACAAATTGATATTTACAACTGGAATCCAATTTCAAACACATATATGTATATATATATATTTATCAAGAAATGGACATCTATGATCTGACAGAATGATTATGAATAGCGATATATCGTATAGAAATTCTTATTTGAAATGATCTCCTGACATTATCCGGGTAAAGTATCATTTGGCCTAGACAACGTGAATAAGATAAACAATTAAAGAAAATGGGGCTGCTGCGGGAATCGGACCTGCGACCTATATATATTCATATATATGTGTGTGGGTTTGTGTGCGTGTCTTTAATGGAAATGAATACACTCCTACTACTTTTTTCAATAGAAAGTTAATTTTCTTTTAACTCAAACTCGAAACCCTTTCAGCATTGAAACTCTTTTGCCAAAAAAGGAATATGTTTCCGTCCAAAAATGAGTACACTTTAGCAACAGAGTTCCAGTGCTAAAGAGTTTTGTCGTAAATAAGACCTGATAATATCCGGTTTGATGATGTAATCTTCCACTCGGAATAATAAGATCCTTCAAGGTTTTGTTTAAAAAAATATTTTCCCTTCTCTTTTGTTCATTCAGCATCGACAACCCCTTCTCTATCCATCCCACCCTCTATCCTAAGGGAAGTAGCGATAACTATTAGGGTTTTGCTGCCCTCAAAATGCGCTCACCGATACACCCTAGAAGCGGCCAAGTGGTTTGATAAGCGACCAGTGTTCCTGTTCAGATCAGCGAGTCCGTTGAATTCCGTTCGAAGATGGGATGACGGTTGGACTGGAGAAGAACGGTAGTGAGGAAAGAGCAGGGCACACAGCCAATGTTAAACTGAGGGACCAAGTTATCTGTTCACGATGAAATCGATAATTAATCAGACGATGAGGCGATCAAATAGCAAGGCCCTTCAACTACCTCTCCGATTTCCCTCTTGTTCATTCAACCTTTCCTCTTCCTCATCTCTTTCGTACACCCCCAGCTACGCTGACTCCCTCTCCAATCTCTATTATTTGGTCAACAGTTCTTCTCTCTCTCTCTCTCTCTCTGTCTTGCTCCCTCTATCTTCTTTCTCTGTTTGCAACACCCACACTCTTCTTTTCCCATAATCTTTATTAATTCCCCCCTCTCTTCCTTTTTTCTGACTATTTTTGAAGGTTGAAGAGCAATATGGAGATTTTCTTTTTGAGGCTTTCAGTGTGTACATATGCCATAATTGACGTGTATGTGTGTGTGTGTGTGTGTGTGTGTGTCTTTTGTGTGCTTATGTGTGTGTGTGTTAATGTTTTTATGCAGTTGCTTTATATGCTTATGTTTACACGTGTATGTTTATGATGTTTTTGTGAGTGGTTATGTGGGTCTCTGTTGTGTTTTTTTTATGTGTATACTCATTTACGTCACGGTCCATTTATATTAGTCTGATTATGGTTCGTATCTGTGCAAAATGCTTCCACAGCACACACACACACACACACACACACACACACACACACACACACACACACACACATATATATATATATATATATATATATATATATATATATATATATACACTTGTTCATTTACATGAGCGCATTTTTTACTAACAGGTGTTGGTGTTGACATTTTGGTGATTGTGTTTTTACCAATATTTGTGAAACTTTCTGAGTGTGTACATATATATCATTATTCAAATACTTCTACATGTGTTTGTGAATTTTGGGGTATATGCATGTATTTATGTGTGCAAGTACGGTTATTTCCATACGTGATGATGCATCAAAATTATTAATCATAAGGGGAAGTGTGCAGGGGAGGGATAAGAGAAAAAAGTATAGTACAGGGTGACAGAGGGAGAGGGGGACAGATAGAGAAGGAGGAGGAGGGATGATGAGAAGGGATGTCTATAAAAAATATCGTCCTAAGCAAAAGGGAAAGAAAGATTAAAGAAATGGAGGGAGGGAGAAAAGAAAGGAGGGGAAATGAAGGAGGAAGGTAAATAAGAAAAGGGAAAACTTACAAAGGAATAAAATTACGACGAGAAATAAGGAGAAAAAAAATCAAAGAAAGTAAGAAAGACAGAGAGAAAGGGAGGTTAAAGATGAATAAACGAAGGAGAAGAATTGATGAAAGAAAAGAGAAAAAAAGAAATACAGAAAGAGAAATAGGAAGAAATCGAAAATGGTATAGAAAGAAAAAAGGGGTCAGAATGAATGAGAATACAAGACGAACTCTCTCTCTCTCTCTCTCTCTCTCTCTCTCTCTCTCTCTCTCTCTCTCTCTCTCTCTCTGGTCATGATGTGAAAGAATAGGAAAATGAAGCAATCGAAGGGCTGGGTTGGAGGAAGATGTTTAGGGAGAGGAAGGTTTCATGGCTTGAAAGGCGGGAAAGCGAAAGCATAAGTTGAAGGCGGAGAAATAGACTTGGGGAGACGGCGGTGGCGGCAGCGGCGGTAAAGAAGGGATGTCGAATGCCAACTAATGGGATTAGAGAAATAGGATTACCTAACGAGCCTGGCGCATTCTGGAGAGCCTTCGAATGGCATGTCTTCATCATTGAAACTTCATCTTCATCCTTTCTTCTCTCTCCCACATTCCTCGGCACTATTTCCATACACTATCGCTCTCCCTTTTCCTGCGTCTGTTGCTTACTTTCTCTCTGTCTCTCTGTCTCTCTGTCTCTCTCTCTTACGTTTATTTCCCTCTCTTCCTCGTTTATCTCCTTTCTTTGTCTCTATTAATCGATATATTCTTTCTTTTTCTCAGTCTGTGTGTCATACTATATTGCATAGACTGTCATAGAATATCATTCATTATCTCTCTTTCTATTATTCATACAACTTATGCATATATCTTTACATACACAGACACACATATGCGTGCACGTGCTTGTGTCTACCAATATCAGACCTTTCTGTTTATATGTGTGTTTATTTGTGCAACGGTCACGTTAAAACTTCATTGTTGATTGACCTAATTTCTGACTTGAATACTCACAGGACATCTTGTTGTGACATAGGCTACGTGACCTTGATCTGGGAAGCCATTTGACGTCATATTCGGTAATTTCCAGTCAATTGAAGGGGTTTCTATTATAATAGTAAGATTACTTTCAAGTACAAAACCTCACTGTAAGAAAGATGATGTCGAATTGAATAGGATAGATGATGCTGGCCTCCAAGATCAGTGGGGTTGATTAGGAATTGAAATAGCTTTTAAAACCTTATTGAAGTCAAATAATTAAGATTCAAGGTGCAGATTTGTATGTTGGGTTAATTTGGGACGAAAATGGCTATAGGATAGGTGGTGCTGATTTTCAAAGTCGTTTAAAAATCACCAGAGTTCAATTTAGGATTTAAAAAGCCTCTTTTCAGTCACATTGCGACCGAACAATCACAATTTTTGACGTAAATCAGTACATGGGGCTACAAGAGGTTGATTTAGGGTTAATTGAATTTTTTGACGGGGGAAAAAGAATGAAGAAAGGTAAATATCGAGTAGAAAGGAAATGAGAGTGGAAATAAAATGTATAAGAAAACATGATGTGTATCGAATCGAGATCAAATAGACCGAAAAGAGAGAATTACCCCCCCCCCCACATGCACGCATAGGTGTGTGGGGGAAATTCATAATTACACCCCTAATTATTATCTGACTATATATAGATATATACGGGGAAAGTTGGAAGTGTGCGCAATGCATTGGCTGAGCAACATTCTGATTCATGCACACAGACACATGCACACACACACATACACACACACACACACATATGTAATCTATTTGATATATATATATATATATATATATATATATTTTATATATATTTGCTATATAATCGGGGTATCATTCTCTCTTTCACTTTCTATCTAAATATATTTATGACTTTTATCTTTGTCTTCATCTGATCCGTCTCTTTCCCTGTCTCTCTCCCCCTCTCTCTTTATATATATATATATATATATAGATAGATAGATAGATAGATAGATAGATAGGTATACGTGTGTGCGTGTGTGTGTGAGCATGCATATTGGGAGATCTACGCGCTGATTTATGCATAGTCACACACGCACACGCATACATACATACATACACACACACACACACACACACACACACACACACATATATATATATATATAATCATATGCAATCAGGAGGATCTACATGTGGTTTCAAACTGTAAACAACAAGTGTTTGAATGATAGATCGATGGAAATAGAAATAGAAGATCAAGGATCGAAGGGATAAAGGAAGTAGGCGGCAGAATATGGCGGAGGATAAGCTCTCTACCGAGGACAGCGAATGCGCAAAATCGCAGCAACATTCCAATACACTTAGTAAAAAAAGCTGAAAAAAAGATTGATGGCGGTCGATGGCGCATGCGTGCTTTACGAAGCGCATGTTTTCACCCGCAGCGGCAGCAGCAGCCATCGGATTTTCAAAAGGCACGTAGGCCGTGCAACCGGTTCCTTGTCAATGGAAGGGCCTATCATCAACCGAAAGAAAGGGGCTAAAGAAAAGGAGAAGGAAAAGGAAAGCGGTGGGGAGAACCTTGAACCTTAAATCCCTATCTTCTTCCTCCTTTTGTCTCTCAACATCATAGATTTCAGAGTTACCCTCCAATTAAGCAGAAATGTTTCCCCAGCTTTCCTAATTCATTAATAAACACTGGGACCAGAAAAAAAGTCAAGGTTATATTTTATTCACATCTTGAGGCTCTGCTTTATTTAGATTTCAATTTGAATTCAACAAAAGGCTGAGATTTACAGTTCCCGTCTCAGCAAATGCCGATTCTATGTTGTTATGTGAATTTCTGACTTCAATTCAATCGACGGAGATGCAGATTTCATTCGAAAAACTTACCCAACCTGATCTTTTGACCAGATATTAGTGTGAAAGGAGAAAATATGATATTTCAGACGGAAGAAAAATGATGTTCGAATTTCTTCGATGAAACGTTGTCAATTACGATTTAATATTGACTCATTTTCCTTTCATCATATTTCTGATGCGCTATATTGCAACCATAACATTGTTACTCTACAACCAGTAAGTAGCGTGGATAACCCTTTTAAAGGATAGGCCTTCAGTGAAACTCTAATGATCAAATTGGTAGAATGCTGTCACGGCAGGATATACTTTTTTATTCAAAGCTATGGCGACTTGAAATCTTTCGTAAAAGTGTCATAAAGTGAACTTTTGTAGGGGATGTTTCTAGATTTGCATTCATTCTAAATTTTAAAATCTTTCTCGCACCCTTTAATCTTGAGGCTTAAAAATTAGATGAGTTGGAACTTTCCAGCCAATCTGTAACAATTTGTAAACAAATCAGCATGCAATGATATATTACGCCTTTTCTCTTAACTGGTTCCAGACGGACGTTATTTATCCACTGTTGCCTTCAGATGGTGCGATTGAGGGCAGAACATAACCGACTTGATCGTTTGGTTTTCTTGAAGGAACATGATAGATTACTCCTTTACAATCACAGCATCACATTCCTTAGATGAAAGCCTTCCTTTGGCACCTTCAGGGGTGGATCATTTCGCCAGCCCCATGGTTTCTTGTCTTCCACGCTGTTGTCAACTATCTACTATTCATCCTCGCCATAATTTCTAAAGAAAAGGGGACGTTTTGGTTACCTGTCAATAGAAAATACGGTTCAAAAAGGTCAAAGCTGGTAGAAACGATTTCAGTGCTTCATTCATGTCCTGTGTCATCTAATGTTGATAATTCTCAGATAATGAATTGATTTGATCGGTATCAACCTCTAATCGTCTACCCTAACCCTTAGCATCGTTCAAGGAGAAATCTCTTTGCAAACCACGATTGAAATGTTCGATCATTACCTTTTTCATAATCTGCACAATTCTTTTACTTCCCCCCATCTTCAATATTAGAATCAATAAACAAAAATGTGCCATTTTTATATTTAAAAAAAATGCATGCTCGTATGAGAGCTGTCACAATACAATAAAAAGTAATATTTTCAATAAATTTCGTTGAAACTAAACGCCCTTACTGCCATCTAACGACGAAAAACCGAACTAACTTTTTACGCTAATCAATCCCACCCCGCACTTTTAATCATAGGCTAAGATTTTGTTATTTAGATTATTATCTTGGTATTTTGCAACTAGCTGTTAGTCATCTTTGAGCTTCGTTTAGACATTCTTGTTCAACTGTCTCTTACGCCTGGAGAGACCAAAAACTCAACAGACAAAGTAAACAATGACCACACGAGATTCATACACGAGTTACTTCTCCGTAAGAATTTGTAAAGTGAATGGAACCTGAAATGATTTGCACTGACCAGTCCAATGGCTTCCTGAAATCCAAAGTATGATTCAGATATGTTAGTAATCGAGGCGATGGGGATAACATGGCAATTCGTCGGCCGAGGACTTCATAAGCGTAAAGTTTGTCTGGAAAGTATCCAGCCATTTGGAATCAATCGAGAAATGGTTGCACAGAAGTATTGTAACTTGGCAACCAATCAGTGTACCTTACTGTACATGTGTGAATAGACACTCTCCCGTGGAACTACTCATCTTATTGAACGAGTTTGTGTACTGTGTGACCGTCATTTTCACAATGATCGAGTGAGTTATTTTGGTGACAAAAGATAGCATCACTCCGATCAGCCACCCCCAATCCAGATTTGGCTTCTTATAACTTCTGGCTTCTCCCGAGAGAAGATTTATAAATTGGGGTGCACAGAACACAGACAAACAGCAAATGCCGCATGTGCAGTGAAAGAGATGAGACAGTAAACCACATAACTAGTGAATGTAGTCAACTCGCCCAGAAGGTGTATAAGCATAGACACGATAGAGTAGCAACGATGATACACTGGGAACTAAGCAAACAAATGGGATTCAACCACGTGGAAAAGTGGTATCAGCACAAGCCAGAGGCAGTCTTGGAGAATGACAACCACAAACTACTGTGGGACTTTGACATCCAAACTGACCACCTCATTCAGGCAAGAAGACCGTACTTAGTAATAGTAGACAAAAAAAGGAAGGCCTGCCAAATAGTAGACGTTGCTGTACTTGCAGACCATAGAGTAAAAAAGAAGGAGGGTGAAAAAAGGGAAAAATACCAGGACCTAGCAAGGGAGTTAAGAAAAATGTGGAACATGAGAACTAGGGTAGTACCGGTCATAGTGGGCGCACTAGGAACTGTCCCCAAAACGCTGAGGGAGAGACTGGGGGAGATCGGGATTAGAGGGAGGATAGAGACCGTACAGACCACAGCACTACTGGGAACTGCACGAATACTGAGGAAAGTGCTAGAGATATAAGTACTGCAACGAATTGTAGCTCTGTCATGATATGCGAAAGAGAGGAGATGTTAGCTGAAGACCTGAGGAGACTTATTGTCACTCAGCCTTCAGCGATAACCACTGGGCAACCGGTGTGAAACTGTAAATCGTAGAATTACTGCGACCTATGAGTACTGGGGGAGGAGGGCTGGAGACTTGAGGAGACTTGCTGTCACTCAAACTCCAGCGGTTACCACAGGGCAACTGGTGTGAGATTCCAAATAATAATAATAATAACAACCTTTTTAAAAAATCCCCTTATCTTAGAAGAAAATTTAGGATTTTGTCCCAATGTATTCGTATGAAGTGATCTTAAGCAGCCTTAGCCGAGATTCGAATTCGGTTGACCAACCATGCTGGTAAACGTTATGCCACCCCACATAAATACACATGAAAAATGTACAAAAACTGAAGAAATGCCTCAAAAACTATGAAAAGATCACGAACAACTGAAGATTCCATTGTTGTCTTCGAATAATGAAAGACGTTAGACCAATTGATGGGCTGTAGGCAGGCTAGAATGACAGATAACCGCTGGACATCACTACTCACAACTTGTATCATCATAGATCATATGCAGAACTATGGTTGGTAGAATGTAAGATGCTTTTACGATTTGGACAGGTTCAGGAGATATTGTCATCGTGAAGCTCGCGATAGAGAAATGGCTAATCTTGACGAACGTTAAAAGACTGATAAGGATAAGTGGAAGTGAGAAAAAATCGGAAGGATGAGGGGTCAACACTCACTCATTCTTTTTATTTATCCTCCCTCTCTCTTTCTTATGTGCAAGGTGGGAGAAGCGTCTTTAATGACACATGGCACTCTACAAATTACATATAACGGGTTGTAAGAGTCACTCTACTCTTAGGTAATGAACTGATAATGAATCAGATGATAAGGAATACAAAAGAAACAACAAAAATGGTGAAGGACATCTTCCATGGAGTGATGGGTTACATAGTAATGCCAATGTGGCCTACAAACGTGGCCAGATGCTGGACTAGGTTCCATTTAATAAAGTGACTATATTACTAATAATGAATGGTATCAGCAAAAACACCAAAATCTGGTATGGAAATGCAAATGCATGGAATTACAATTCAAGGAAAAATCGAAAGAAACGTTTCGACCGATCCATTTTCACTCACCGTTCGGTGCGCAATCTGTACAGAAAGAGAAAGTTCCTCATTTTGAAAATTACGACTGAAGAATGACTTGAATCGTTGTGTTGAGAACATCAAGTACACGGAGATAGATTCAATCTTCTAAAGAAGATTTGAAATGTTACTGACTTTAAGAAAAGTTATTGACAATGAAAATACTAATTTTGACCGTTGCTTTTGGGATGCTTTGAATAATCGCAAATATTTTTAGAAAGAGGCTGGGAGGATAGGGGATCTGAGGAAGAATGGAAACCATCCAGACAACAGCATCGCTGAAAACAGCTTGAATACTTAGAGGATTAACGATCTGGTTGGTCACTCAATGGAAACCGTCACGTTTCAAACATCTTTTGGCAGCATGACATGTTGGGGGTGATTATTCAAGGAGTTTGGAAAAGAGGGCGTTTTCTTCTTTTGCTTGGCAGTGATCACTCAAGAATGTCTGAATAATAAAAAGCTAAAAACAAGCGTAATTGCTCATGGATACAAACTAAGGGACTAATGTAGCATAAGCTCATATTTCAAATTGACCCTCTCCCCACTGGAAACCTATTGGGGGATTTAAAAAATCAATTTTGTTGACACACACGCCTGCATGCAAGTGGATGACTTTTTGTTCAAGTGAAAGACTTTGTATTGCGTTGGGTAGTCAGAGGCGGCCCTAAGGCTCCTCTCTCGTTCGCTACCAACCCTTCAAACAGGGAAGGCTGCCACTCCATTCACAACAAATATAATAAACCGTAACTGATGCACAGGTATCAACCACTTTGTGAATGTTCACTTTACGCCATCTTGCTTTCATGGAAGACAATTGATCTGCTTGTGTGTGAAAGTATGTGTGTACCAATATAAATATATATATATATATATATATATATATATATATATATATATATATATATATATATATATATATATAGGGGGGTTGCGTACATGTGTGTGAGAGAGTTCCTCAGTGTATTTGTGCTTCTCTTTCCCTTTATGTGTGCGCACCGAGAGCAACCAGTGCATAGGCGGCAACAAAATAATTAATCCGTGTGCCCCCCCCCTCCTATGATATTTTCATAGAGGAGATAGAATGTCCGGTGCCTAATTTGATCAGAATGTTAATCTCTTAGATTGGACTTGTAATTGAAAGGTGCACTAATAAAATTAGTGTCCAATTGCTAGAATAACGATCGATTAGATTCGCTCGACAGATTTGGCAGCAACAAACGTCGCCAGGAAATGAGGATAAAGACAAGGGATATTTGATAATTCCAGCGTTTTCAAGATGGCGACCCGGAAGAAGAAATAAGATGGAAAAGAAGGAGGAGGTAAAGGAGGAGCCAAACGTTAGTAATAGAGGGTGGTAAATAATGATGAAGAACAAGAAGAATAACAAGGAGAAGGGGAGAAGGAAGAGTGAAAACAATAAGGTAGGGGCCACTGTTAAAAAAAGTAAAAAAGATGATCCGAAGTGAAGACACCAATTAAAAAAGGAAAATCACGAAGAAGAAGAAGAAGAAGAAGAAGAAGAAGAAGAAGAAGAAGAAGAAGAAGAAGAAGAAGAAGAAGAAGAAATGATAAAACGATAAACGAAAAAGTTGAAAAGGTAAAGAATTAGTCAGAAAAGAAAAGTTGTGCAGAAAAGAGAGATATATGTTCAACTGTACTAGAAAAAGGAAAAACAAAAGACTAGAAAGATGAAAACAACGAGGGAAGAAAGCTCACTGAAAAAGTGTACAAAAGAAGAATGATAACGTCGGATGTAGTAAGAAGGAAAAACAGAATTGAAAAGGATTAAGAGGAAAAGATTATTTCATGTCATAAAACACAAACCAAGTTGACAGAACTAAAAAGAACAAAGTAAAACAAGTGCTTCGAGGTAACAAAAGCGAAAATAAAGGAAACAACGAATACCAGATTCGTAGAATGAGGAGATCATGGAATAAAAGAATCAGCATTTTAAAACAGATAAAATAAGTGAAGAAGTATTCAAAACTAGTTAATCCCCGAGAAAAAATTCACAGATATATCTCAATTTCTATTTGAAATTTTTTATTTCAGAAAAGAGACTACTGAACTCGTTCCAGTGAAAGAGACCATTGTTTCGAATTCAAATCGGGGATATCTTTATCTGAAAAATTATTCCATTTAGAAGGAAGAGCCAATTGTTATGGATAGAGAAATACACTTAAGTTATTTTATCCACGATACACACGTATCTGAAATGTTAATTAGAGATATGCACCCAGAAATAAACAGAAGTTCCCCAACACAGATTGCGTCTAACCTTGAATCATGATCTGTGCTGTTCTTGCAGCAACAGAATGACTACAGATTTTATAATGGACAAAATAGACTCTGTATAGTAAAAACCATCAACTGTTGAACATAGCCAAATAAAGGTCATTGTCTACAGCAAGATAATCCATTGCAAATTAACTGTTGCAAGCAATCCATTACAAAACGAAAGCCACGACTCACAGATATAACTGAGTTCTATCAATCACAATAAATGGAAAATTTACTGAATTAGAAATCGAAATGTTTCACAGCACCAGCTTTCATTTTGAAGAGAAGTAAACTTACTTCATCTTTTGTAACGAAACTCTACTTTCTAATTATTTTCAGAATCAAATTAGTGACTGTAAAAAGGTTGCAAGACCATTTGTTACTCCTATGAACTGTGATAGTCAGTGGAATTGTTGCCCTCTCTCATTCAGAAGGATTCTCACCGCTGGAAAGTAGAGCAAAAAGTCATAGGTTAGAAGAAAACAAGACCACATGAATATTTAATGGTGCTTTTTTTTTTTTGCTTAATTGCACATGCAGGCACATGAAAGGATTTCATGTGTGCATATATATATATATATATATATATATATATATATATATATATATATATATATATATATATATATATGTATATATATATATGTATATATATATATATATATATATATATATATATGTATATATATATATATATATATATATATGTATATATATATATATATATATATATATGTATATATATATATGTATATATATATATATATGTATATTTATATATGTATATATATATGTATATATATATATGTATATATATATGTATATATATATATATATATATATATATATATATATATATGTATATATATATATATATATATATATATATATATATATGTATATATATACGTGTGTGTGTGTAGAGAGAGAGGGGGGATAGATTTACAATTTTGTTGAAATAGTCCACTTTATTATTGTTTTTGGGTGCACAAGTACGAGAAAGCTCACACAAACAAGATATTGGAATGGGGGAAATATGAATGACTATATTCTACCAAACATACACTCTAGAACTATAAGTTATACAGTAAAAACTAATTAAATCAATTTCTCATTCCACATTTCTTGCATTTAATCAAGTCACGTGGACGGACAGGAGTGAATAGAGGAATGTACGAGAAGAAACACAAGAATATCTCTCAAACGAAACAAATTTCTGGATCAAGGTCAAAATTGAATCAATTGCGGCTTCCACATTCATTGAGAACTTTTGGAGATATTGCGAAGGCAGACAGGCATCCGTGAAGTAGTTAGTAATGATTATTGTAGTCAGATACAATACCAATTACAATACTACCAATCAGGATCTTTCGTCAAATGATTCAGATTCAAATAAAAATTTTGAAAAAATATCGAGATTTTTGAAGGCAACAAGAGACCTTAAAGAGCTTAACAAACGATGCAATACATTTTAGGTCAACATTGATGACTTACCTACTATGTACATGACAAATACGTGGGACAGTAATAAAACTTATATTCCGCCAGATCTAATCATTCCACTAAAATATGCTAAAGTAAGGGAGGAAAAATAACTGTAATTTAAAGGGGTAAAAAGAAACACATTGAAAGTAAGGGAAGTAAAAAGAGAAACATTATGAGTAAGGGGGGGATAAAAACACAAAAAGTAAGGGGGAAAAATCCCTGTAAGTGAAGGGGTTAAATAGAAAAATGCTGAAAGTAAGGAAGGTAGAAAGAAAAACACTGAAAGTACGGGGGAAAATAACGCTGAAAATAAAGAAGGTAAAAAGGAAAACGCTGAAAGTAAGGGGGGGGGTAAAAGAAAAACGCTGAGAGTAAGGGGGTAAAAAAAAAAAACATTTGAAATAAGGGAGATAAAAAAAACAGTTGAAGTAAGGGAGATAAAAAGAAGGGAAACATTGGGAAGTAGAGGAGGTAAAAAGAAAAAAACGCTGAAAGCGAGGGAGATGAAAAGAACAACATGGAAAGAAGGGAAGTAAATAGGAAAAAGAAATCATGGAAAGTAGGTGAGGTAAAAAAAAAAATGAAATTAAGGGAGATAAAGAGAAAGAGAGAGATAAATTGATTTAAAAGAATGAGAGAAAAGGATTTCGCAGTCACATCTTCACAGGGAAGTGAAGGAATGAGTACAAGGCTTCAGGGTTGGAGGGAAAGAAATGAAGACGATATCAATTTATAGCTTGTGGTGATCCTGAAACTTCCACAGACGTCTTTTGGGAAATTAAGCTTAGAAACTTAATATCCTCTTCCATTTCGAACAGATTTCCTTGCGGAGCAAAATTGGAAATTAATTCTGCACGTTGTTGTCAGAACTCGACCATCCAACGGGGAGTCGGGAATGGTCCAAGATAGCGGTGCAATCGATGGCCATGGGGTAGAGTTATAGAGTTATAAGTAATATTAGTGGTTTTGTTAGTGCTGGCCAGAGAGAGAGAGAGAGAGAGAGAGAGAGAGAGAGAGAGAGAGAGAGAGAGAGAGAGTCGAGGAATTCATGATAGTGATTATTATCGTGTGGCCGGTGGTAATGATTGTTGCTGGTGGTGGTAGATTGCAATCATTTTGAAAGTGAGACGCGAAGTGGTGATGATGACGACAATGATTTTGATGATGGTCACAAAGGTGCACTGATTTCGATCACATAGCAATAGTGGCTGTTTGTGGCTATAGGAATAATATTTCTGTCCACGTTTACAGGGGTCGGTGCAAATGGTTTCAGGATCATCGAGAAAAGAATAACATTGGTGGTAAAGGTTTACCCACTATCCGAAAGTACAAGCCCCTATAAAAAAAAAACTTTCATAAGCCGAAATGGCGTAAAGAGAAAAGGTAATTACCATTATTTTTGGATAAAAATTTTTGAGCGTTACCAGACACAAAAAATGATGATAATGGTACGTTAGACAAGGTCTTCGTGGGTTTAGGTGGGGCAAGGTACAGGAGACTAGTGTGTAAGAGACAGGAGAGGAAGGTGCGCACTGCTTCTATAAACAGGTCGTAGCAAAATTAAAGAAACAAACGTTGAATACTTTTTTTGCTGTTCTTCATAAAAGTAAAAAGTGACGTAAACTGGAATTTGAAAAGTGGGAGATACCAGTATTGGCAATGATAGGAATAAGAATGTTTGAATTGATTGAAATGAATGATGATAGTTGTGACCACAGCATTGGACGTATGGACGGCAATATAACAATTCCAATCTAGCACCATTTTTTTTTGCTCATTCTATGATATCAGTTTCAACGATATATTCATTTCAGTGTTACAAATATGAAAAAATGTAACAATCTTTTGTTTTTTGCAACCTCAACCCTAACACTAATCCACTACCCAAAAAACTGACCTTAAACACTAACATTAAATTTACCCTAACCCTAAACTTAATGCTAACCCCAAGCATTGACCTAAATAGTAATCCTAAATTAGATTTAATAAAATGCAGTTTTAAATGGTCAATTTTCGGCTTTTATTTATTCTGTAATAAATAATTGTGTCTATACTAGTTACATCCTTTTTCTTTGGAAACCTCATTCGAATGATTACCTGACATTACGTAGGTTATTTCACCCGTACCGTCTCACTCAAAAGAGGATACAGTTTTTCCGAGGTGATTTTCAAAGTCGTCGATGCTATCGTACAACAAGGCGTGGACCCTGTATAAGTCAGAGTATTGCAATATATCTATCGACACAGCAGTTCCCCCAGGCTACCTAAAGACAGTCTTTTCAACTGGAAAAAGGAGTGAGCCAATGTGATACTAGCTCATCTAAACTCTCCACAGCCTGCCACGAGATGATCTTCCGAAACCTACAATGGGAAAACAAATGGAACAAAATAGACAGCGAATACCACAGTAACTTCAGATTTGCTGACGACATCGCCCTTTCTTTTTTTTTTTTTTTGCTAAGAACCTTCATAATCTCCAAATAATGCTGAACGAACTAAGTAATTTCTTTACTTAGCCAGAAAGTTGGCCTCCAACAAAACTAATGTTATGTACAGCAAACATGTTGAGGGCAAGTACACAACGATCGAAATGAAAAACACGGAGCTGAAGAAAGCAAACCACTGCATTTACCTTGTACAACGAATCTCCATTAAATCTTCATAAGTAGAATAAACAAAACAACGAATCACACTAGTTCTCATAGAGCAAGCTCAACGTTCAAGAATGAGAAAATCCCATTAGTCATAAAATGGAATCTAACAAAAAGATTGACCCTCAAACTGAGAACCATGTTACGAGCACAGAAGAAACCATGCCCAACCTCAAATATAGAGATCATAAGATATTACAGTATATTAGAGGAAAAACGGACAGGTAAACAGGGTCTCAGGTAGCATAGAATCCATTAGAAAACTCAAATGGCAATGGGCTGGTCATATTGCTAAAATGGCAGACATCACGTCTCACAACGTAGATCCCCAGATATCAGATGCAAAATTGTGGCCGACATAAAGTAAGATGGCTTGACAAGCTAGATAAATCCAGAAAATTTATTAGCTCCACGACGTCCATGATAGATAGGTCTATCGAATCTAGGTGAAGGTCTATGTCCAACGATGAACACTAAAAGTCTGTTGATGATCCAAGTATTTCCGAACTAATTTCAAATTCACTGTGGCATTGAAAATATCAAATAATTTCAAAACTGACCGCAAAGAGTACTTCTTGTCATAGACTTTTCGTCTTCTCACTCTCACGTTTAAAGGACCGTACTGCATTCAACATGTGGAGAAATTGTCTATATTAGACCAGTAATGTTCTGCACATTAATTTCTATTTATGATATGCAGTGTAAGTCGTATCATTTGCTTACCCAGCAACAGAGTTTACACCATGGCCCGTATATAAAAGTTTTCCCACCATCACCCAAGTTGAGCAGCGTTCAGCTTAGTGTTCTACACGTTGTTCATTTGCAGATGCCAATTACCCAACTGATAACACTGTTGCAATCAATGAATGTGTGTGGTGGTCCGTTTTAACAACGCCAGTAGAGGCGATTTATTGGGATAAAACAGTCATGTTTTAATGGTAGTCCAGTGGTTGATGTAAAACCACCAAGTGGCAAATGATAAAAGATACATTTAGGAATATAAGATAAACAGTTTGGGAAGCGGTTTCTTTGCAGAAAAAATATCAAATTGTCCAGTGAAAAAGTTTATCGATGGCTTATTAAACTCAACGGAGAAAAAGGTGCACCAATATAGGGTTGAGTTTTCAATTCAGTTCATTTTGAAGAAATTTAAAAAAAAACAAGCAGTTAGTCACTCAATAGAAGCTATCATGTGACCAACGTCCTTTGGTTGCATGCTGTTTCGGGGGTGATCAATAAAAAATGGAAAAAGGGGAATCAATGGATAAGTTACTTCTCTCATCTTCTGTTGGGCAGTAATCACTGAAAGAATGTCCGATTTTTCAAAAAGACCAATGTAAATGCTACTGGACAACTAAGGGACAAATTTAGCAGAGAACTACATTGCAAATTCAACCCCATTTACTATCAACTTGGGAGGGGGTAAAAGAAACCCATTTATTCTAGACATAATGGTTGAAATGTCCAGCCCTCTACCTGGACGAGCGATTTATACATAGTGAGCCAGTCCATCAGCCAGCCAAACCAACTTGAAAACAGAAGAAAATATTTTCGTAAACCGAAGTGGCGCAAAGCAAGCCAGCAATTCAATTCATATCAAACAACTAGGCCTTGTGGCGGGTGAAATGGTTGAGCATCTCCTACTGTCCTTAATTGGTCGATCTTCAAGCCTTGTTAATAACATTTTGAATGATGATTTTCAAGGCAAAGACGCCCAACATACAAGGAAAATTGATTCAATACACTCTTCCTGCGTTTTTCCCCCTCCGTTTAGTCTTACGTCGTACTAAGCTAAGTTTAGTATGTATCAACAAATCAGTTTAAGCTCTTAGAACACCAACTGAAGTTTTCTAAATTGAAAGGGACATAATCCTGAAAACTGGGTTGATCCACTCCTGTTTTAAAATCCCTTTCTGTTCGTCTCTGCTCACCTAGGATTGATCGGTACAATCGATTGAAATGAATAAAAAAGATAATAGAGAGACATGCTGCTGCTAGGTCAAACTCCAATCCAACTGATTCAGACTGAAGATGATTACTGCAGCTTTTCTACTGTGAAGATAACAAATAAAATATTATAAACTATTTTTTTGGTATAAATCTATCAATTCATTAGAACAAAATAAACCCACGCGCATCTGTATGCTAAATTTTCGTCATAATAGCCCAATCTGTAAGAGAGTCTCTTGAAAATTAGTTGGCTGTGAGTTCGAATCATGGTGAGGAAATGTGGGTTTTACATTTAATCAATTTTGGTGAGAATAGTTCTTGTAGTCCTTGTTCTCGTTATAGTAGAAAAATGAAGTGCAGTTTGGAAGTTTTCACAATAAGTAGGTTGATCCACTTCAGCTTGATACCCTTTTCTATCCTTCTCAATCGATGATTGATCTGCTGGTTTAGAGAACTACTCTTCAATTGAAATGAGAAATGGATAGAGACAGAAATATTGGTGTTTACAGATTATAATATTAGTGGTCATCCTGAAAGAATGATCATTATTCGAAATACTCGTGCTTGATTTTATCAGCAGTATATGGTGGTTTGGACATTGATAAAAGTTTTGGGTCAAAAATCATAATCTTTGTCGGAGGACATAATCTATCTGGATTAGATTATTCCCCAAGAGATAACTTACACATACAGACTTTAGAACATGTTCATCCGTCTTTCCACAAATGTATAGACTCACATAATCGGAGCATTTGGAAGATTCCTCATATTCAAACAAAATATGTTTAAGCAAGAAATCATAATGTCATATAGACCTCTCCCGTAATAACGAGGTTCGTCATGTACAAAAAATAAAAACAAATCTTTTTACAAGTTATAAAGTCGTTTAAAATGTCCTTGAGAGAGACGAACGACTTACCCAATAGAATATTTAGATAGAAATCTAATGAAGCATTTTACTGAAATGGTCTTCGCTTTTGTCTTTTTTAACGTCTTTAATGGGATATTTCCTGTAATGGCGTCTTCAGAAATTTACACAAATTGGTTTAAATTGCCCTTCTCACCGACATACATATATAATCTCTACACACGGCCTTGAGTAAGATGAAGGTGTGAAAATCTATAATAAATCTTTCTCTCTCTCCCCCTCTCTCAACCCCTTCCCCCTCTCTTTTTCTTTCTCTCTCTATCTATCTATCTATATGTATGTGTGTGTGTGTGTGTGTGTGTGTGTGTGTGTGTGTAAGATTGATTATAGGGTAGAGAGGAGGAATTTAGAACACACACACATCTACTAAGCCAGCCCAAATGGATACATAGAAATGCAGTTGATAGTTCTACATAAAATGTCCCTTTTTCCAGTACAGATGCAATTGATACGTCATCTACTGATGTTTTTGAGGTTGATATTGTTGCTTGAACAATTGTTTAGAGAGGAAAAGGAAAGGAAAAAAAGAAAAAGAAGGGGAAAAAAAGAAAGAAAAAGAAGAAAAGGACAGAAAGGGAAAAAAGGAAGCGAAAGAAAAGAAAGGAGAGGAGATCAGAATAAAATAAACGGACACAAAAAGAAAGCAAAAAGATAAGAGAGAAAAGCAAAAGAAATGAAAAAGAAGAGGAAAGAAAAGAGAAAAGAAAGCAAAAGAGGAAAATGGGAGGGGAAAACAAAAGAAAAAAGAAGAAAGGGGGAAAGGAAAAAAAGAGCAGCAATGAAAAAGAAAGAAATGCAAAAAAGTAAGGAAAAGGGAAAAGAAAAAAGTACAAAAGAAGAGAAAAGAAAAAATAGAAAGTAACAAAAATGAAAAGAAAAGAAAAGAACGTAAGGGAGAGAAAGAAAAGCAAAGAAAAGAAAAGAAAAGAAAAGGACATGGGGGGGGGGGAGAAAAGAAAAGAAAAAATGTGAGGGAGAGAAAGAAAAGAAAGGAAAAGCAAAGGACGCAAGGGAGAGAAAGAAAAGAAAAGAATGTAAGAGAGAGAAAGAAATAGAAAGAAATAAAAGTTAAAATAAGTGAAAAGAAAATTGACTGAAAAGATTGGAATTCAGTTAGTGGGAAACGGGGTGAATAGTCGTCTTGGAAGAAATTTCGAAAAAGTGACACGAGTGAATTACAACAGAACTGTTATTCGTTCAAACTTCTTTCGTCAGAAAATAACGTTCATTATATGAAATGCCATTTCTGTCAATCTTTCAATGAATCAGCCATCTCTTAAGAATTTTAAATCTTTAAGACTGATGAATATCTGCTTGGGTGCTTTTCTCTATTTTTTAGATCCTACATCAGAATTATATTGACGCTTCCTTTTTTTTCTGTTTTCATTGCATGTATTCAGTATTTTCTTTCTTCCTCTCAGTTTCTTTTCTGTCTTTCTTTTTATCTATTTATCGCTATTATCTGTCCATCTTCACACAAGATTTATTTTTTTCTTTTCACCTCATTGCTTTTTGGGATTCTTTTCTCTTCTGTATTTCTTTCTTTCTCTCTACTGTTTTTTTCATTTCTTTCTGATTTTCCTATTTTTTTTCCTATTCTTCCTTTATCATTTAAGCAAATAGTAACATTCTTCTTAAAGAGGAAAACTTCTGATAATGTCAGTTAGATAAAAGTCTACACACACCGATATTGTCTGGCTTTCCGAACCCCGAATCTCAAATGCCTCCTCTATTCCAGCGGCCGGAACATGGACCAAACCGGATGTGATGTAACGCTACCGTTGACAGTCAGGATTGATCGCATCTAGTCGGCTGGGTTCATTGGGAAAGAGGAAATAGACGCAGACGTTCCTTCGCAGATAAATGGACGGTTGCATATTGCTTGCCAGTCGACATTCCTCGGGTTTATTCGAGTGTGACTCCACTGCGCATGCGTGCTTATTCCCCTTCGTCTACCTGTCAAAATTGCTTAGAATAATTCTTTGAAAATTTTCGAATATATATATATATATATGTGTGTGTGTGTGTGTGTGTGTGTGTGTGTGTGTGTGTGTGATAAACAATAAGCAAAACATCCAGTAAACCTTAAATAAGAGATCCACTTTTGACACATTCGTGCGAGATTGTTTACCCAAGATTTTAAAGGAAGATTTATTGCTATTTTATTTCCCAAAATGTTGTGATTATAATACTTGATTTAATTATAATTGAAAAGTATTCACTTCAAAGCTGCTTTCACGACCCTTTTGCTTCATTTCTTATTTATAGGATTAGAAACCATCGACCGAAAACTGTCATTAAAACTGTCAACAAAGGTTTCTTCAGCTTTTAAATCAGACGGGATGGCTATATATCTACGAAGGCATATAGCATGCGTACAGGTCCTACCTATGGAGTTAAAGGGCTAAAAATAAACATTTATTCAAGTACTACAAATGACTTTTTTTTAACGCTTCACCCGAATAGGTTTTTAGGGATTCAATTTGCAATGTAAGACTCGCCTAAATTAGTCCCTTAGTTTGTGTCCGGTAGCATTCACGTTTGTTTTTGGAAAATTCAGACTTTTCAGGAATCACTGTCCAGCAAAAGGCGGCTGAAATAACTTATTCGGAAACCGGTAACCTGATTGAATAGGTCATTGCTTTAGTCTCCAAGTTACAGCATCGTAGCGGTTTTGTGTTGACAAAAAATTGTGCTGCGATATGTCATTTTTACTTTGTAGTAACAAACATACCGAAATCGGATCAGTATAATGTAGATTATTACAATCATGAATCAGACCTATTTATGACCAAGACTCGTGTATTTCGCCTTTTCCAAGTGACTGAAGTGTAAAAAATCGTTACAATCCAACCGTTGTTAATTATTTGGTGTTAAGGCTCCTTTCTTCTGAAAAAAAAAAACAGTTTACAAGAACGAGTTAAGAAAGTTGCAAAAATATTTGCCTCCTGTTGATGGGACGTGCGTTCATATCGTTTTGTTTGGTTTGGAAGAAGGCCACGGTGTGCTTATAGTAGGGAGGCTGGGGTAAATTCCAATTGTGTGATTAGTGTTACTGAAAGTTATTGTGAAAGATAAAGGGCATTTTGCTAAGCACAAAGTACTTTATTTGACCAATATCCTCTCAGAGGATTGAAAAATAGGAAAGTTCTAAGTTGCAATCTTTGCGAAAAAATTAGAAATTGATGCAATGGAATCTAGCCTTTCCTTGTATTCCAAAAGAGAAAATAAAGCACAAAGAAAATCCTTTTATTACAAAATGTTCTGGGGTGGAATTTGGGAGGAATTGGTAAATCACAATCAAGAATTCATATTTCATATTTACATTTTCGTGTGACCCATGATTCCGAGGCAATCGTTCCTATAGCTGATCTGTTGAACAGGTTTAGTTCAGCAGAACGTAGCTTTTTGAACTCTGTTTCCAATTTAGCGCTATTGAAACTAGACGTAGCTTTTTTCCTTGTTCGGCCAGGAATTTCGAATCTTGCTTCTAGCTTCAAATTTTATACTTTTTAATATCTACATTAATTTTACAAATGTTTGCACTGGTCATGTGTAATAACAGTAGTAATATCATCGTAGGTCAAGTTACTGCTAATGCTTACAACTAAAGGGGGTCAATTTTGATTCCAAAACAGCTAAATTGGTATCACTGGAATGGAACAGTAAGATTCAAAGTCGGCGTACACAAAACTCTCTCATCCAAAATTTCACAAATAAGTTTATGATGATACTTCAATGCAGTCACTTACACTCTTTATATTCAATTGTAAGAAGAACCCCACTGTGGAATAATGGTCAACGAGTCATCCCAGTTGACCTCACTGTGGGTTAATGGTCAACGAGTCAGTCTAGCAGGGCCTCATTTTGGAATAATTGCCAACAAGTCATTCAGTAAAGCCAATTTTGAATAACACCAAAAGTAAGTCAAAATGCTATTGAAGGGAATTTGAGAATCATTTTATACTACCATGAAAGAAGGGCCAACGACCATACATATTCCTAATAGTCACTTACGGAGCTGAAACATGGAATTTGACCAAAAGATTGTCCCTCTAACTGAGAAACATGCAACGTGCACAAGAGAGAATCATACTCAATATCACATGGAGAGATCACAAAACAGGAAAAGAGAAAAAACGATGTCAGATACATCATAGAAACCATTTGAAAACTCAAATGACAATGAGCCGGTCGTGATGCAAGACTGTCAGACAACCGCTTGTCTCACTATATGGATCCCAAAAGCTCATATGCAAAACTTGGGCCGGCAGAAAATAAGATGGCAGGACGAACTAAACAAGTTCTGAAAATATTGGCTCCATGACATTCATGATAGAGAGGTCTGGCGAATCTTGAGGAAGGTTGATGTTGATAATGATGATGATGATGATGATGATGATGATGATGATGATGATGAAATGAAATTCTAAATTTCTTTTCATGCCGTTCCGGTAATTTTTTATTCATTTGCTTTAGAAATGAAATCATTGATAATACCGATTCTAACATCTTCAAAGACACAGACAAGTTATCCTTTATAAATAAGAGAAACCTATCCTTTATAGGAAATCGATTATTGCATGAAAATATCGACTCTATTGTACAAAATGTTTCTTAATAATATCTTAGAATATTTTTTTTTACTTCAGTATTGGATAACGTTTATTCCTTTTTGTTTTTAAATATCGACTTAAAGTGTTATTCTTACAAAAGTAATTTGAATTTCCTCATAAGGATTCTCCGAAGAAAAATTGGGCAGAAATATCAATTTATAGATTCTTATATTAAGAAAAATTTTAATGTTAGTGTCCATTTAGTGCATTCAATACTCTTCTTTATGATGTGCATCTGTGTGTGTATGTATCTGCATGTGGTAGTGTGTTTGTGTGTTCATCTATGTATTTTTGAGCGCATATATGAGTCCTTATTTTTTCGTAAATGTATGTACATAAAACCATGTGCATATATGTATGTCTTCAGTACATTCTAGAACCTTTAGTCTTTTATGTACGCATGCCATCTTGAAAAGTGTATGTATACACAAAGACACTCAGTCATACATATATGTGTATGTGTGTAAGTAAGCTAAATATTCATGGAGGATATTTCATATCTATACAAGGTTGTGTTCGTATGTACCTGTGCTGAGTGGAGAATTATTAAATTGTTTTCTTTGCTGTCTTGTTCATAAGTGTATGAGCAAAATAAGGAAACGAAGCCTCTTTTCTCTCCATTTGTCCAATACTTACATCATTGTGTCGCGCAGAAACAATCGAATTAAATGAAATGAATAACAGGCCACAAACGATTTATTCTGTCTCCTTTGCTACTGAAGTCGACGATGACAGTTGACCAGTCGTTTTTCCTCTTAATCCAAAACTCTTGAAGGCATTTGTTTTGTTTTTCACTCGTTTGCAAAAGTCTACAGAGAATCAATATCAATGACCCACAGCCTCTTAACTACTTTTGTCCTTTTCTTTCACCTTTTTTCCGAATCTTTCCGATTGTTTTCTCAACTTCTCTTCCTTATTCATTTTTTGGGATTTCTCCGTGCGTTTTTTTTTCCGGTCGATTTCTCGATTGTTACAAAGCTTAACGCAACCCATTAACTATTGATGGCGGGAATTTCCGCCATTGCAGTTCTGTGGCCGCTCAACATAAATTTCTGTTTTATTGTGATCGATGGGAACTCAGTTCTATCCATGAGCCAGAACTTTTGACTGGCACTTGATAACTCTTACGTTTGCCACCTCCTACGGTTGATTTGTTAATACGACTCAAAGCAAGAATAGTTGGTTACTGGGTTAGGGGAATTGTTCACGCCGATATTCCAAGTGAGGAGAGCCTGCCTTCGAAATCCTGGCTTGTATGGCGACCCGAACGCCTACACAGGGAATTACGCAACTAATTAACCTGGTAAGCTGACCAGAGATTTTTTAAAATTTTTTTTATAAAGCTCAGCTCTGCAATGGCTTCAGTGATTGGGCTCTCTGTGAGGATCGGACTTACTATAATAGCGAATTATTCTGCAGGACACCCTGGATGGTTTATTATTCAAAAAGCTTAGGTTGGCCTGGTACGAGGCCATAGTGGTGGACCGAAATCATTGCATTTGGAAATCGGTCAGTTGACTGCACAGTCGGTACCAAAGACGCTTATTTATTTACTAAGCTTAGGTCAGCATGGCATTACGACATAAAACTAAACGCTCCTCATACCATCTAATAATGAAAACATAATGAACTTTTTAGACTACCCAATATAAAGCTCATATTTTCCCTTTTATTTTTTATTCAAATCATTTTCTTCATCAATGATAGGAAAATGATTTTTTTTTCGGTAAAGAAACGGACGAAAATACAAAATAGAAAAATGAGTCTGGTTAGTCATTCAATAGAGACCATCATGTGGCAGCATGCCGTGTTTATGTGATCAATTGAAAGATGCGAAAAAGAGTGATCAATGAATGTGTTACTTCTCTCACCTTCTGTTTGGATGATCACTAAAAACGAATCGGATTTTTTTTTTTAAATAAGCGTCATTGCTTTCAGACACAAACTAAGGGATCAATTTAGCGTAGACATACATTGCAAATGGATACCCACAAAAGAAACTATTTGGGGGGTTGAATTTTCACCCCCCCCCCTTCCTAAAAAAAAAAAAACTTTTTTCTGAACATAATAAAGAGAACATGCCTAAATTTACGGGCTTCTAGCTCTATTAGTGTGGCTGGTACGTGTACTACATACATTACCAGCCAGTCAGCCAGAATTACCTGAGAACTGAAGAAACCTTAGCAGACAGTATTGGTTGACGCTTTCTTAAAATGAAAACAAAAAGCATGAATCGATAAATAAAGAGGTCTTTATTTTGAAAGACATACTTATGTCTGAACTCTCTCCGTCCAACATATACTTTTCCCATTCGTTCCGGATCGCTTTTTTGTGCATTCCTGGCGTCTCCATTTCTACTTTTTCATCTAACCATTACTGAAACATCTTTCTCGTTTTAATTCAACATTTTCTTTTATTTCTTTCTCTCTATCATCGATTGTTCTCCCCCTCCCCCTCTCTCTCTCACCCATCTACCAACAATGCAGCCCAGTCTATGTCTTTTGCCTGAGGTAAACCCTTCAAAAAGAACGAAGAGTCAGAATTCCCAAAGATGGCATCTTTATTCAACCATTTTTCTCGTCGTCTTCCGCCTCCGTCGTTCCGAGTTCTTTACTTGACTTCATTTTCGCATTTCTCTGTTGAAGTCATCAATTCTTTTCATCTGGAGACTCATTAGAAACTAGTAACCTAATCTGACACAAAAGAGGCCAACAAAATTTTCCTCAGTTTCCAAGCTGGTCTGCCTGGCTACATGTGTGCGTATCAAGCGTACAGGCCGTACCATTAGGACAAGAGGGATGAAAATTTCAACATTTATACCTTCGGAAATCAAGCGAAAATTTACATCAAGTTGGCAAGCTTTTGGCTGAGCAAGCTCATCTTTTAAGAACAAGAAAATCTCATTAGTCCTGAAAAGGTTTACACCCAATGCATTCTCCCGATAGTCACTTATGGAGCTGAAACATGAAACCTAATCAAGAGACTGACCCTCAAACTGAGAACAATGCAACGTACATAGAAGAGAATGAGGCCCTCACCTTTTTGCTTTTTCTCCCCCCCCCATTTTATCTGGCCTTTTCGGCATGGATTAAAGTGTTATGTCTTTCCCACGACAGAGCCTGAGGCACCGGTACTGGCACTTGCCTGCCGAATGGGCCAGAAACTGTGTGTTGGTGAGCATCAAAGCCCAAGTGCGTTGGTACAATGAGTCAGCCAATGAGGTTATACTGAAGCTGCGCATTGCAACATGCATTGGGAACCTTTGGATTCGTCCTTGGACTTTTCCACTATTACTCAGGCCAGCTGCAGGGGATCCGTTGCCCTGGGGCAGCACTGTGCCATTGCACTTAGAGGGACAGGTTGGGCTCGTCTTGACGCTTTCATGACTGCGGTTGCTTTAGCAACCGCGGATGCTTAGCAAGTTACGTCGACTGGAGCTATTTTTGATGGGTTGCTCCTATTTTCTCCACGTAAAGTCCTGACCTTGTATCGCATTTTGCTCTGATGGGATTAATAGTCTCGGGGCGGTGCTGTCTCATTGCAGTAAGAGGTACAGATAGGGCTTGTCCTGATGCTTTCGCGGTCTCGGTTGCGTCGGCTGGAGCTATTTTTGAGGGTGCTCCTTCCCAAATTAAGTTCGACCTTGTGTCATGTATAGAAAGGTGCTATACCATGCACTAAGAGGGACAGGTCGGGCTAGTCCCGACGCCTTCGAGACCTCGGTTGCGTTGGCTGGAGCTATTTTTGAGGGTGCTCCATACCACGTAAAACTTTACCTTGTGTCATATCTCACTCTTTGTTAGAGTGCTGAGCATCCCATGGAGAAATCATAATACAGCACGATACATCAAGGAGAAAAAATATATATCATAAAATCCATTAGAAAATTCAAATGAAATGGGCTGGCCTTGTTGCAAAAACGCCAGACAACCGCTGGACATCACGATTCACAACATGGATCCTGAAAGATCACATGTGAAACCAAGGCCGGTAGATTATAAAATGGAGAGACGAACTAGACAAGTTCAGAAACTATTGGCTCCACGACGCCAATGATAGAGTTGTCCGGCGAAGCTTGGAGAAGGTCCATGTCCAACGATAGACGTTAAAGGATTGTTGTTGATGATGATGTTATTAAAAGCATTTTTTGTGGAGGGGGGGGTCCAAACTTCCACCCTCAAATCGTTTTTTAGTGGGGATTCGATTCACAATGAAAGCAAAATTGATCTCTGGCTTGTGACCAGCTGCATTTTCGGTTGTTGTTATTTTGTTATTTTGTTTTTTTGACAATTTACACTTTTAGTGATCACTGTCCAACAAAAGGCGAGAGAAGTAACAATCACTGATCACCCACAATTTTTTCGATTGATTATTCCCAACATTACATGCCTCCAAAAGACGTTGGTAACGTGATTGATGGTTCCTATTGAACAACTAACCAGACCTGTTCGTTTATTCTTTTATTTTCTCATTCATTTATTCGATTAGAGAATGTACTCCAGTGACGCTTTTCTGTCTCTTTCCTTCATGAAACAGAAAAAAACATTCTTACTAAATGTGAAGAAACGATATTGGATCAGAAAATTTATCAATAAGCATGATTTATGAACCAATGAAGTTTGTTTGATTTTTGTGTGTGTGTGTATGTGATCATTTTCTCCTATTCATTTCTGTTATGTATGCTTCGTGGGTGTCAGCGACAGAATCGGAAAGCTAAATGCCTAGTGCCTGATATCTGGATGGCAATATTGAGCCCTTAGACTGAATGTCTCCAAACTATGCCCTGCGGGTCACATCCAGCTCTCCACAAGATATTATCCAGTCTGCAGAAACTTGAAATATTTAGAGATAATAATAGTATTCAATTCCCTTTGTTTTTCCCCAACCACACGTTTGTAAATTTCTGACATTTTACTCATCCATTATTTTTGTATGTAAGCACTGCATTGTTTCTCTGGTTCCAAATAATATCACACTAATTACATAAAAAAAAGGACAAAATAAAACTTTATTCATCTATTTAAATTTTAGTCATTCATTTATGGAATTTATTTTTCTTCGACCAACAAACATGTGTAAACCATACAATGTGGTCTTCATAGGGAAAAGTTTCGGGATTGTTGCCTTAAAGGGATGTCTGTAATTTTACAAAAATCAAAATTTCGATAAAGATTCAAAGCAAATCCTACATTCGGCGACAGGGCGTCCCGCATTTTTTTTTCTTAATTCGGAAGCAATTTCCTTGTATTAATTTATAGAAAGGTTGCACACATCATTAAACCGACATTTGTTGCTTGCATCTAAGGGCTGCAAGGTCACACGCATCGAACGACGATGGTCGGGTTGGGGGTGCTTTGGATGGTCGGGAAGCAGTTTGGAGTTGGTTTGAGAAACATGCCGGTAGCAGTAAAGGAAACGTGAAGACGTCACATCTATCAAAGTGTCACTGGCATCAAGCGAAATTAATGGGCATTTTAGAGTAATATCCTTTAAGTGTGTTCCCCGAATTATCCTCTTAGCTCAACATATTTGAGGAAAAGCCTTTTCTATCTTTATCTTTTTAGTTTCAGGGGAACCCGAACAATTTTGATGGAAATAATGCTTTTATGCTCTCTCTCTCTCTCTCTCTCTCTCTCTCTCTCTCTCTCTCTCTCTCTCTCTCTGTTTTTTTTGTTTCAAAATCGATTTAGGTAACTAAATATTAGTCCAATTTGGCATCAGCATCCCGAGTCTGTTTTTGTTTGTTTGTTTGTTTCATGTTTGTTTGTTTCATGGTTGTTTGTTTCATGATTGTTTATTTCATGATTGTTTTACGTTAATTTATTTCAAACTTGTATCTTGTTGGATTTCGTTTATTATACATTGTTATGCATCTTATTTGTTTTTGTTTTTTTGTTCTTATGTTTGTTTTAACGTTCTTGTTTTATGGAAAAAAGCAGTATTTCTGTGTCTATCAGTCAAGGTTAGACATGCAGGAATTCAAATAGTTTTCATTAATTCATCCACGTCTACAGAACTCCAAATCAACAGGCCACCTGATGGTAACAATTCTAAATAAACAGAGTCCAAAGAGCCTACAGAGACAGTCGGTCCTTACAATAAAAATCATTACATTAATGATTTGATTAGATTACGATGTCTAAATGAAGTTCATTCCAACGGATGCGTAACGCTGAACATTTTCTCTATAATGCTCTATGATAACAAACCTTACAAATATACAATCTTAAATTTCAATTTATCTGAGAATATTACGAGTGAATTAGTGAAAGCAGCTGATAAATAAGTCAAAATTCATGCATACATATAATATAAACACATTTACTAAAATTTAATTAGATAAAACAAATGGGCAAAGGTGTTGGGGAACGGGGTGCAAAGATTGTATTACGCTAATCGTTCAAGTTGAGGATGTGTGGTTGGCTTTAAGAATCAGCATTCAAAATCCTTGCTTTTTACCCTGGTTCGAACACCAACCACGGACACAAGTGGAGGATACGTGACTATCTTAACACGAGCCAAGCCCATACATACAATGCATTCATACGCCTATGCACATATATCTGCATGCACTCTGACGCATATGTTTGACACGTAAACGCAAGCTCGCTAAAATGATTCTTTAACTCATTTCTTGGGTTCACAAGGTCGATTCTCCTTTATTAGGTTCAAAACTTCAAGCCCAAAGAAACTGCCTCTCAACCTCACGAGCCCACCCACCCATCAAACCGGGAAGCGCTGACGATGTGATTTGTCAAAACATTGAAAACATTGGCTCCGGTCATCAGTTACAACGTCATTCAACAGCTAATTCCGACTAGAGACAGCTCCTCTCACTGCCCTATATCCAGTCATCGAATACAGACTGCAGCAATCTGTCTATAATAGACATGGCCTGTCGTTCACCGAGATATTTCACATTGACCAGCGTTGGCTCAATGATTCCCGTTGATGAGGTCAGTCCCCTATTTTGGGGTCAGAGAAATGTGCATCGGTCAAGCAACGATCAGAATTCCACGTCGGCTGGAAAGTTGCACTGGCTATCTCTGCTATGGTACAGCAGCTCCTAACAAAAACAAGTCTGGTTAGTCATTCAATAGAAACCGTCGCGTGATCAATGTCTTTTGGCAGTATGCCGTGTGTGTGTGGGTATGTGTGTGGGTGGAGGGGTCAATTAGAATGTCAGCAAATAAGTTACTTCTCTTGCCTTTTATTGGACTGTGGTCATAAAAAAGTCTGAATTAAAAAGCAAAAAAAAAATGTGAAATCTGCTGGACACAAAGTAAATATCTAATTTAGCATAAGAATTATAGATTGGACCTCACACTAAAACCCTATCCGAGCGGGGGGTAAATTTCAATAAAAATAAATACCAGTAAGTTTCTGTTGAGGAGTAAATGATTGAACTTTCAGCCCTCTAACTCCATTGGTACGTTTTGAGTGATACACTGACACTACTAAGTTTAAACTAATCCGGTTGTCCTCTTTCGGGGGTTATTTATCCTCAAATTCTCAATTTGTTGTAAATATCGATCCTAGTCTCGAAATTGTCAACATGTCTAAATCTTTATCATTAATTTTTTGCTTCTTGACACTTAACTAATATAATAGATAAAATAAAATAAAAATGGATCAACGATACCGAACTACCAGTTAATAACAAACATGACACAAAAGATCGGTGGAGATGAGTTTGAAGGTTTGATTTGAACTGGCATTTGGCTTTGAGTTCAAGTAGTTCAATGGTAAGAACGATTCAACTAATCCACACTCTGCCAAAGAGGATCGTGAGTTCGATTCTCACCTGGAATTCATGTTTTTATTCCGATCTATGCTGTTATTTTATTTAATCATTGCTGAAGGGAACCCAGTTTGAGTTTAGTTGCGAGTAAAAGCAACTAAAATTAAGATGAGGGAAAATAACAGTAAAATATTTATAGAATTGATAATAAGTCTTAATCTTGTTAAGAACTCTCTAGATTCTTAAGAGAAGTAGTTATTTACTAAGCATTGCTTAGTCTTGTACACAGGCCTCACGGTGCTTACAGTACCTGCCGGTCTGACGAATCACAATTAAACATGGTTGCATTTGATGATGTTAGATATGTTTGTATGACGCTATCCAACGAAATCATGTTCAATTTTAACTCGTCAGACCATAGAACATGACTCCAATCTGTAATGTTTCTGGCAAGAGCTTTTTTTTTAATTAGCAGAACTGAAAGATGTTTTTTACGCCTACAAAACGGCTTCCCTTGAATCTCTTACCTTACAGTGCGAGATGGAATGGGAGGTTTCTCGCCATTACACCTCTTCCACAGGACACTAGAAGCAATTTTGAAACGGCTACACGCAGAGATAATTTTCATCCTCTGGTCAAAACTTTCGCTAAACTACCTTTACATTTTGCATGGTACCAATCTCATAATGTTTTGCACACTGTCTAATCATTCAAATCCAGCACACAGGTGATATCCGAAAAGATCAACTGGATTCAGCCGTTTTGACTTAATCCTCCTTTGTTGCAGTAGGCAGCTCATTCCTCGCGAACATTCTCATCTAAACTTCAAGATAGTGTTAAATGATATAGCTAGCACCTTCTAAATATAACTTCATGAACTCCTAGCAATTATAGGCTTCGAAAAATGAGTTCATGTTTTGAATGAAAGCTTTGTCAAAGAAGATGTTCTTGCGATGCGCCATGACACAATGAGCTCCTACGTTAGTTTTACATTGTAAGTACGATTAGACAGCATACATACAAATTTTTTCCAGCTTTATGTTTCATTAGGTTGTTACTAGCATTTCTGAGTTTTTTTCGTTAGTTCCTCTATCATTTCAGACCCTATCTATCTATCTATCTATCTATCTATCTATCTATCTATCTATCAAGGTGTAAATGTGGAAATGAAGACTAAAGGAGAGAGATCATGAGATAATGAATAATCTTAGTTGTCAACACACGTGGAATCTTTAATTACATGTTTGAATAGAGAGCTAAAGCGCCAATTTTCCTAGGCTTCACATGACGCTTGATCACTGCTCTCTCTCTCTCTCTCTCTCTCTCTCTCTCTCTCTCTCTTTATATATATATATATATATATATATATATATATATATATATATATAAAGAATAAGAGGAAACTAGATGCTTGTATATGTACAATTATCAATATACGCATGCATGCATGTGCGTGTCTGTATATACGTATATAACGCGCGTATATATTTATATATATATATTGAAATCAAATGATTGAATAATATAGCTGAGGGGAGAGTGTATTATGACATGCAACAGAGTGCATTATCTCTAACGGTAATCCACATGAAGATTTGGCTTCGCACTTTTTTGTTGACATTAACGCCATGATATTTTCAACATTTTCTTTCTATTCATATTGTCTGTAGTATTTAATTGGAACGACACAAGGTAAAATGGGATTCATGGGTTTTAATATCGGGGAATCTATAAATCCACTCGATGTAGCAAATAACTGAAGATAGCATTTATGAAGGGTCGGTCTGAATAGCCGTTTCCGTAAACGTCAGGATGTACCTCTTAACCGGCCCCTCTTAGAGTAATGGCATGGTTTAGACACATTCCCACTTAACAGGCTTCCAGTCAATTTTTGTTTGTTTATCTTATCGAGGAAAAAAAAGAGAGCCCTCATTTCCATACTGAAAAGCTGTAACAACAAAATCATCAATCGGAAGCTATTTACTAATCTGAGGAAATATTCATTTCTATTGATGTTATTTCCACTAAGTAGATATGATATGAGCTTTCTAAATAACTGGATACTGAAAACAATAGAAGTAAGAAATATCTAAGAACTGCTGGACATGATAAAGAGAGAGTTAAAAACGAAAGAAATATCAGTTGAATAACTGTAGACATCAAAGATGGTGATCGGTTCAATCTTTTTTATATTTTGTATGTGCATGTGTTTGCATGTGTTCCAGTGCTCCTGGCCATACGGTTTTGTCTAGAAAGTTGAAACTAAACATCAGTGCTACAATAGACCCCTTCTTAAATGTTTGTTTTTTTTTGCCAAAGAAGCTTTTTTGACCTTTTCTGATGGGTTTATGGATAGTACCTAGATTCTTCGGAATCCGGGGGTTTCTAGATGTTTTATTACATTATTTCAGATATTTTCCAATGGGAAACACGAGTGATGTCATAAATAGAATTTATTCTGACCATATTTATCCTTTAATGAATTTCTTTAACATGGCATTAAATTTTTTTTGACTATGACAGCGATTTTAGTAGATATTCAAGTAATGGGTGTAAAGAATATTCGATTTTAACTAATCATAGCTCGGTAGACACAAAGCAAAATAAGAGCGTTTAAGATATGATGATTGTCATCTGCCAATCTTGTAAGTGGAGACGGTCCACCTGCTTTGAAAATCATCATTCGAAATCTCGCTTTTTCACCTGGGTTCGGACACCGACCACTGGTGCAAGGGAGAAATACACAGCTACCGAGATCAGTCATCAACTGTCCAAATATCTTTAGTATATGAGATCAACGTGAATAAGTAACCTATGCTAACAATTTCTCGGTGGTTTTTAATTTCATTCTGTTCCCCCACAACCTCTGCAGAAGCCTGCATTTTCCCTTTCTCTCCTTTAGAACTGACAAGGCTTTTTCACTTCAGTTTTCTTTCAAGGTTGCTCTCTCTCTCTCTCTCTCTCTCTCTCTCTCTCTCTCTCTCTCTCTCTCTCTCTCTCTCTCTCTCTCTGTCCAACTTGCCAATAAGTTGATGCTCACTCCACTAAAATGAACAGCAGTTGCCTCACTACCCGACCGGAATAGCAATTTTGTTGAATTCTTGGCCCATGTGACGGTATATGATTGCAGTGTAATTTGATTTTCAAGGGAGGATTGGAGTTTTTCAGAATGGATTGCGAAGATCATTTGCTGTGATAAGGGGGGGGGAATGAAATAGAAAAGAAGGTCGTTTAGAATGAAGAGGATCATTAGAGAAATCGACTAATAGATGAGAAGGCGTGAATGATGTAAGAAAAGAAAAAAAGAAAAAAGTAGAAATGACGTCATTTTTACGGGTACTATGTTCGATTATTTATAATCTACAGCGAGAAGAATGAATACATAGGGATAAAATGTTTATTACAATAATTCTATTGTTTTTCTCTTGCTTCTGTTTGTATTCGGGAAGTCCTACCGCCTCAGACAAATAACTGTCTAATTAATTCAGTGAAATTTCTCAATGAGATATCGTTTTATCATAGATTAATTTTTCCGATAGATTGTGTTATTTTGGTTGTTGTAGCAACAAGATTTCGACTACCGAACTCTACGGCCTGTCCTGTTGATAGTCTTCAGGGGAAATGTCGAACATAACCCTATATTTCTCTTGTGAGGGATACATTGTTCTCATTTCGCTTTCAACGCTAACAACCAAACCAAATATAAGCATGAATACATGGGGACTTCAATTAGGAGAACACAAATATAAACGTTTCAAAATTGCTTCTAGTGTCCTGTGGAAGAGGTGTAATGGCGAGAAACCTCCCATTCCATCTCGCACTGTAAGGTAAGAGATTCAAGGGAAGCCGTTTTGTAGGCGTAAAAAACATCTTTCAGTTCTGCTAATTAAAAAAAAAGCTCTTGCCAGAAACATTACAGATTGGAGTCATGTTCTATGGTCTGACGAGTTAAAATTGAACATGATTTCGTTGGATAGCGTCATACAAACATATCTAACATCATCAAATGCAACCATGTTTAATTGTGATTCGTCAGACCGGCAGGTACTGTAAGCACCGTGAGGCCTGTGTACAAGACTAAGCAATGCTTAGTAAATAACTACTTCTCTTAAGAATCTAGAGAGTTCTTAACAAGATTAAGACTTATTATCAATTCTATAAATATTTTACTGTTATTTTCCCTCATCTTAATTTTAGTTGCTTTTACTCGCAACTAAACTCAAACTGGGTTCCCTTCAGCAATGATTAAATAAAATAACAGCATAGATCGGAATAAAAACATGAATTCCAGGTGAGAATCGAACTCACGATCCTCTTTGGCAGAGTGTGGATTAGTTGAATCGTTCTTACCATTGAACTACTTGAACTCAAAGCCAAATGCCAGTTCAAATCAAACCTTCAAACTCATCTCCACCGATCTTTTGTGTCATGTTTGTTATTAACTGGTAGTTCGGTATCGTTGATCCATTTTTATTTTATTTTATCTATTATATTAGATAAAGCGTTGAATGAGTTATCCTTCGACATAAAGGGTCGTGAGTTCGATTCTCACCTAATTCTTTTTTCCAATCCATAGTTCATTTATTTAATCTCCGCTGGAAACTCAGTCTGATTTTAGTTGCGATAAAAAGAAACCACAATTAAGATGAAGGTAAACAGTTGCAAAGAATTAATAATAAACATTAAGACTTGTTGACAAAATTTGCGACCAGTGTTAATATCTATAAGCTGAAAATTCGAGAAAAAAACAACCCCCAAAAGAGGATGCTCAGTTTAGTTCAAAGTCAGTAGCGTAAGTGCAATCCAGGCATTCAAGATATGCGATGGAGAGAGCCATAAAGAAATCTGGGTTGAGTTATTAACGGAATTCTCGTCTATTTTCAATTGTTTATAGTTAGAATAGACGTTTTTATTTCATTTACGTTGTTCACAGGCCAAAGGGGGAAAATCCTTTAATAGGAGCAAACGTAAAAGCTATAAAATTTGTTTCATCTTATCTCAGACGAACTTTTAGAATGTTGTGAATAGAGATGGATCGAACAGGTGCTTGAACTTTTCCACAATATAGAAGTTATTGAAGAGCGTTTCTGCATTTATTATACACGAGTACATATCCCTTCCCCCTTCTCTCTATTTCTCTATATATCTATATAGTATATACAGGGTGGTTCAAAAAAGTCCAATCATTTATTCTGAAAAAATGACCATTCATGAAACTTTGAACTGAAAAAGGTTTATGAAAGGACAATATGGAATTTCAGAATAATGATTATGAAATGAATAACTCAACCGAATTGTCCGAAATCAGTATTCATGCAAATTGTAATTTGCAATCTGTATGTGTGCCACACGGCGATTAGGACAGGCCGTTATTTGGACACATAAGTTGTGTGTCACCTCCCTGGGGGTCTCAGGTGTGACTTGATGATGGTAGTTGATTCTTTCTATCAGGTTTGTTAGATTCTTTGACGGCTCCCCACAATCAGAAGCCATGTGGGGTCAGGCTGTGAGGCGCCCATTCTTGGCCAGTGCCGAGTTCAAGAAGAAAGTTGTTGAATAGCTGATGCAAATAAACAATGCTGTTGTGTGCTGTATGAGTTTAGACCGAATCCTGAATAAATCAAACCACACAGCTTGGAGTGAGAACTGCATTTGGATCATTGTCGAACAGCCTGATCATTTTTCAATACCGTTCAGCATTGATGGTGATGATTCGCGCATCTCTGAGCGGGTAGGAACCAAATAAACCATACCTGGCATTGTAGGTCATGAAAGCACTAACCTTTGGGTCTTTCAGCTGTCCCTCTGTGATCTGCTCAGATCGCTCAGAGCCCCAGAAGATGTTGTACCGTTGACGTGGTAAACCGGATGTGATGTTTTTGAGCACATGACTTACCCTCTTCGCATGTTCTCAGGTGCTTTGCTTCACAGATAAGATGTAAGGGAATAGGTTTCACTCCCTGATCATAAAAAGCATTAAACTACCGGTGGTGGTGGTGCTGGTGGACAATTTTTGGAGCGGCGGTGTTGAAACTTCTTGGGGTCTGTTAATGGATGAGTTAAACACTGCATCAATGTTTGGCTGATTCTCTGTGACTGCAGCTGGATGCCTTCTGTTCTCCTTATGTGTGCTGTGAACAATAGCCTGGCTTTCAAGCAGCTCAATAAACCGAACTATGATTATGTCATTTGGTGCATTCATATATCTTGACATGGGATTCACGACAGAACTGACAACAGACCATGACGTGCAATTTGGTCTCATACCACAATTTATTAATTCTTTTTTTTTGTTCATTCATAAAAAACATTAGATCTTGAAACAAAATATGAAAAGAAAAAGGTGTAAGATAATAAAAAAAATAACATGCATTTGAACTAGTTACACGTTTTAATCACTTTTATATATATATATATATATATATATATATATATATATAAAGAGAGACAGACGGACAGACTAGTTTCAGTATGCCGTCAAAAAACGACAGCGGTGTATAGATAATTATGCAATTTTACAGTAATCATCAAATATCAAAAACATAATGTTGCTCTGCATTTTCTTAGTCATTTTCAACCAGGACGAAGCTGGACTTTTTTTACGTACTTTCAAAAAATAAGTAAGGAGACTATTCTATCATTGTTCACTGATAGGTATCTCCCTTGAAATTATTTTCTTGTCATCGTCATCTGCAATATTGATACCTTGCTTGATAATATCATTACGATACGAATTGTCAGATCAGTATTTTTGGTAGCTTTCACTGGGGATAAAGTTGCAGAAAATCATCAAATTACTTCGGCACTCCCCCCAGTACTTTTGCACATTTTAGTATTGCTATCAACTGTGTAGTTTTGATTCTTTACTAGCTTTCCAATTATTTTTATTATTTGCATTTTCAGACCAGTTGCCTGGTTTGCTAGAGACTGGGTGACAGCTAGTCTCTTCAAGTCACTTCGCACTCTCACAGTCCGGAGTGTTGATATGGATCACAGTTCCACACCAGTTGCCCGATGGTTATCGCTGAAGGCTGAGTAATAGTATCTCTTCAGGTCTCCAGCCCTCCTCTCAAATCGTTCTCACCAATCACAGCAGCGCTGTGGTTTATGCTGTCTTCACCATACCTTTTCTTTATGGTTAGGCCATTGCTACTAGCTGTGGGTCATAGTTTTCATATTTCCAGTATTTCCCTCGGTATCCATGCAGTCCCCAGTAGTGCCTCATATCTCCAATTCTTACAATCTTCTTTTCAGTGTCTTCTGTACTATTCTGAGTGCACCTACTATTACTGGTACCACCTTGACTTTTATGTTCCATGCCTTGTTCAATTCCCTTGCCAGGTCCTGGTATTTCCCTAACTTTTCACTCTGTGATCAACAGACACGACCACGTCTATTATTTGATAGGTTCTCCTTCCCATGTCCACCAGGTCTGGTCTTCTCGCGTGGATGGGGTGATCAGTTTGGATGTCAAAGTCCCAAAGTAACAAGTGACTTCTATTTTCAAAGTCTGTCTCCGGTTTTTACAAATACCATTTATGTACGTGGTCAAATCCCGTTCGTTTGCTCATTTCCCAGTGTATCACTAATTGACAACATTTCACTAGTTGACAATATTTCACCAGTTATATGGTTTACGGTCTTACCCCTTCTCTACATAGGCGGCATTTGCTGCTTGTTTGGGTTCCGTCGATTTTCGCCAGGACTTAATTTGTCCTGATGCATTTGTTTTGGGTTGCCATGATGAACGATTCTGTTTCTCTCTTCATGTTTCGTTTGCGTAGCCATGTCCATGACAGAAATTTTATGTCTGTCTTCTGAATTCCCCATATAGTTATTTTTTTCTGTTCCTATATTCTTTCTTTGTTGTTTGCTGTGCTACTTCGTTTACTACTTTTTTTGTTGTTCGTTGCACTGCTTCAGGCACTTTCTATTACGTCTTCACTATTTGTTTGCACATACTTTTCTAATCCTGTTTTGGTCGTTTGGACAAAGTTTTCTATACTGATGAGTCCTCTGTCATCTTCTTTCCTTTTCACATACAGTCTATCAGTGCTCTCTCTCTCTCTGGAGTGTAAAGTCTTGTGCATTGCCATAAACTTTCTCATTCAGCGGTCCATTGATTGGAGTTCTTCCTTTGCCCGTCCAAGAAATGGTCCTGTGTATCTTACTACCGATTCTGCCCATGTGTTCATTCCTTTCATCAGAATTCTGCTATTTAGCCTGGTCTCTAATATTTTCTTATCCTTCCAAAATATTTTTCTTATTTTCTCTTACATTTCTTCTCGTTTTATTGAGTCACAATCAAGAACTCCCAGGTATTCATATCGATCCTGTATGATCAGTGCTCTGATATTTTTGTTGTCCGATAATTCGATTCCTTCTGCTGCTGTTAGCCTTCCTTTGTGCATTACTATCAGTTCGTATTTTTTTATTCCGAGCTCTTCCGTGTTCTTTACAAATAGTTTTATATCGTCCATGAACATGAGGTGGTTAATTTTCCCTTTCGTTTAAGAGAACTGGTATCTTTTGCCGTTTTCCAAGATTCTGTTGAGTGGTATCATGGTTAGACCAAATAGTGGTGAGGACTGAGAGTCTTACTTCTGCTAAGTTTTCTCCTTTAGTGTCGTCTACTTTCAAGATTTTCAATTTTTTTTCCTGAGTTGGTTATGAAGCTCACTGGTTATCCTAAGACATTCAAGTACCTTGCTGCGTGGGATCACATCGTGTGCTTTGTGTAGTTGATCCTTCCCATTGCAACATCCCCACCTCCTTTTTCTTATTTCTTCTAGGATCATCTGGTCTATATAGGGCAAACCATTCGCCTCTTTGGTTCCTCTCCTACATCCTTTCTGCTATTATTATTATTATTATTATTATTATTATTATTATTATTATTATTATTATTATTAACTGTTTGACTCATTGTTGTTATTGATATTGTTGCGATTGTTACCACTGTTCTATTGGGTCTCCAAGTTGAAGTATTAAATCTTCTCCAATGTTTACGTAGAAAGCAAGGCGTATAAAAAGTGTTTCTAGATTAACTCCAGTGATTGGAAAGCGTGTAAGGGTAATGTCAGTCACACTTATAGTGTCAGTGGCACTGTCAGCTAATTCCGCTGTTGCCTGGCAATACCGGCCATTGGCAGCAGAAGCCATCCATGTGTGATTTTATGTATAGAAAGTATTGCAAGAGTTATTTCCCCTTGTTTTCTAAAAGAAAAGTCTGGGATTTTGCAGTAAACTCATCTATCTGAGTGTTAAAAACACTTTTATACCTTTAAGAAAAAATGTTTAACACCTGTTCTTTATCTATAATTTAGCTATCATCCCTTGTTTTCAACTTCAGAAGAGTTGCCTAAGCCTTCTCACTCACATTCCATACTCATTGATTTTGTGCCGCACTGACCCATCATTGTTATTGTTGTTTTAAACATCAACACTTCTATATTTGTTGTCTCTTCCTCAGGACCATTATCATGACCATCAACTGCAATCATTATCAGCATCATTGTCTTTTATTGTCGTTGGTCTTATATTTTCTTTGTCCCATTCAGATTAAACTAGCGCGAAAATATTTGAGACGCCATTTGCTAAAAATACGCTGCTTGGCCATCCCCACCCTATTTATCTTCTTCGCCAGCACCTCTGTTGTCGCTTTACCGTCGTGTGCAATCTCAACTGCTGAAGGGTTCGAACTTGCATTCCTCTGCTTGTTGCTGTTGCTCGGCTCCCAACATCTTCTAGTCTAAAATTTGTGTGTCATCTGAAGCTGATCCAATGTGTCAGCCATTGCTATACTCATGGAACTCTAGAAAGGATATCTCCGTCACCGCACCCCAGCACCCCATCATGACAAGAGACCTACCCCGATCTTTTCCCTCTCTCAATCACTCCAAACCCTGAACCCCAGCAGCTGCACCCTTTCTCTGTCATCCCTTCAGCCATCAATACATCAAAGCATCGATAAACCCTTCCATCACGAAAACCCAACTGCCTCCACTATTATTTATATCTCCCTTACAAAACTTAAACTATCGTAGTTATTGCTATGGCAGCTTTTATTTTATAAATACCAGCACGATTGGATTGGCTTAATAGCAGTGATCATTTACGGTGATCGGCAGCAGTGGCGTTACTTGCTGCTAAAGACATAACTGAATTCCATGAATGTGCAATATCCAGCGTGACTATATGAATGAGGACTTTTCGAATTGAACAACTTTTCAACTTCCTATCTCATGTAATAACGTCACCTCCTCAAACCGACATTCTATTCAAAATCGTACCCCAGCCCCCTCGGCCTTTCTGCTTACTTTCAACACTCTGGCCACAAATCTATCGGCAACAAGCCTGGCAGATGTAGGGTTAAACTCTGCCCATAATTTCATGATTACAGCAACTTTTTATTTTTAAATGATGAAAAATATTTTTAGCATAAATATATTTATTCACTAGAATGAAATAAGCCCTTGCATATCTGTAAGAAAATAATGTCGATATGTAAGACTTGTCTATTAAGCTGGGTCGGTGGAAGACATGAGTGCCAAACAGTTAATTTTATGGTAGGCGAATGTTTGTTTATACCTCCCTTAATTTTGTTCTTGTTGTTTTTGTGGTTCTTGTTACGTTTTAAAAACCAAGTCAGGTTTCGAGTGGAGTTCGACAAACGCAAAAAGGCCAGAAAAGGAGAAAATCTGAAGAAGAATGGCGACCATCTGGATGACAGCATTGCTGTAAACAACCAGCATACTGTGGAGAGTGCTGGAGTATCAAGGAGACATGCTATCACTTTATTTCCACTGCTTACACTGGACCAGTTATTTCTGGTGTGAACAAATAATAAGTAAAATAGTAATGATAATAATCGAAGCTAGGAAAATGATTCACGTCGAATGTTATTTTTAACAGATCTTAACGGATCTAAAACCGAACTAAAACAATATGTGAGACAAACCCTTTTCCCAAATGGTCAGTCAAAATGCTATGGCGATCGGTTTTGATGAAATAATGAAAACTATTTAAAAGCCTTTCCCCAAGAACATGGGGCGATTTAAGTAGTCACAGCGATGGTAGGGTTTTCCCCGAATTGGATTTTGAAATGGCTTATTTATTTTCTTTACGATATATCAGATAATTTTAGAAATTCATGAAACAGTAGTTGAAAATTATAACGACTCGAATTAAATAAATTTGGTGGCTAAGAACCAGGCAAGTATCATTTTTCCCCCATAGTTTTAGTCGCTCTCCATTGCATTAATTAACATGGGCGCGCCCAGGGGGAGGGGGCAACGGGGATATATATATATGTGTGTGTGTAACTCCCCCCATTGGAAAATTGGCTGACCAGTTGTGCTTATTCACTGACTTTTACCAAAAATAATTATAATTCGCGAAAACGTTTTGTAGTCTAAAGAAACGGTTTGAATTCTTCGAAATAATCTCTATGTATAAAAATATTTGTTATGAAAGCAAAAACGGACATTTGTATGTTTGTCTTCATTTGAACGAGAAATCTATTGACACCTTCTTTGTTAGTCACGTGAGGATTAATGAATCATTGGTTTCCAGCCAATGAAAACGCAGAACACCATATGGTCTATTACCTATTTATGTCGATGTAGCGCCAATTACAATACGTGTTCGGTTGCTCGTATCTTCCAGCCTCAGGTAGTAGTTGTCTTTTATGTACAACATATAACCCTCTCAGCGTGTCGGAGGGAGTTTTAATTCAGTGAAGAGGTTATTTTACTCTGTGCTACAAGTACTCGTGCAAGTAGAACTTGTAACCTTGTTTCAAAGGATTGGTAGCTATCTTTTAACGGTCAACACCGGCTGCTTATTGCGTCTAAAACTGACTCGAAGAGATGGAAAACAGTACATCAAACCACAATGACGAATCCAACGCCGAAAAATTCCGTAAATTGTTCATCGGAGGATTGAACTATGAAACCACGGAAGAAGGTCTTCGCACGTATTTCCAGCAGTGGGGCGAAGTTGTGGATTGTGTAGTGATGAAAAATCCGACTACAAACACATCTCGTGGCTTCGGATTCATCACCTATCAGACGGCTGAGCAATTAGACGATGCCCAAGGCCAACGACCACATACTATCGACAACAAGAAGTTGGACACTAAGCGGGCCATGCCCCGAGACAGCACCGAAGAAACCCAGGCTTCTGTGACGAAAATGTTCGTTGGAGGACTAGAAGAAACTACCAGTGAGGATGAAATTCGTGAACTATTCTCAAAGTACGGCACTGTTGAGAAAGTAGATATGATTAAAGACAAAAACACAGGCAAACAGAAACGATTTTGTTTTGTCACCTTCGACGACTCCGATGCTGTTGACAAGTGCGTCATTTGGAAGCGATTTCCTCTTGGCTCCAAAAGCATTGAAGTGAAGAAAGCAATCTCCAGGAATGAGGCTACAGGTGGCTCTATGGGAGGCCGTGGTCGAGGACGTGGGGGTCGTGGTGGCTTCGGGGGCTTCAGCAGCAGCAACTATGGCTATGGAGGTGGCCGAAACCAAGGTGGCTCTAATTATGGAGGGGGTTACGGAATACCCAATGGCAGTGGTGGCTGGTATCAAGCAGATGGCAGCTATGGTATTGATTACAACAATGGTGCTTATGGCAGCGGATTTGGTTCTAACTACGCAAGCGGACCTGGTGGTGGACCCCAACGCTCAGGAGGATATTCCCAGAGAGGCCCGGGCCCATACGCCGGTGGCTCCGGTAGTGGAATGGCAGGTGGCACTGGCTACAGGAGTTAATTCAAAATAACTTCGGAGCTGAAGTGCTGAAAACAAACTGAATTTTACATGTACGGAAGACATCTGCCAGATTTTCCAACATCACAAAAGTGATGGTCTTGATAAACTGAGCCTCATCTCTGAGGCCTGTCTAAATGTTAGTAAGCTTACCCCATTTCTTTACAGTCTGAACCCGTGCAGTCTTTTAGAAAAAAAAAGTCTGGATATTTGGAAAACAAGACTGCTGTCCTCTATATCTTGACAAATGAGGAATGTTATTATTGCTGGCCCCGAAAGAAATATGAAAATCCTGTTTGTCTTCAGATTTTGTGCGTTTTTATCCCCCCACCCATCCCCACTTATGCCATCAATTCAGCACCTTCCTTAGACTTCATTTCTGAGTCTTTTCCCAGAAGAATTCCCCGCTCCATCAGACTGGATTGTCCATATCTTTTTGCACGTATCTTATTTTCAGAATTTTAATTTTAGTCTTTGAAAGTGAATTTTTAAGACACAAAATGTAGATTTACTTCTTTTCTCCCAACTTCCTGATCTTAAAAACTCGGCTTGAATCAAAAGCGATTCTTTTCTTTTCAAAGACATTTTTGTTGACTATCGGGTATCTTCTATCCCGTCTTTGGTCTCTATGTAATACTTTACATACATACACTTTAATTTGAGTCATTTTTATTGAAATTAAGGAGAAAAAAATAATACCGTTATGGGGGAGGGCTCTGCCTTTGATATATTTCAAAGAAAATTCTGTAACCCACCCCCTTCCCTTCATGGATCGTGCACATGGCGGTTGTAGAATGGATATGCTGAAACGTTGGTGGGTAACAATTTGCGTGAGGAATTCAATAATCCTGAAAACTTTTGCTGCCTCAAATTATTGAAATTTTAAACAATCTGAAATATGTCCCTCTAACCTTTTTGTTTGTAATACAATGATTATAAGACCCGGACAATTTTGTGGCACGTCTTTGCAATTTACAGACTGATTGTCAAGTGATCCACATGAATTACTAATAAAGGAAATATCATTAACGATCCTAAAATATTTGTTGTTATACCTATCTTAAATGTCTTTTCAAAATACTTCCGAAATCAATCTTGATGATAAAAGTTAATTCCACATCTTTGGCTTGCCGTTCTGAAAAAAGGTAATATAAGATTATCTGAGTGAATATTGATTTTGCTGATTGCATTCATACCTCTCTAAAAGGTTTGGTATCCATAGTCCCATTTTTTTCTTTACAAACATAACTCTACATGTACGATACTGGGTAAGTAGTCGCATAAACGTTATCTATGGGTCTCTCTTGATTTCAGATCAATGAAACTTTTTTTTTCTACTTAAAAATAAAAATCTGAAATCAACCCACTCATTTTCTCGTTTGGTGGTTCGTTCAGATTTTATATTTCGAAAGACCTGCGATCCAGGGAACTGTAATATTTTGGACAGGACCAAAATACTTCACTTGGTAAGGTTAAGTATTTGGTCGCCAGCACACGTGTGCCACATAGTTGATTTGTCTTTCATAATGTCTTTGGGAAATGAATTTCTGATCGGAAGAAATTTGACACTGGAGTTAACGTCTTTTTTCAAAGTGGGTAGAATCTTGTATGAGCTCTCTTCCATAGATTACGTATTGATGAAATACTTGAAGCGTTATGCAAACATCAAGTAGGTTGTTTGGAACTAGTGTGCGTTCCTTTTATAATGACTTAGAACAATGATCAGTAAGCAAGATTTGCAGACCATTACTATAGTAACAAATTCAATTTTCATGAGGTGCCCTTGAACCGTACTAAGCAAATGTTAGCTACTCTTGCAGACCATAACTACTGTAATAAGTTCGATCCTCATTTGGTGCACTACATTTGGAGTAATTATGGCTGCATTATCCTTCTTCCTCTCCTCAAACTTCAACCCCTTAACTCAATTTCATGTAAGGGTTGATGTTACTACTAGGATTAACTGGCGATGAATTCCACGAGATTGCACCCCGTACCAAAAAGATATTATGACTGTCAGTTTAGAAGACCCAAGGGAAGTAGGGATTCCCAACTCTTCTCTGGAACAGTGCTGCTTTAACTATTTCAGTGCCATCCCCAGCCCCCTCGAGCCTTTATCCCAACCCTTCATTCACCTACAACTAATATCTATTGTTTGTCTCGTTCGCTCGTGTATTTGTTCATACATAATTCATTTTGTACCAGGAGCTTATCTGGTCTTCCTTAAGATTAAATTACAACAAATTTGGCAAATATCCTTTGAAATTAGAATAACATAGGTAGAACAAAAGAAAACCTCAAATTTCTAACTCCACTACCATTAAAAAGCGAGCGCTTACTAAATATTTTAATGGCAGTGATCTAAGTATATGAATAAACTAATTTAATCTCTTCCCAATGTTCATTTTACTCTTCATCGTACACCTTGTCATGCTCAGAATAAATTCCTGTAATAGTTTAAGAATCCCTATTCTATGATTTCGTCTCAAAGACGAACAGAATTAAAAACTATTTCAACGCTTTCCAAACACTTCCATGTTATGGCCATTTGTTCTTCCCAAAATCCCTTGTACGTAAGTTACTACTCACACAGAAAAATGTTTCTTTTCACTGCCTTAAAGCGATTCTAGTAACTGAAAGAAAATGATCCATGATTTTTCGTTAGATTTTTCTTTCCGTCGATCTGTAGTGTCAAAATAGGAACGACAAAAGCGGTTCCGTTTTGGAAAAGTCTATTTCGGTCAGGGAATTGGACTAACTTATAATTGTTAGGTTCAAATCCTTGTGCAAAAACAGGTGCGATCAGTTGCTAATATTCATACACATGGATAACTTTTGCGAAAAATACAGAAATGCTATAATACAAACGCCCACCCATGTTCGCAAACGACGTATAGGCAAGAATATGATCTTGTCGAATCGGGAAAGTGTGTGTGGGTTGGGGTTTTTTTTGTTTTTTTTATTCATTTATTTTTTTTTCCTCCGGTACTGGTAAAATAGAGCAGGCTGACCTTTTTGCCTTAGGAGGTAACCAGAAGGGCAGCTCTAGATTCATAATCAGAGCCTTACTGGAACTGGGCTTTAAAGCTCTAATCTGAGTTCATCCGTGCACAAATCAAGCCGAGACTGCATATCGTGAAGCTTAGGTGTGGGTTGACATGCAATGGCTGCGAAATGTAGGCAGAGACGATTATTTGGCTGTCTGTTCATAAAATGGAGTGCAGGGCTAAGCAGACAAGTTGGCAAAAGGTTCGACTTTATAAACTGGTTGATTCTTATCTGTGATATGGTGAACAAAGCGACAAAACAACATAATGTCTAAGGCAGTTACGAATTAGAATTGATGAAAAGTGAAAAATCCATCTGAAATATAACCCTTTTATTTTTCTCTTTTAATCGTTATTTGTTATTCATTGCACCCCCCCCCTTCGTTTCATAAGTTTCTCTCAGCTGCTCCCCCCCTCCACTTCTTCCTTTATAATTCAATGTTGAGTCTTTTATAACGCTTCTCTCACACACATGGAAGTTTTATTTGTGAACTGTTTTTCATTGTTTTATTATAAGGGGTATCTTCTCTTGTCCTTACTTGTGTAATTCAGTAATGTCTGCTTCTCCACAAACTCTTTTTCTCACCTTCGTGCAATCGTCTCTTATGCTCTTTTCACCCATATATCGCGGGATATAGTGAAAATTCATTTTCCCTTACTCTTAAAAACCCTTGTCCATTGCAAGATAACCGAAATAGTTGTCCTGATGACTCAAATAGTTGCCATCAGTCACAATAAAATGATTGAGTTGACCACAAAACTGAAATGACGTAAATTCTCGTCATTCGCAGTTAATGGGTTGATAATCTTCGCTTTTCTGGTCTTCGTCCCCTTCGATTTCATTTTCTGATTCTCCTTTCCTTTTCCCCTAATCTTTTTTATCCTCTGTCACGTAGTTCTTAATCATCCATCTATTATTCCATGTATGCTTCAACCCCTTGAAGAGAGAAATTCCTTCTTCGCGTCTGAGATCTTTCCAAACACTGCAAAACCTAGAAAATTGCAAAACATTCAGTTTTCAAATTGTCATAAAAATATTGATCTTGTTATTGAAGTTGTTCGTTTCTGTATTTTCTGCTTTTCTGTTTTCACTTTGTTTTTCAAATTGGATCCTGAAATCTGAATGTGAATAACGGTGCCGTTTACATTTCTTTGAATTCCCTTAGAGCAACGAGCAACTGCTGCCAAGACGGTGATTGCAACCAGGCGTCTCTTTGCATTCCAAGACTCACGTTGATGCTCTTTAAACTTTTCCTTTTTTTTCTTTTCTTTTTTTTTTTTTCTTTCGAGTTTCTAATTTTCCTCTTGTATATCAATTGATGGTCCCTTTTACTCATCTCCCTTTTCTGTACTTTCTCTCCCCCCCCCTATCATATATACATATATATCAATTTCGTTGTTGTTGATCAGTTTTAAGCGGCCATTACGATAGATAAACAATTGCTTTTTTCAGTTGTCATCCCTTCATTATATATAACTAGTGTGTTTATTTGGTATTCTCACTTATTTCAAGGATTCCTTTTTCGTATATTGTTGGTCTTGGATGTATGGTTCAGCCAGTGCTGAATGGGTTTCGGATGGGTTGGGATAATCGTTTCCCCCTCCTTAGAGGGAGTGGTTTTGTAGTATACAATAAATGAGTGAATTTGAATAGTTTATTTTTAAAGGTTTTATCTCTTTTTATTCATAATATATAAAATTCAGAATCTATAACTGTAAATGAGATTGAATGGCGTATATGGAGGTTGGTGTGGAAATAAAGTGGTAGATACTATCTTAAATTTAAAGATTCAATGGGGTAAACGTAGATTTAATATTATAAAACTAGAATTAACACCAAACAAAAACGATCAAGGGAATTGAGTTTTTCAAGTTTAAAAATTTTAAAAATTGATGAAATGTCTAGAATTCCGAAACGCACATTATTTTCATCTCTGAATAGGATGTCTTCATCTTTTATACCATTTTTGTCCTTTTAATGCCAAAGGGCAACGCCTCAAATGTAAGTGAAAAATGCTGGATCACATTACTTTCTTGTGTATAAAGTTTGAAATTCATTTCCATTAACTATTTGTAAAACTGTTTCCCTTTGGACCCGCCCTACTCGAAATCCTGGATCCTTGTGTTGCGTAAGACAGAGACAAACTACTTGATATAAATCAAATTTTTCTCATTCAAGTGGATAAAATTTGCTTTTATCATTGGAAATAAATCTTCAAAGTAAAAGCACCCCCACCGATAGAAAACTCTTGAAGTAGCGGCAATTAATTGTTTATTAGGGCTGTTGACTCAGCTGATTTCCTCTTTCGATTCAAACTATGAAATTTACCTATAAAATGTAAACTTATTGGTCGATCGTTATGGGGCACCGATCAGAATTGAACTCCCTTAAAGTATTTTTAGTATTTGCACCTGCCTAGTCACTTAAATATTGTATTACTTCTTCCTTCCAACGCCTTATTCAACAACTCAATCCATTCATTAGAATCACAAAATAACTCGATATGGCACTAGATATTCATTTACAACACCGCTTCCGCTCTGCCTGAGAAACTTTAGAGTGTTCCATAATGTATTCAGTTTTACCAAGATGTCTCGGAGATGCTATATTAGAAGAGAACCTGGGTCGAACTTTATATTACGAGAACACAAAGAAATTCGCATACTCTTTATGCTCGAAACATTGCATTTAGATGAACCCGTTTGTCTGCACAGCATAATTATTTAAAAATCATTTGAATTTGATCTGAGGATTTTGCTTTGCGATTTCAATACAATGTTAAATCTTTAACCATAATTAGACGTTATCAAAGAAAACCCTTTTCTGCAAGCATTCTAAAACTTTTTTTTTTTTTTTTTTTTTTTTTTTCACCGGAAAATAAATGCAGAATAATGAGTTTTGGAATTAACAAAAGGAACAAAAAGCAGACAAATATAGTGTCAGCCCTCAAACTAGTTCTGCCCATTGAAATTAAGCCACTGCGTGTCAAGTGCCAACTCAATGTTTTTAGTAAAGCATTTCTCGAAGTAAAAATCTCCGTTGATTTACCCTTCATAACGTTAATAGCAGCCGAAGACATGACGCAATCAACTGAAATCTGATTGTAAATGATACACTACTAACAGCAGAGTGCATACGGCGAAAGAAACATGTCTTTTAGCTGCAGTCTTTGCTTCTTTCAAACCTTCCACTCTTTTTCTATTCGTCTTCATTCATCGATGATATCTCAACTTTTTATTTACTCTATATCAGTGCTTTTCAACCTTTTATGACGGCATATTTAGGAATGCATTTGACTTATGCAGCACCCCGACTCTTAACTTCATAAAAATCTGAATATTCAATCAAGAACCACTGCCTCACATTATTCAAGTCATTCAAATTTTATTTTGTAAAATGCTCTTTCTCCCACTTTTATAAAATCTGTCTACATTTGTAGTAATACCCCGGTTAGCACCCTGAATACGTCCCTGAAAATGCAGCGCTATACGGGGTTATTACAACATAGTATAAATAAAGATTGTGCTAGCAATATGAAACTTAGTAATATAATCTAGAATTTTATTTTAAATTCAAAATTCAATTTGAATTGTGAATTTTTAATCATTATTAATTTTCGAACATTACATTCGTTTTCATTTCAATGACTATCCATGATGGAGTTTTTTTTTTCTAGAATTTATAACGAAAAATATTTGTAAAAGAGTGCTATAGCGAATCAGCACAAAATAGAGTATTTCTCAACTTAATTTCTTTTTGTAATTACTCTGTGTTCAGCAGAGCCAAGGCCTCCTTCTCTTTTCAATATTCTCCTTTAGTTTGGAGACCAGAAAACCACGGCCATCGATGCCATCTCGATTGCCTTACGATATACAGCCTCTGTAAGCGGCCATTGGGTCTTAGGAGCCATGATTGATATTCCTGAATGGCATCGTCGACTGCGTTGCCCAGCACCACCTTGTGGTAGCAATAGGAATGAAGTGGAGGTAATGACCAGGGAATAGAAGAAATGGGATGAGGAAAGGAATGAATGAGAAACAAATCAAGAACCGTAACAGTGAGACAGATGGAAGTAAAGATGAGGAGGTGGGTGAGGGTGGATGAGGGATAAGAAAAAAAAAAGAAAGGTTTTATAAGAGGGAAAGTATGAGAAGAAATCGGTAAAATGTAACAGGGGCAAAAGAAAGTACAGTCACAACCTGCTATCCATAAGTAGAGCGTACTCATAAAAAAAACTCTCTTAAACCGAATAGGCGTAAAGCGAAAAGCAGTTAACATCAATTTTGAAGTTTCTCTGACCCAGAATGGTGATGATGATGTTAGACTGAATCGTCGGATGTTGTAGCGTTGGGAGGTGCAGGAAGTCGGCGTATAGGAAAGACAGAAAGAGATGCACGCCATCTTTATAATATCTCATTACTACAAAACGTATAACGCTATTTTCTCTTTTCGTCTTTTTTCGTAAAAGCGAAGAAATGGTGTAAAGCGTATCTGCAAAAAGTGGAGATACCCGTATAGAGTGAAAGAAGAATTGAAAAAAGAAAAATCAAAGAAAAAGGAGCACAAGAAAAGTAAATATAACTGAGGGAAAATTTGGGACAAAAAAGATTAAAATTTTGAAGAGAGCTTTTTTTCTCTTTTTTTTAAATGAAAAAATGTTGAGTCTGGTAAAAGGTCGAGAAAAAAGCTAAAAAACTGAAAAAAGAGAGTGTGTGCGTGTGAGAGAAAGAAGGAGAGAAAACATGAAAAAGAAAAATATCGGTAGAATTAATGATGACAGTGAGTAGATTGGTGAGTTGAATTTGAGGACGGCTGTCAGATCCTTCTATTGACCTGTCAGAATATATGGATATAAACTGGCGATCAATGTCTATCTTATTAAGGTGCTATTCATATCTACATGACTCTTGGCAGCTATTCGATAAAAATAAAATGATACGTCGAACCCGAACTGCGCAACTGCACAACTTAAATAACAGGCTTGTTTCCCTCAGTAACTGGCCTAATCCATTTGTTCATTCATCAATTCATTTGGAATCCATTCTTGCTCTTATCTCTTTGCCATCGTTCAGATACTTGAAATGACGAACTGAATCTCAATATGGAGAAGAAGGTTCGTCAGTTTATCAAAAGTATTTTGCATTATTACTATTAGTAGTGGTTATATTGCGTAGGAAGCTGAGGCAGAGGAGGTACAACCCCGATACCTTTTGGCAAAATATACAAAATGAAATGTAGGAAACATTAGATAGCACTGATAAATCAAAGGTGACTTTAACCGTGATCATTTATTTCAAAATATTACTTGATTTATTAAGAGTATTATTAGTTTTATTGCGATGATTTATTGTAATAAAACGAGTAATGTTTCTTCTGTGGCCCTTTCGACAAAAATACACTTTTTGCTGAAATTTCCACGTATCAAAAAAGGGTACATACAATTGAAAACGGAAAATAGGCAATTTTATTTAGAGCGTACGCTTAGGGCTTGACGCCCCCCCCCCCACACACCCTCCAGTGGGTACGTACTATGGATGTCCTCAAAGGAGAAGAAAACACGCAGTGAACTGCATCAGAACAACACTCTCTGTAAAGACTTTCTGCGATTGTATTAATTTCTCATAAAACATATCATCTAAAATAGATGACCTATGGAACAGCTTCGGTGAGGTTATAATTTTGTAGGTTCTGATTCTAAATTTATACATTTTAATTCATCTGAAAATTCTCTTGATTGTCATGAGATAAATGGGGGAGCCCTTGGCGTGGTCAGATGACCCTTCTTCTTCATGCACTCCCTTTTAGTTTCTCTCTTTGGCTCATGTTATCATATATATATATATATATATATATATATATATATATATATATATATATGTGTGTGTGTGTGTGTGTGTTTATGCCTATCAAAATATAGCTCCTACAAAAATGTTTTCATAATTATTACATTCTATTGGATATAAATTGACCATCTGTTGATATTTCTAACATAGATATAGTCATGGGGCTCCAACAGATAGGACTTTTGGATCTTGGGAAATACGACAAATGCTTGCTTGGTTGTCTATTTCTGACTAACTTTATCTTCTAAAGACTTCAAAATGGTTGCACCCGACAAGCTGTGTATTTGTGTATAAAAGTAACTTGATCCAAGAATGAACATAGGATAGATTACACTGGTTCCTGATGTCCTATAAAGGTCAATTTAGGGTCACGTTAATTTTGGCGTTTTCAAATCTAAAGGAGACAGCTGCTATCTACGAGCTAAAAATTTGTATACAAGGGTATGAACATGGGATAGGTGGCACCAATCTCTGGTGACATTTAATGATTTAAAATTTTCAAATCTAACGAACAGCGGCAGCTTACGGATTAATAGATCTGTATACATCGGTACTTGGACCGCAAAATGAATATAGGATATGTGGCGACAACCTCCGGTGACCTCTGAAGATCCATTTAAGAGCGGTTAAATTTTCAAATATAAGAAAAATGGCAGTGCCCTAGTGAATTTGTGTTCAAGGGTAACTTGGCTCTAGGATGAATATACGATAGGTGATGCTGACATCTGTCAAAATCTAAAGTTCAGTTCAAGGTCAGGTCAATTTTAGCATTTTCTAAAAACGTCAATTTTGGCTTTTTCGAATCTAAGGAAGACGACTGCACCCTGCAAGCTGTATATCAGTGTACTAGGATAACTTTACACCACGATGAACATAGACTATGTAATGATGACCTGTAGTGACCTCTAAAGGTCAATTTAATCTTAGGTCCATTCAGGCATCTTCTGTTTATGGCCTGCTGAATTCGTGTTCAGAAATATCTGGCGCACCGTGTATATATATATATATATATATATATATATATATATATATATATATATATATATACACGTAGGTGTAGATGCAGCAATATGTCCGTTACCTCGCGATAAAAAGCATTTATTTATCAGCATAATCTCCTTCCTTGGCAGTGTGCTCAATTCAGCGGTGAATATCAACTATATAAATGGAATCAAAGACGTTCTAATGTTGTTAATACAGTGAAAATTTCAGATCAAAATTCACTTAATATTTACGAATCAGGTTATGGACTTATTGACAGAGCCTCATTCACACACACACATACACACAGAGAATTTGAAACTTCAATTCATAAATCGAGAATCAATCAATTTTCCTCCCTTCTTTTCTTCTTCCATTTATTTTCTTCATCTTTCTGATGAGAAAAAAAATTTCCATTCCATGTCAACCTGATGCCAAACACATTTGGCGAACATATTTTACCGAGATCCCCTGGTTTGATTACAGTCCTGTTTTGTACGCAGATTACCTCGTACAACTGAATCATTCCTGTATCTTATGATTGATCAAGAAGCTGGGAATCATTCTTAAGCGAATGTTTGTTTTGCTTGAGATATTTTGGAATTCTTTTTGGTCGTTAAGATATGGTGTTGCTGCTCAAAATACAAAGCAAGAATTAATTTCGCTCATTTTGCAAAGTTTCACGCCCAGTCAATTTATTCTGCTCGAAACCCCATCATTTATGAAAGAATCCAATCGAAGAGACGCAATCTGATTGTCCATCACTATTGTGATGAGATTCACGCATCGGGAGCTGATTTGGTGATGTTTTTAACTATCTCGGAGATCGAATATTCTGAGCTTATTGTCACAATTTTCGTTCTGGCTCAACGAATCTACCTTTTTTGAGGAGTTTTAAAACTTGTGTGAATCTTTTCTGCATAATTTGGTTATGTATACTTAGAATAACAGCAACAACCATTACTTTTTGTCTTACATCAAAGCGAATTAAGTTGTCGAATCACGCATACGTGAACAGTACACGTCATTTTAGTTTTCGGATAACTCTGTTTCTTCTCTTGGCTCATGATATCTGTCATACACAGAATTGAGGGCTTTGGAATTGCATTCAGAGATTCCATATTCAGTCCGATCTATGATTTTTACTGGTGATATCATTATTACCGTTATCTATTATCTTCATTAGTTGAATGTTTTGTTTTTTTTTTGTTTTTTTCTTTTGGTTGGCTGTAAAAAAATGTAGAGATTCACTCAATTTGTCTTAGTCTCGCCGAAAACCAAAATTGTGAGAACTGGACTAACGAATAATGGCTCTCAAGACTGGTTTGATGAATCCCGCCAAACGGCTGAAGTCCATACACAGATAAACCTCTATTATCCGAACGAGACGGACGGGGAGTATTTTGTTCGGATTATTGATAGTGCAGATAACTGATCCGATCATAAAAAGGAAGCCTTACTGAACAGGACCTAGAAATTTTGATCAGGTAATCCGAGATTCGAATAATTGAGGTTTGGATGATCGAAGTTTTTCTGTATTTTCTAATTATAGCTTGGTCTGACTAGAAATCCCGTAAGGGAGAGCGAGATTCTAATTTGAGGCCTTGAAAACTACGTCCACTCGACCTGATGGTAACTACTTCAACTTCAAAGTGCAGGCATTTGTATTGAAAAGAATATTGTGAAAGCAGTATTTGTTTATGACGATATAGATAATCTAGAAAGCTTTACAGCTCTGAACACTAAAGATGTAAATGAATCTCTTTTAATTTTAACAAAATGTTTTTTATGTCTTTTCAGTCAATTATTTCCAAATATCTCTCAATACAGTTAATGTAAGACTTTTTTAGGGTTTTATGTTTTGCACAAAATCAGATAATATAGCACTATATTTGAATGTTCCGGGGATTTAAAAACAAAACATGGATTCTTATCAGTGTTGATAAAACTCCTCTTAATCTTTGATATTTAGCTTCCTACATTGTTTTGGGGACTGTATCATACTACATGCAGTTTGTTATTTTATATAGGGTATTATCATAATGTGTTGTACATGGATGTTATTTTATACTTCACACCATTGAATGTTTTGAAACAAATGTCTATATGTGTGTGCGTGTGTATTACAAGCAAGAATTTCATAAATCGGTAAGTCTGTCGTCTTACGACGGAAAGGGTATATTACACAACTAATGATTAACCAATCTCATTTTGAATTAATCAAATATTATACAGTGAAATTTTCAGATCAAACTAGAACTAATAACGCACAGGGCTACGCACTTATTGATCCAATATCATTCATAAAGGTCAATTTTAGCATAAGCTTCAAAATTGACAAAATTTGGATCAAAGTTTAACATTAATCAATCAATTGCTGTATGTTGGATAGAAATTAGTCCAAACTGTCAATTTTGAAGCTTACGTTAAAATAAACTTTTATGCAATGTATCGGATATTTTCTGCACCCACTGTGTCTGTCTGTCTGTCTGTCTGTCTGCCTCTCTCTCTTTCTCACTCGTTCTTTCAATATATATGTATATATTTATGAATGCACTATTTTATTTGAAACTCTATCTGAAATGACCTCCTGCCGTTACATGGAGAATGGGACACTCAACCTTCACAGCATAAACAGAATAAACAATTGAAGAAAAACGAGGCTACTGCAGGAATCAAAACTGCGACCGACAAGGTCAATGGATAAGAGCGACGCTACATTAAAGCGGCCAAAAATTTATTTCAAGATGAAATTAACATATTTAATTTTATATGCGTAACACATACATTTTACATCGGAAGTTTTGCTATATATAATGGAATTTAACATTTCTCTGTCTGCATTGAGCTAAAATACATTTTTCTTCACGAAAAGACAGGATGAGATGATTTTCATGGTGTTATAAAGATCATTTTAAATGCAAGAATAATACGCTAATAGAACTGAGCCTCAACATATTTAAGGTTTCAGATAAGCACAACTTTTATGTGATTCATTTGTGAGGCTGCTGAGTGTCGATATCAATCGTAAGAAACCTCATGAGAGACAAAATCAACAGTCTTAGTCTCGTTTCTATTTTGCCAAAGAACGTAAGCATTATGAGCAACAAGCGGTTATCTTCTGTCTGGTGGTCAAAATAAATACAACTTGCTGTTCTGTCGTTTTGAATAGATTATACAAACCAGGAAAATTCCCCTCAATCGTCTGAAACTTCACGAAAGGCAATATTTCTAGAGGAGAAACAGTACTCTAATCCTGCTTCACGGTTCCTTTCCTTCGAATTTATCACTTCTTTTTTTAAAGTAAAATTGTATTAAATATTAAGCAAAGAAAACAATATGAAGTTGTCTACGGTTAAATATTGGTTGTTGCAAGTATATTGGTAACGTAGCATAAATGTGACCATGAACTTACTATTTATCGCTGAAAGACTAAAACTAGAATAAAAGTATTGTGTTATGACTTTATATGGAGAAAATCCCCTTGAAAGGATGCTGAAATGATTATGCAGTTTATAATTGCAAACCGTTAATGAGTCAACAATCAGTAAAGGTAATTTGTGACCAAGATGAGATTACAATAATTTCTGACTCAATGATGGCAAAATTTAACACATGGTCACAGATGTAAGTGAAGGAATCCGTGTACCTATTCAAAATGGAAGATGACACAAGGTCGCATTTTAAGGTGAGTCATCCAGATAATGATCGTTTTCCTTAGACTTTGCTACAGACATCAGGGCGTGCCTACCATTCCAAAGGCAAGATGCAGTCTGAGCGACGGATCCCGATTACCGGAATTCAATTAATTTTTGACATCAGACCACGCATGAACTGAAACCAGAAGTAGGGAAATTGAAGTGCCATGCGAACTGTCGATATGCAAGCAACTCGGTGTTTATGGACAAGGTCGAAATATATTAAAGAAGAAGAAATGAAAAATGATTGAATATTTTCTCACAATGGTTTGTGACAACTCTATAATTCCATCTCATAAAAATGAAGCCATGATTTTTCACTCAGATTTTTTTACAGGCATAAAGAAGCCCACAAAAATTATTCTAATGTAAGAAGATTGGCTGGACTGATGTCAGCCGACATATAATATGCTCTGTCAGTTTTCATTGGTTCTGGCTTGGCGCTGTATTTTGCAGTTTTCCTGTCAATGGTTTTTATGCTTATTTCACAAATGTACTGGTGACATCACCTTTGGGCGAATTTAAGTTGTGCTTCAATAATCGACCAAGATTTCGCTGCCTATCGCAGTGATTCCCAAAGCGTGTCCTGCAACTCCCCAGGGAGACGTGACTAGACCTCAGGGGCAAAAATTTTGATAATTCTAGTCAATCGTAATTCAATACGCTGTTGCACAGTCCCAGCTATAGAAAGCGACATTTAACTTACACCTCCTCAATTGCTTATCTCTGCAAAACAAGGTTTTCGTTGGTAATTATCATCGTGCAAAAATCAACATGGAACAAGAAATGAGGGTGACTTTCTCCAGTTTAATTCCAAGATTCGAGGATATGTGTAGTGTACAACATGCTCACCCACCCCATGAGTAATTATGATAATTAAAGGGAGAAATAACTTTTTATTTAGATGATGCATCCTATTTTTTTCACCTAAATAACCAAACTATATGAATGTAAATACAATTGTTAAGTACTTTCTAACTTGGGGTAACATGAGAAATCCTCACAGACTAAGGGCACCATAATTCAAAGAAACTTGGAAACCGCTTACTTGGGACGTTAAATAGTACATTTCATATTGTCTTTCATCAGAGACTGAATACATAGCATTGAAATTTTGGAAACAATGTTGATAGAATTAGTAACAATAGATAAATAAGGTTTTATTTATTGAGACTAGCTTTATCACCTTGAAATTTTCTCGAGGGTGATTCTTATATTTGCATCGTTTAGCTCCTTCACTCGCCAGTTGTTTATGAATACGAAAAAGGTTGGAATGAACTGTTCTAGGCGTAGCAGGAGGGGACAGTCGTATGTGTGAAGAGGTGCTAAAATTCCTTTAGTCTGTTATGACAATTATGAATGATACCCTCCCTTGGGATATAGTGTGACTGCCCCCCCAGGCACTGCCTTTGCCCCAAGGCGTCGAGAATCACTACAACGCCACTGCATGACTGAAGCCTGACACGTATAAGAGAGGAGAACACGTTGGAAAATATTAAGATTTTTTGAGTGAGATGAATGACTCTTTTATCACTAGGCTCTTCCACGATGAACCTTACCAGTGAAAATGAAGGTGAAACTCCTTATATCCATCAAGTAAGTGCTCTAGCATCAAGCCATGATAATGAAAAGGTCCAATCTAGCCCCCATTCAAGGAATTTGGTTCTCTAAAAGCAGTTATTAAACTACCTTCCACGAGGGCTTAATGTGACATAAGATCAAGGTTCTCAAAAAGTATCGATCGTCCTGTGAATAATTGAGTCCAACTTAATTAAACTTGCTCGGTCAGAATATATAAAGCGATTATAAGTTCAAGTAAAATCTTCAATTCAATTATTCAGAAATCTTTGTAATTAATGATTGTTTAACGATTTGCCAAATTTCATTTTTCTGCTCGAGCATGATTACTCTCGTCCCGAGTAGCAACAATTCGACGATCTGCAACAATCAGCGTTCCAAGTCTCTCCGTCGCGTCATTAGACAACGTAAAGGTCAACAGAGTATTATTGATTATCAATAATCAAAAATGTTGAATTTTTAATCTGATTTAATTTAATAATCAAGTTTCATGAGTGGAATCAATTAATTACAAATCCAATTAACGTAATGCATTATGATCAACATAATGAGGTAATTATGTATTTAAAAAATCGTGTGGGATTACTCCAATACGTACATATGTACATAAATCATCCCCAGAATATGCTTCAATCGTACCACTCGTGTTGACACTGTAAAAAAGTACTGAACGTGGGAAATTGAAATCTGAAAGCAAGTAACGTCTAAAAGCCTAGTTACTATTTCTAGAAAGAAGAAACATCTGAAAACAGTTTTGATTTCTAGACGCATGTAATATCTAAAACGATTCCTATTTCAAGTAACCCCTGAAAACATTTAAAGAAACGAAGCATTGTCATTGTTATCAACTTTTGACTAGTTTTTCTTTCATGTTATTTTCTTTCGCCTTTTATCTCAGCATAGAAGTTGCTTTCACATCCTTTAAGCATCGAATAAACAACGTGGATTAGGAAGGAAAAAAGTTTCCAATGAGATTCGAACTTACATCCCATATCTTTGATGAGGCTTGAGATTGGCATAATTTAACCCCCTCAATCTTTGGTGTGGATTAGGATTGGCATGATTTAACCCCCTATCTTAGGTAGTGATTAAAGATCAAAGAATGAAGAATGTAACTAAATGAATAAAATCAAATGGTAATCTGCTGATCAGCTTCCGTAGCAAAATGCTATCCGGCCAGCTTCTCGATGGTAGAGGTTGCGATCTCAAATCTTGTCGGATTCTATTTCTTGATTTTCGATCAATGCTTATTGATTAAGGGTCGTAGAATGTAAAAACGACAATAAGATAAAATGTAATAAAAATAAGATGGAAAAAAATAGTCAAAAGTCAATAATAATGTCAATGCTTCGTCTAAGACACTTTGGACATCTTCAGTCTATACGCCCTAGACTATTAGGACAACGAAAATTATATGAAAGAAAAATTGAACAACAAAAAAAAAAGCTATGATAATGACATTAAAAACGTTGAGATTGAAAAATGTAATGGAGGAGCATTTTTGACAAAATCTTTCTTTACATATTTGTAAAGAAAGATTTAGTCGAAAATACTCCTCCATGCTTTAATGGCTTTCAAAAGAATTTTATTTCTTTTTTCATTATGGAATATATTTTGTCTTTTTTGCACATTTGTAATCGTGATATTGACCACAAATCTCATATTTGCACAATTGATTTATAAACCTCTTGGTCTCCTGGTGAATAATCTACTTTCAACTTGGAGAGCTTTTCGATGATATTCGCAGAATACAATCGTTGATCCTTTCAGAAAACTGCTACTGTAGAGTCAGTAACATTAGTTGGATTTTTTGAATGATCACTACAAAAATATGTGGTCGAACCGTGCAAAAGGTTCAGCAACTAAAGACAGATAGACAAAAAAAAGATGGAAGGAAAAGAGGGGGGGGGGAGAATCGAAGATAGAAAGAAAAAAGGAAGAATGAAAAGGAAGGAGGGAGGAACGAAGGGTGGAAAGTAGAATGGAAGGAAAGTTTATACAAGAGAAGAGATAATTTCAAAGAAAGTAAGGGAAGAATTAATGAACAAATGAACGATTACGCTTGAACAAGGAAAGTAATCAACGTGATTAAACGGTGATTGATTTTGAAAATCCTAAAAGCCTTCAAAGTGATAAAGTTTCTGTGGGACTCCTTTTAACAATGTCATTTTAGTTACTAAATATGGCGTAGTCAGATATTTGTAAAACACCCAACTGAGATAAAACATTGCCTCATAGAACTTTGATATTTGTTTCACTCTAATTGTCCACAGGCGTGATTTCAATGAAGTAATTTTGGTGAAAAATATCACTTTCCCCTAGATTCCTATATACATGCAACCTTACTTTACAAGAATTCGTTTTACGCCACTTCAATTTTACGAAAGTTTTGAACTATGTCTGTGTGCATTAGTGCTTCATCTCGACTTATTTTGTGCGTCCAGTAGCAAGTTGTGTCCTAAAATATCAGAAAAGCCTCGGAGAATTCATAAGGGTCTTATGTTTAGCATAGAATTGGCAGACATGGACGAGGTTCTTGTCGGAGGACGCTCAAAATTTGTCCTATGTGAATCAAGGGTAATTGCTACTTCGCTTTACGCCATTTCAGTTCACACAAGGTATCATGTAAAAGATCAACTTTCGGAAAGCAAGGGAAAGCTGTACTGCCGAAATCAATAAATAAGGTCATGTCGGCGAAATATTTCATCAGTCGCATTTCTTTCACAGCTCTCATCACCATTTGCGAATTGTCTTGAACCACTATGGTATTCAGTGCCAAAGTAAGATGACCCCAAGTTCCTCAGAAGTATCTGCACGACGTTTATTATTTTGCTTACTCACATTTACCAGCGGTAGACATAAAAAAAAACCCTTATGAATTCACTTACATAGATATATAATTCCTTACTACGTCGAGAAAATTCATTATTTTCTCTTCAACATAAGTAGATAGATAATTTGTCGATGTGCGACATCATATTAGCGAAATATTTGCCCACCATTTTAGGGCAGAGAAATTCTGGCCAGATATTTCATCAGCCAATTACAATTGATTAAATCAAAAGTTTTTATTGATTTTGGAACGAAAGGGATGAATCCATTTCTTCCTCTAGCTATAGATAAATAACAGGACAGTTAGAGCCCTAAAAAATTTCAAGGTTGTCCATCTAGGAAGAGCTTGCTCTAAAAAAACTAATATTTTGCAGTCACCATACCTGGTCCGAAGCTCTGATAAACGTAGAGTGTTGGGCATGGGACCAGCAAATTCACTCAGTAAAAACTATTTGCAACTGGAAAAGCATCTGAGTAGTTATGGTCCTATGCTCTAAAATAAGTCTATAGGAATAAACAACAGGTTGGCACCGTTATCGTCTATGGATCGGATGCCATGAAATATAGCTAAGTAGATGTCAGAGATCGATTTATCTGGATTGATACACCCTCCCACACATCAGTAACGCTTTTGATTTTTAAGAATAGGCAGAGAGGAATAGGAAGATTACAATAAAAATCTATTTTCAAACAGAGAAATTATGATTTTCATAATCCCCATTTTATTTTTCACTGTAAGGTTCTATTTAAACGTCTTCAATGTCAATTCATTCCAGCTATAATAAACATTCAATTGATTTCGTTTCATTAAAAAAGATAAACATTTTAACTGAAACTATTTTTTCTGATTTCAGAAGAAATCAGTTCTATTATTCTTGTACAGATGAAAAAGAGGAGAGAAATCGGTTTTTATCTTTGAATCTTTTTATATGAAAGTATTGTTTGAAGTAGAGATCAAGTGTCTTTTTATGAATGGGTCAATGCATTTCAGTTTTTTAACAGACCTTCTGTTGTTTCCTTGAGAGCTTAAAAAAAACTTGTTACTACCTTTCTATTTCTCACCTTCTTTTTTTTTCAGTTCCCCCTCTGCCTGTTCTCTTCTTCCCCCTTTCCCTCTCTCGCCTAATCTCTTTCTCACTGGAAATGGTTTATTCTTTCACATTTTAATTTCTCTTTTCTCTCTTTTTTCTCCTCTTTTTCTCTTCCTCTTATGCATTTCTCTCTCTTTCTTTCTCTCGCTCACCCCTCTCTCACTTGCTCTCCCTTTCTCTTTCACTCTCACCCCGTTTCTCTTTTGCTCTCTTTCCCTGTAATTTCCACTCTATTCTCCTTTCTCTTTTGCTCTCTTCTCCTTCCTCTCTCTCGACCACTCCCCCTCTCTTTTTTGCTTTCTCTCTCATTCTCTGTTCCCCATTCTCTTTCACTTTCTCCTCCTTTTCTCTCCACTCTCTCCCCTTTCTCTATCGTTTTCCATTAAACTCTCTCTCTCTCTCTTACTCACGTATTTCCCTTTTATCTTTCACTCAGCTATTCACACTCATTCGCCTTATGATAAAACTCATTCTTTCTTCCTTTCTTTTATTCATCATTTTCATAATCCTTTATTGCCAAACTTTGGTCCAAATAGTATGGTATGTCTGCCTGATACATACAGACGTACATAGCCAGTCAGTCAGTCAGACCAACTTAAACACTGAAAAAACATATATTGATAGTCTTGGTGGACAGTTTATAGGATGAAGGCAACAAATACATTGACCCACTTTTATCCTTTTCTACGAGAAGAAACTCATAGATGACTGGGGGGGGGAGAAAAGATGGATCCATGCCTTTTCTGAAAGCATTAGTGCGAAGTAAACCAGGTTGCCAATTACATTGTCCAAGTCTATACCGTAATTTCAATCTCTCTCTCTCTCAAACTATATATATATATATATATATATATATATATATATATATATATATATATATATATAGTTACAATACACAAGCAAGTCCGAGTGGCAATTTAACATTAGACTCAACAATTACAGATACGGAATTAGATCACAAAACAATCGCAGCCCACTTCCTGTAGAACTGCACTTTCGCACACCTAGCCACAATTTTGCCACGGACGCTAGATTTACTCTCATGGAAAAATAGAAAAAAATACCCCTTATTGAAAATTCTTGAAAGACATGAGGATATGTGGATCAACAAACTCAAAACTCATCTGCAACTGGTGATATGTTTTGTTCTTGTAATTAAGAACATATATATATATATATATATATATATATATATATATATATATATATATATATATATATATATATATATATGTATATATATATATGTATATATATATATGTATATATATATATATATATATATATACCATATCAATATAACTGTTTGGACTTAAAATCCTCAAAACGTTTACATAATAAACAACGGATGATCCCAAGAAGAGAAAATTTATACATTGTACCATAATAACAAAGTATATGTGAAACAGGGAAATAAACACTGAAGAAATTACATTAATTGCATTGACAGATATTGGGAAATAAATGACTGAAGTAACACAAAAAAATATCTGGAAAAGTATTTTAATATTTAGTGTTTAAAGCTGTAAAGCTTTCTAAACTATACACACACACACATATATATATGTGTGTGTGTGAGAACAATACTAAATATACGTGCATGTAAATGTATTATGTAGATTTTCGTTCTAAAAGTGCTCAATACAATCAGATTCATTTGAATGTCTTTTTAAAGCGAAACAGAATGTACTATCCGTAATGAATATTGACAAAATTTCTACTCATTTTATATATTATTATATATTCATCAGTTAATTGTGAAGTTATTGCATGAAAGTAAATTGGGTCGCGATATTTTCAACTTTTGAGGAACCCTGCGTTAGCAAGTCTTTCTAGAAGAAGCTAGTACACTTATGTACACATGTAGAGTTGTAAAATCGATAAACAACCCTGAGCTGATACGGCCAAACGAAAGGATAATTCTTATGCATGAATCTCAAAAGTCATGGTTATGTACTAGTTGATCTCTTGAATTTAACCCTAAAATACTATAAATAATGAAAAATTACTTAACCTCTTAGTCTTTTGAGGAATCTCCGAGACAACTGGGTTTCCCCCAAATCAAAGGTTGTAGGCTTTAGATATTTCACTCTAGATGGTTATAGGCAATCATTCCCAAACAATTCCCAGGTTTTTGAAGCACAAAAGCACAAAAGGGTATAATAAGAAACAAGTGCGGAAGCTGAAAATGGCTATCGTTACCGTAAGGTTTTAGATTTGTCCAAGCATCTCTATTAGACACTTTTCGGTCGGTCCATCCATCGCTTGGTCGGTTCTAGTTACGTTAAACATCAGAAAGAGGGAGGAGGAGAATGTGTGATGTCATTAAAAGGTGTGACGTCATTAAAAGAAAATTATTTCAGATCACTTTTTTATCAGTTATAATGTCATTATAGAAACTCCGATCTCATCATTTTGGGATTTAAAAAAAAGACAAAAATTGACAAGAATGGCCATTTCCGATTTTTATTGAAAATAATACTCGCAGAATATTTTCATGTAATATTTTACAAGTATCAGAATCACGTGACTCAAAGAAAGACTACTTGCTCTTCCTACACCTTCTCCTCCTCCTCCTGCTGCTACTACCATGGATGGTGGGCACATCGTTGAACTTATGATTCTAAAACTGAGTCGAACTGTTTTTTGGTTTTTTTTACATTTGCTTCTTTTATTCCGATGGGGATTGGATTCTTTTTAATTTTTTCACAAAAAATTACGTATGTAAACTAAACCGATTCATGACCAAAATCTATTGTCTTAATTTTAACTATTATTTCGGAGGACAGTTATCCCCACCAATACTGAGGCTACGGTCGTAAAACAAAATCATTCCTTAACTTTACGGTTTACGACGGCTGCAGTTCTCTGAATTGCAAATACTTCTGATGAAACTGTTCGACACAGGAGAATGCATGAAGTCCTAAACAAATCCATATCTCTGGATGATAGCAAAAAGACCACAAAAGAAAATGTTAACTCAGAAAAATAAAAGTTCTGGGAGGATAGAATGAGGATGTCGTCTGAAAAATGGCCAATGATAACGGAACAGGACGGTAAAGATATTGCTTAATAAAGTTAATGTAAAAAATGAAAAGATGTCTTTTATTTATACCCAATAAACCAAACGAACCTTTTGGGTCACCCAATTATTACAATATTATGTTCTGTTGAAAGATAATGGATTTTATTGGAAATTAATAATTACATTAAGGAAAAAAACGAGAGAAATTGTTGTCTTATGAATCACTCATTATAATTAGAAAATGCCTTCAGCATGTTATTTCACTCAACACTTATTTCTAATTAATAATCATGGGTCTAACTTCGTTTGAGCCGTTGCCTTCTACGCACCTAGTTTTCCCTTAAAAAAAAATGGCATTTAAGCCTTGAATCATTTTGTGTAAGACAATTAAATCTGAAAAATGCCAATGTGTTTGTAATGGAATTCGAATACAGGCAAACCCCGCTACAGGTTCCTCACACAATTCGAAAGTAGAGCGCTTAAATGGAAAAAAAAACTTTCGTAAGCCGAAATGACGTGAAGTGAAGAAGCAATCATCATTAATTAACATAGGTAAAATCTCTGCATGTCCTCAGATGCAAAAATAGGGATGATGATATATTAGACTGAGTCGTCGAAGGTTGGGGTTACTGGAGGCTGGAGTGTAGGAAAGAGAAGGGGTGCGTGCTATCTCTACGGCTCGCTTTGAAACCAACGCAGCACACTTTGATTTCCACCTTTTGCCGTGTGAGCAGAAACGAAGAACAAAGCAAACTTTCGAAAATTGGGCGATATACGTATCCTCCAATCAATGCGAAACTCTGTTTCAGCGATTTTGAAAATTCTGATCATTCCCTGTTTTACGCGATCTAAAAGGACGGGAGATTCATTGTTATGATTTAGTCATTATTCTAAGTCTCTTTATGCATCTCCAATAAGACACATTATTCACACATCAACTTGAAAACAAATACAAAATTCATAAAAACATATTCAAATATACATAAAGATAAACACCTACAATTTGATACAATTCACAAATCAGACTCTTGAAAATCTCATCAGACAGATTTTAAAAATCTTGTAAGATCATGCTCTTTCCATAATTTCTAAATTGTGTACACTGTTACTATTTTTAACATGACGATGCCACTTTGGTTCCAAACACTTTATTTAAAAGGAATTAAAAGAATTAAAAGATAAATTCATACTAATTTTGCATAAAATAAAGCTGTTTATAATAACAAAATGACTAACATGACAATGAATTTATAAATAAGTATCGTAACAATGAATATAAATTACTCCAATTTTGATATGCTTCGTTTAATGCTATCAGCCGGTTATTGCTATCAAAAAGACCCGCCCTAAAGTTTTTGCAATTAACAGTTTATTTTCTATTTCTATTTATTTACTTTCATCTGAAGAATGAGTAGACTTTTGCAAAAACCCCAATGAGTGCACCATCATTTTTAATGCCCTCATGGTGTTTACTTGGTACTGTATATATAAATATATATAAGTTAATGTATCATATATACCAGTGGCCAGAATTAAATATCGGCACGTTCTGAAAATATGTAGAACGCTCAGTGTTATCCATATGAAATTTTTAGACATGCCCTAATGGATAAAAAAACGCCGGTAAAGCTCGTCTTTATATTTTTTTTTTTATTGGTCCACTGTCTCTTTCTGTCTGTTGGTCTCTCTCAGTCTCTCATTTAATCGGAATTATCCTTCTGTCTCTTTTTTGCATTTTTTTCCTATTTAACAAGAGTAAAAGTTCGTAAACTAATTATCTGGGTCAGTTCTCTGGGGCAGTATTTGCTATCCAGCTCCCGTATTTGTACGATTTTGTTGGATTTTGTTGGATCCCGTCTTTGGTTGTCATCGAATACTTATGAGCTGCCATAAGATATTTTTTTTAAAAACTAAACGGGTGGAAAAAATAAATGCAGACAATAAATGCCGCTTTCCGATCTGAGAAGCCTGGCAACACTTTGGAAGGCAAATAATTGCCTTTGAAATCACATTTCAATTCACTTAATAACATGGAGCGAAGGACAAGTTTAAAACATCTGTTTGATTCGACGGGCTGTACGGAGATTTCAAATGGCAGTCAGGCAACCAATGGTGTTCGGTGTTTGACAGCGAACGAACGCAGCAACATGGAAGCGGCAAAAACAATCGAATAAATAAACAGAAGAAAATCGATAGAAAATAAATAAACAAACTGAAAAGCCATAATTCTTTTGTGACCGTAAGAAGAACGCCCCTTCCATTTTGTTTCTTGAATATTCTTCCCTTCTCCCCACCAAAATCAATTTAATTAAATTTCTAATAAAACCTTCGGGGATATCGGAAGCTCTCAGGAGAAAAGAACAAAACCAACGCAAAACGAAAGAAAAAAAAGGGGTAGAGGGAAATAAACAGACATATACGGTGAAAATATATTTCAAAAACACAAAAAACAAAAACAAATGCATAAAAAGAAACTCTGATCAGAGAATAAAGAAAATATCTAATGTCCATTATATATATATATATATATATATATATATATATATATATATATATATATATATATATATATATATAGTTGAGAGATGTAGTAGTTACGATGAAAAGCAACTAAGATTAAAAAGAAGATGAAAGAAAATACTTGTCAAAAAAGAATATTGGCTGACGATGCTTCATGCAAAGTTTTCGTTTGGATCGGGTAGGGGCGAATGAAGATCTTTTGTGGGTTGGGTTAACGTAAGGGTTATCAGCACGGACCGAGTTCGTTTTCGTATGAAGCTGATTGTGTTAACCAGTTCTCCTGTTTCATTACCAGATGTCTTGACTTAAAGGGTCTTGACAATGGTATGCCACAAGAGAGTTGGGATATACGTGAGCATACCATTTTTCTATAACTAGCTTACTGCCTAGGAAGGAACTGTGAAAACCAATTATACTCACTGACAACTTTAGCCAGATTAAAATTCAGCATTTCGAATGCTGTTTTTTTCAATAAGCAGTTTATCCCCAACAATACTTCCTTTTGGAAGTTTGGCGCTGCACAATCTTTTTACCTCGCAAGAATCCTGAATTCCAAATTCTAATTTTTTAAGGTAGGCAGTTCTTTTTCACTGGAAAAACTGGCGTAAGACAATTCTTCTACGGTCGTCCGTAATTATTGGTTGATTGTCAAAGCTTTTACCTTTTGCTAATAAACTATCAAAACAGAAAATCTGGAGAAAAAACTTTGTCACAAATCCATGTAGATAATTCCCGAAATCAGAAGAACCAAATATGTGGGAAACATGAGAAAACAAGAGAAACAAGTCAGAAAAAACTCTTAAAGCATGCAAGTATGTGATAGCCGAGTCTCGTCTAAGGAGGTGCCATGAAAAAACTCCCTTTCAAGACTTGTCAGAAGGTGATAATAAAACTAGTTGAGAATTTTTGGAAACTTCAGCTATTGTAAATTGAAGTAACCATAACTTGAATTTCTTTGATCCGGCATATATACAGGCACCAAAACCGGCCTTCACATCATAAGACCTCCTACCGACTAACCATTTCAACGATAGTTACGGGATAATCAACGTACATACCTATAGGCCTATATTTAGTCCACTCTAAAACTGCCATAGAAAATGAACTTGGAAGAATGCAAATCAAATTAAATATGGACACTCTCAATATGATAAGAAACAAGCTTTTAGTTTGTTTACAAATGAATTTACCATGCTAATCACTTTGGGCATAAATGGGTCATGAGCTGTAACCAATGAAATATTGGGGGAGAAGTCCTCTATAATCATCCCATTTGGGGACTGGTATTGATTGGTAGTGAATGTGCTTGGTGACTGAGTGATTAACAGCACGGGGAATGAATTCAGATTTCGACTGGGACAGCTCTCCTTTATAAGAATAGTATACTTTTTATACGTCATAAGATTTTCACACTGAGGGTTTATTCAGTGATGAATCAGGGCTATTAAACCATCAGCATTCCATTCAACGGACTTTGCAAAATGACAGAGTTTTAAAAAAATATATTCAACATAACTTGTGCACTTGTTATAGATGTGCAAATTTCGCTCCAGGGTCTGGATTCGTCGTTTGAAAACCACAAATGGATTGACTGAATGAGAGCTTCTTAGTCAAACGATGCGTGTGTGCAAAGAGAATATGACGACGGTGGAATAAGGCAGCCCAGGATTTGTTTAGAGAGTCTCTCAAAGGATACTTGTAGGGATGAGAACTGCGAACCCTCTCCTGCTTAAGAAATTGCCGTCCCGAAACGTCCCGGTGGGCACAAGTCTGAAGGGGGGACAACGATGCAGGAAAGTGAGAGGTTCAGCTGTAATGGGGACAGGAGGTTGGAGGGAATAGATATCTAATAAAAATACGTATTATGATAATTTGGATTAAAGTATCTGAATGGAAAGTGTTCATGAGATCAAAGACAATTGGGATTAATGTAAATTTGTGTAAATGGAAACGTGTACACAAGGATTTACAAAAACATACACACTTATGCACACACACACTCACACACTCATATATATATATATATATATATATATATATATATATATATATATATATATGTTGAGTGTGTGTGTGTGTGTGTGTGTATGTGTGTGTGTATTTAAATGCATAGATTATTACAGCTGCAAGGAAGATAGATATCAGACCCACTTTTTATTTGCGTATTGACTACAAGTTCATGTGCGGTCCCTTCTTGACCCTACTTTTTTCAACTCGAGGAAAACACACACGCGCATAAAAAAATATATCTATATCTATATCTATATCTATCTATCTATATATATATATATATATATATATATATATATATATATATATAGAGAGAGAGAGAGAGAGAGAGAGAGAGAGAGAGGGAGAAGTAAACATCACCCCCTCTGATGTATCATTTCATTTGAATCCATTGGCCCAGTGGAAGCAAATAAATACTTGGAAATGAATCAAATAATAAAATACAAACGGCTGTATATTGATGATGTGAACTACACACGCAAAATGCATTCATATATATATATATATATATATATATATATATATATATATATATATATATATATATATATATATATATATGTAATATGTATGCAGGTGCGCGTGCTAGCTCATTCATGTATGCTCGTGTGTTTGTTTCTCCAGTTGAAGAAGGTAGGGTCAAGAGGGGACTGCACATGAACTCATAGACAATACGCAAATAAGAAGCGGGTCTCTCCTCCTCAACTGATATTGATCTTTCTTGCGCTGTATTCGATTCCCTTGAAATTTACCGCGTTTCAAAGTTGACAACGGGAGTTTTTAGGGAGCCACAGGATTTATTTTGGTCGATTACTTCTTTTTTGGTAAGCAATCGGCTTCTGAAGGGGATCTCTGAACAAAGCTCTGATCGTAGAAAGAGATCGATGAATAACCGGGCAAAGGGGTAGAAGAGGGTAAGAAAACCAAAAATGTTGTGGAAGGAAAGAAAAAGAAGGAAGAACAGAAACAGAGGAGGGAGGGGGAAAGACGTTGAAGGAGGAGAAGGAAGTAAAAAGGGCAAATGAAAAAGGTTTCTAACATGTTGGTAGAGCAAGAAGAGAAGAATGGTGGGGAAAAGATTAAGGAGTTGAAGCAGGAAGAAGACAGAGAGAGTTATGATGATGGGTAAGAGCATGGAGATGATGATGATGATGGTGTAAATAAGACGAATAGTGGAAACTATCTCTTTCTCTTTCTTCTTCCTACTTCAACTCCTTCATCTTTCCCTTGCCATTTTTTCTTTTCTTGCTCTTCCTTCATTATGATGATAATCCATGGAAGAAGAAGATACCAGAAAGAATTAGGGTGTGATAGTCATGTTGTTGATGATGATGATGATGATGATGATACGAGAAATTTTTAAAAAAAGTATGATTTCGATGATGGTAATGATGATTCAAAGAAAACAAAGGTTATCATGGTGATGATAATCTGTAGAAGATGATGATGATGTCAAGAATGAGAAGACGATGATTTTTTTGCAGGGTAGAAGCTGATTATGTGATAATGTAAATAAGAAGTTGAAGTTAATGATTATGATGGTGCTGATGCAAAGAAAAATGCCATAATGATGATGACAATGATGATGAAAAGACAAGGAGGTTACCATGTTGAAGAAGAAAAAGAGGAAAAAGAAGATGCAGTGGATGAGACGTCAATAATGATAATATGAGGAAGAAGACAGATTTTGATGATGATGATGATGATGATGATGATGATGATGATGATGATGATGATGATGATGATGATGATGACAAGGGGGAGAAGAAAAAAGCTGAGCGAAAAACAAGAAGTGACTCAAAGCAGGGTAGATGCACACAAAGACAGAGAAGCCATTTATGCAGTTGTCTGGTACGCACACCAAATTCCAGGCCAACCATTATACTGACACAGATGCGCATGCGTACGTGTTATAATTCACTGTCCATTCATAGTGATAGGAATGAATGACTTGGCTTCGCGAAAGAAGATCTTGGGTTTTCAATGACAGATGCCGGGACCTGTGTTATGGATGATCGATATGGGTAGCACAAATAGAGGCAGGATCCTGAGGTAGTTTTGACAAGAGCTTCCCTCTCCTGGCAGATGCCTGGGCTATCTATTGGGGTCTCCCTTTGCAGGAATATTCCAATAGAATGGCTGATCTAGGTAGTTGAACTACAGGGCGTGGACACACCGTAATTGGTTGATGCCTGAGCTAGCAATAGAGTTCTACCTTTCCCATGAAAGAGAATCGTCAGAAAATGAACTGTCAGGAAGGGTGTCCATATTTACAAGCGTACATAAGCATTCAACGTTTATATACATTTATAGGCAAATACGGGGACAAACAAATGAGTTCATCGCCTGATACGTAGTTATTAGATGAATTTTGATCCAAAATTTTCACTGTTATATGTTTGATACATATGGTTATTATTCACCTCCGAATTACGTACATAGGCAAGGGAGAAGATTATGTTCAAAAGTAAACATTCGTTGTCTAAAATAAATGATGTCACAACACAATGGACATCGATGAACCTATATATATACGCAATGTGTCTGTGGAATTTTGAGACTGTACGAACATTAAAGTACTGTTTAATTACTTATTTATTATTATATCATCATTACGTGAAAGCATAAACAACCCCAGAAAGTTTCAATCCACTCGTGTCTTCAGTTCGTCGTTATGCATAGTTTGAAGTCAAAATATTTTCTAATGAGACGTAAAAACGGCCAGTCCAAAAATCGTGCTCTCTCTCTATATATATACTCAAATCGAGTTTCCAATATATATATTGGAAACTCGATTTGAAATTACCTCCTGTAATTACATGGAGAATGTGTCATTTGGTCTAGATAGCGCAATTAGAATAATCAATTAAAGGTAATCGGGCTGCTGCAGGAATCGAACCTGTGACCGATAGGTTGCTGCTTCAATGTAGTGTCGCTCTTACCATTGAGCTTAACAACCTAGTGGAAGAGTGAAGGCCCAAAAAACAGCTTTATCCCCAACGTTCTCATCTTGTTCATTCACTGTCAATGTCTTCACAACTGTTTCTCAATTTGGTTCCATTAATTATTCATTCTACGCTGCCTAAGCCTTGTAATAACCGTGATCATTTCAGAGAGACAGAGTGAGTGGGAGAAAGAGAGAGAGAGAGATTGAGAGAGGAAAATTTTCTTGGTAATCGATGCTGTTTTGTTTTTACGAATAAGCCCAAATACTGATCCTGTAGTTATTTACTAAGCTTAGCTGATCCGGCACAAGGCAAAAAGGCGGAAATAAAGGTAAGACGATTGCGTTGCATCAATCTTATGGTCACCACAGATGCTGGTGAGAACATATTTCTTTACTATAATGCAATTCACAAATGAAGGAAAAAAACTCCTGTTTTCCTGTTAGAACAGAGCTCTCCAAACTTTTTGCATTGGAGACACACTTATTAAAAATAAAATGTTTTTGCGACACATTTCACAAATATCATTAGCCAAGTCAAATATACAATGCCATCCCAGCAGTTCAAATGACCCAGGACGAATATCTTTAGGGAGATATACAAGCTCGCCATCACAGTTAATAACTGAACAACCGTAGCGTCAAAATTTGAGATCATGTAAAAAAATTCCATCGAAGAATAAATATGGTCAGAATGGATAATATTTATGACATCACTGACGTTTACCAGTGGAAAACATCTAAAAGAATTGTAACAAAAATATCCCAAAACACTCTGGAGAATCTCAATGTTATTATTCAAATACTTTTAATTAAACTCCCGAAAGGTCAAGGGGGGCTTTTTTCCCACCAAAATTTAAAATAATGTTTTAGAAGGTGTGTAGTGGAGTACTGATGTCTTTTGACAAGTCTTTTGACAAAACAGTATGGTCAGGAGTGCTGACGCGCATAAGCACATAAACATACGCAAATCCAAAAAAAAAAAAAGAAGAAGAAGAAGAAGCTCCAAATTTAGGGAAGAGAAAATAAACATTCCTATACAGAGATTAGAAATCAAGACCAACTTATGGGTGGGCTGGTGTCTTACCGAATGTGATAAACTGACAAGTCTCACATGTCTACAGAGTTTATCTCATAGACATGTAACGGCTTATTTCATTCTAACGAATGAATACAAAAATATATATCTTTATCTATTATGTGTACAATAAAAAAGTTGCAGTGATCATGATCAATCAGAATAGAAGTAGGAGTAGCCAGACTCGTTACACAAGCCAAGAAATACATCAGCAACACACCTATTGGAAAGTTGTCAGAATTGAGCCAGTTTTTCCCCCAAACTCACTTGCCAGGCATTTCGAATGAATTGTTTGATTCATGCATTCGTTTAAAAGTCATTGCAATTATATATAGATGAGAAAAAACTCACAGAAACTGAGAAAAAGTCACAGACCTTTACTAAGCACACTAATGAAATCATACTTTTAAAATACTAGTTTCAAGAATAACAATTTAGCAAATAAACAGAGATCAGCCTATTCTTGCAACAATCTGTTGGGCCTTTGCAAAAGATTGCAGAACTCTTTTTGAAAACTGGAGACTGAATACACAGTGGAAAACCAGTTTTTCACACTTAATACATGTTGAAATCGTGGGCATTTGCAAATTAACATACTTGATAATTTTACCAAGAGTAAGTTTTTTTTAAATTATTTTTCATCTTATTAGATGAAGTTTTGTAAATTATTATTATTGATTTTTGCAACTGTTTGTTTGAATCATAATTGTACCAAATCTCTCTCTCTCTCTCTCTCTCTCTCTCTCTCTCTCTATATATATATATATATATATATATATATATATATATATATGTGTGTGTGTGTGTGTGTGTGTGTGTGTGTGTGTGTGTGTGCACGTGTGTGTGTGTGTGTGTATGTGTGTGTGTATGTGTGTGTGTGTAAAAGCAAGAGTCTTCATCTTATTTTTGAAACAATGTTTTAAAACTCTACGAGTAAATATTTTTTAGAAACAAAGTTTAAAACTATAAATATTCTATAATATCAATCCATCAATAGATAACATAAAAGACCCGTCATTTTTGACGGGTACTATGCTAGTGCTAATAATAGTGAGTTCTTTATATTGGTTGACCATGTCTCGGAGGGTATTTAGTCATAGTCACAGGAAAGCCTTTTTTAATGTGGGAATTAATACGCATTTATGTGTAGGTAGAACCAGGTTTCTTGCCAAGGTAAACTTACACGTGACTAGGGCTAGTGTGTTCGGTGTCTTTTATAAATGTGGTAAAAACAGCCAATAAGTACGAGCTTTTCCCTCGTTACAAATAGAGGAAGGGCATTCTTTCCATCATGTTGATTCGTCTTCTTTTTTACGAGAACATCTTAACGGTTGAGGTGGGCAGTAAAGTCACTTTGCCGACAAGGAATTCAAGTGAAAAGATAGGGCGATCGTCAGGTTGACTCAGTTTACTTGCTAATCGTCTTATATATTATTTACCCCCAAAACAATTACTAAAACGGATAAGTAGTTATTCTCACGTATTAACATGACTATCAAATAGTAGGGCGACTATTTATTTATTTTTTAAATTATTATTATTATCATCATCATCATCATCACCATCATCATCACCATCATCATCATCATCATCATCATCATCATCATTATTATTATTATTATTATTATTATTATTATTATTATTATTATTATTATTATTATTATTATTATTATTATTATTATTATTATTATTATTATTATTATTATTATTATCCAAGTGGTCAAAGTATCTATGCATTAGATAATGTTTAAATGTCTTTTTGCATCATGGAAATGGAAAATAAAGTGAGAGATTTACTAACGTTATTGCATTTGTTTGTAGATTCAATGTAAATAGAATAGGATTCGTTACCATTTGGGCTGAGATCGATAGCAATGGTGTTTACCCGAAAAGTTGAACTAATATCCTATTACAAATTAGGAAACAATGCTGCTCAAGCTGCTTATAACATCTATAAGGCATTAGAGGTGAACTCTACAACAGCACAAACTGTTCAGCGTTGGTTCAATATGTTTAGGTCTGGAAATATGGATACCAATTTAAAAAAACGTAAAGGGAGGCTCAAACCTGTTTTTAATGATGAAGAATATCGACAGCAGTCGTTTTGGTCACTTTCTGTATACTCTAGGACTTTCAACAGCGACCATATCAGATAATTTCAAGGGAATAGGAAAGTTGAAAACGTTGAAAAAATGTGAACTAAGCGAAATGCACACATATTGAATGATTCCACACTTGTCAGTTGACTGAGTTGAAGCTTAGAGTATTGGGGAATGATGTCTTGAAGCATTCTCCATAGTCAGCTGACATTTGTACTACATGTCACATCTCCCAGAATGTTTAACTTCATATCCAGAATGAAATGTTCAATAACAGGGAAGCGATAAACAGCGTTTTAACTGCATTTGTGATAATGAAACCAAATGGATCTCATAGAGATTGTATATTAGCATTGGAGGGCCATTGGATAAGGGTTAATGCTTCAAATGAGTCATATTGTGATGATTCTGTCGTTTATATCACCCTTCATCTTATTATTCAACAAGCTTGAGAGTCAGACCATAGGTGAGCGAGTTCTCTCCCTTGTACTTTCAGACATGTAGGAGGGGAGGAAACGATATTGGTTAGAGTTTTTCGGTATGTTAGTCGATCAGTCAATCAGTCAGTGACAGTCATCACTACTATAGATGCTCGTGCATCTGAAAAGTGACATTTCATATGTAACAATCTAATATTTTGTCCACTTCTGTTTTTTCAATGCGTGATATCAGTTGAAGAAAGATTAGTTCGTAATGGGTGTCAGTATGACAGATCTGTGAGATGATTGAAAAGACGATCTCCGTGAAAGCGCCAACATAGAAGTAACATCAAACCTGACCAAAATTAAAAGTCGGCCGTCCGCTCCCATGTTCAAATTTGATAATAATGCGTCCAATCCAGCCACTCTCACTCAGGTATTCTCATCGACTTTTACAAGAATAATCCCATTAGAGAGAAGAATTGGAATAAATACGTTAATATAGAAATTAAATTTGACCATATTTGTTTTTGAATAATAATTCAGACTTGTTTTACAGCTTAATTTTTAGTTCCTTTTTATTACAACTTTGACTCAGACCGTCTTTCGACGGCAACGAGTAAACGGTTGGTAATAAAGAATAAGCTCACAGTGGGAATCAGTCGTTTAAGGCAGCCAGACGTATACTACGCTAGAAGGAGAGAGGGTGTAAATTACTCGTTGCGCACAATAACGACCCGAGTCAGAGTTGGGATGAAAAGCGACTAAAAGTTGAAGGTAAAAGCTAGTCCAAATTACCCCCTCAAAATATTGTGTTCCAATGCTTCATACAATGATGAGAATAGATTGTAGATATTTGTGTTTGAAATCTTTGTTCGGTTTGTTAAAAAGAATTACAATGAAAATTACATCCGATAGACCTTCATTTAAAAAATCTGCTAAGATCGGATTAATTATTGAAATAGGATATAACTTTCTGTACTTATTGAATCAATGACAAACTTTTATTAGAGGGATATCTCAATACGGAGTATAGCGGAATATTTCATTCATAAATTGAATACTACTTCTCTTTAAAATTCTATTTGGCCGTTAATGAATTTATAGATCTTAGAGGATAATTTTATGGATAACTAAAATCAGTTTCATCCTTTTGAAATGTTTTGCTGGAGTCGAAATTGAGTCTTGAATTGGAAAAATATTACTTTGTTAAATTCTATTGTAGATGCTAATGCTGTTGAATACGCCTTGAATGTCATCGAAAATCAGGGTATTTTGATAATCGAGAAATAAGGGAATACATCAATAATCACGCTCTATTGAAATTTTAGTAGTCTTTTTGCTGGCTGGAATGTATTAATTTAACGAATATGAAGGTCACGTTAGGCAATAACCAGATTTTGAATATGAAGGTCACGTTAGGCAATAACCAGATTTTGAATATGAAGGTCACGTTAGGCAATAACCAGATTTTGAATATGAAGGTCACGTTAGGCAATAACCAGATTTTGAATATGAAGGTCACGTTAGGCAATAACCAGATTTTGAATATGAAGGTCACGTTAGGCAATAACCAGATTTCTTTGGGTTTGTGCAGTCTGTCAGTATGTCAGGTATCTCTGGACAGGCTCGAAACTTTTTGGTCAATTATCGAGTGGTGAAAAATATTTGTAATTTTATGTCGATTGTCCTATGTCAACTGTACTATTAAAACGGAGAAACTTTATCTCCAGGCTGTCATCACTTACAACCTTTAAAGAAAGTCGATGAGAATATGTGCGTACGCTGATAATTATCTCCAAGACCACGGTCGCAGTGGAGCAGCATTTCTTTAGTTTTCCTAAATTCTGTTAGAGCGTAAAATTAATACTACACCCTCTCTTTTTTCTTTCTTCTTGCTGCTCCACATTCTCTTCCTTCAATTTTGTCCATCTTATTTTCTCTTCATCTTTTCCCTATCTTTCTTTTTTTTTCTCTTCTCTTTCTACTCCTTTTCTGCTTCCAATTAATTTCTAAAAGGCAAACAGAAAAAGAAAAGAAAAACAAACTGAAAAGATGAGTGAGGACAATGCTTATCTCACATCTCAGACGGGAATCAGATTGAAAAATTCAAATATTTCTTGGTCAAGACAGACATAAGAAACAACTTCTGAATCTATTCAGATCGTGGTTCAAATAAATGCATTTACTTTCATTGGAAGTCACACACTATATGTATGTATGAATACATATATATATATATATATATATATATATATATATATATATATATATATATATATATGAGTGTGAATATGTGTACATGGATGTCAATGCACGTGTCTATATTTGCGTGTGTGTGAGTTATTGAGTCAGTTAACACGTATTAGTGGGTCTATTTCCGCCATAATTGAACCTTTATGTGTGTCTTGAATGCATATCAGAAAAAAACATTTGCTCGATGTCGTCCCTATACGTACGTACACACGTACATGTACACACACGCAAACACATGCACGTGCACTTATCAACTTGACAATTACTTCAATTCATACGCTGATCTGTAATTTCTGAAATGATGTAGTTCGGATCAATCATTTGCTATCGTGGACTTTCACAAGAATAAATACAGTGTATATTGAGTCATCATCACTTTATGTTTGTGGGCGCACGGCCTTACTGCTTTTGTTTACACTAAAGCAGTTACCATGTGGCCACGTAACCTGTTTTAGTGTTATATCCACAAGTGGCCATCACAGTGATGCAGACAATACGTTCTTGTCTCCTATTTGCATGACGTTAGAATGTCTATGAATGCGAATAGTTTGAAAACTATGCTCCCATCATTGCAATCATCAACGTTTGTATTTATTACCCTGGTTTGGGAGTGCCTTCATGCTGTCCCCGTGAACAGTATTACAGATTTCAATGAGATCACGTATGCAAATCAGGGATACACATAAACGCATAAACAAGCTGTCACGTCATATATATATTTAGGTATGTGTGAACGCTATTTTATATATGCATGCGTATGTGTGTTAGTGTGATATACATATATATGTGTGGTATGTATGTGCCTAAAAATATGTGCTTGCACATATGCTAAGTTATCTAAGAGTCGCTACACAAAATTAAAGGTAATTTCAACAGGGGGCGCAGACCGAATATAGTATGGGCGTTAGCCGCTACCCTTTATGAGCGGTACGCCTTGTAAGCAAGTGTGCAAACATCAAGTGACTACTTCTATTGACGACAATGGAATCTATGCTCCCGACTAAATCATTTTTATGTTCAAATTCGCCGATATTCCGGTTATCATCTTGTACTTAAGGTTTTAGGGTTAATATCATGCAAAATGTAGCTGGCAAACCATGTGTGTATGTGTGTGTGTGCACGATGGTGAGTGCGTGCCTATAGACAAATTTTCTTACCTACATATTAATAAAATTTTCATAAGGAAAACAAGAACTTGAGGGTATGAATATGTGTATATGAATATTCATATACTAACATCGAATGTAAATATGTATCTGTACACATCCTTCGTACTCACAACATATGATTGAAGCGTAGTAGAAAAATGAGGCTAATAATAGCACCATCGGGTGGTGCCAACAAAGATTAAAGCAACCGATTGAACTTGCACCTATGCCCAAATGGCCCCTATCCCATAGTCAGTGGTTTTGAATCACGGCACCCCTAAAATGTACTAAACTACTGTGAACTTAGTGGACAGTTTTTACTTTTCTGAATTGAGAGATAACTTTTCATTCGTAATCTAAAAGTTGTTTTGATTTTTTTTTGTTATACCTTCATTAGCAACAGTTTTAGGCTGTATGTAGTAACTTTTCAGCATAAGCAACGCTGTGTATTTTGCATATATATATATATATATATATATATATATATATATATATATATATATATATATATATATATATATATATATATATATATATATATAATCTTCTTTGTATGTATGTATTTCCGCGATCGAGTGAGGAGGAAAGTGGAAGAGAAAAATAAGTAAATTCTAATTAAATTATGTTCTTTGAAAAAAAAACCCGCTTTGCTAAAGGGACAAATAGAAAAGAAGGGAATGTTGGCTTCTTTTGAAAAAAGGGATTTCGGTCGGCTTAATGGCACCAGATACATAACAGAATCCCGAAGGGATCGTATTCAGGGATAAGAACATAGACTGCAATATGGGAAGTTAAGGAAGATACAAAAGGAATTCATTTAACCTCGTGGGTATGTGTGCATGTATGTGTCTGTATGTGTTTCCATGGGGGGGCGTTGGGGTTGGATTGGTCAAAGTTTGGTTGAAAGGAGATTTTGTGGTTACTTGCTCATGCGCAAACTAGCAAACACTAATAGGTATTTCTGCATAGATAATAATAGAAGGCCACAGAGAGGGTGGAAGGTAAAGAGAGAGAGAGGGAAATATTTTGTTATTAATCAATAAGCTAAGAGATAAACAAAATATTGTGCGTGCGGTTACCTACAAAGATTGCATACATTGTCCTTTTCAATGATTTCTGTATAAATTGATATACATGTGTACGTTTGCATATTTGATACATGTCCAATATACCATATATACTGTATGAGAATGCTTATGTGAATATGTATAACCCAAAAGTATATATATATATATATATATATATATATATATATATATATATATATATATATATATATATATATATATATATATATATATATATATATATGCAAGTATTATGTACAATGAATGAAAATGCTTACAATTTTTTTTTATCCAAGCATGCGTAGCTAGGCTTTGGTGTTGGTCACAGCCTATATTTTTCTATATTTTGTATATTGACGTCCGTTAAAACTATATTCCCGCAGAACTAAACGTTATTTCAGAATGCATTGAATATATTTACAAAAATCGAACGAGCCATAAACAAAGCATCTACAACCAACTTTTGACAAAAAGCGACCTTTGCTGATGAAAATGTCCGCAACTTGTAACCTATCAATATTATGGTAATACTTGATGTTATTAATAAGATAGAAGACTGTAAAAAATCGACCATTAGACAATATAAAACCGTAGATGATCGTGGTTAAAATTTGTTTATATTTGCGAATCGGTTAAACATAAGAATTTGCATCAGGAAAATTTTGTTCATTTTGACACAAATTCCAAAATTTCACCCAAGATAAGCGTCAGTATTTTTTCCATTTATGAAATCAGTAATAGATCTGTAGTATCAACCCGTACATACTACTTACCTTTACGTGTGTATTTTGTGTGTTTAAATGAAAATCTACCTGCATACACCAACACTTTCAAATAATATAGGTAAATTGGCACGAAGGAGATGGAGAGAAACAAAGAGAGAGAAAAACAGAGGGATAGATCACATAGAGAGAGAAAGAGAGAAAGTACTGAGTACTAATTTTAGAGGCAGGAAATCTGTATTGTGTCTGGATAAGCGTGGTCGATTTTGAAGCGGATGTCTGCCAATGCGGATCTTTATGTTGCTTTGTGTTCAAATATGCCAGGGGAAGAGCCTGTTAGTATGGCTTCAGAAGCAAGTGTCTTGATCTCTGGTGAATCAGGAATAAATCGGAGCATACGTATAACACGTGTGGAAAAGATACATGTGCACGGAAGTTGATGGATGGAAAGGAAGACAGAATATTTTCCTCCTCCTTTCTCCTTAGCCATGTCTCTTTCTTTCTCTCTCGTAAACGTCTGCATGCAGGTCATCAGACGAACTTAGAGGACATAAATACACACACACACACACACACACATATATATAGCAGAATGTGGATTCGCTACACAAACTAGCTCATGTTTCTGCCCTCTCCGGGCCTCATCAGGCCAATGATTGTCTATGTTTTTGGGGGTCTATTTATTAC
>OY735206.1:12946970-13131970 GCA_963457665.1 Thysanoteuthis rhombus | reverse complement strand
TATATATATATATATATATATATATATATATATAGCTTCAATTTTTTGTTTATTTTATTTACGTTGTCTAGGGTGAGTGATACATTAATCGTGTGATGAGATCATTTCAAATGTTCCCATATAATATAACACAATTTATAATCTCATAATCTCATATATATATATATATATATATATATATATATATATATATATATATATATATATATATATATAAAGACGGTCATTTTTTAAAAACTACGCAGATGTTATGGTTAGAGCCTGTCTACTGAAACTCAATATGGACGTTTATGGGTCTTGGATTATCCGTAGTACTTAGAATACAACTGTAAACCATTCGTCTTTGTAGTCCAGTATATACGGTGGAATATTGATTTGGAAAGATGAAAATACTTATCTGAAAATCCCAAAATAACTGATGATAATTTTATTTGTCAGAATTTCACAGAGTTGATTATTTTGTCGTGAGTCAGAGTGTCTTCATCCGTTCAATCAATGAAGACTCATTCTATGTAGATTTACGAAAGAAACTGAATTTAATCCAATAATTACCTCTACGCGAAACGAAAAATGATGATCTGTGAATGGATACATTTGGGAATTGAACGGGGTCCAATGTATTCGATCCAATATTCATGGTACTATTTCGAAGCAATGATACGGTAATATAACAGGAGATAAATATCTTGACATATCTATGTACACCCACATACATACATGCATGTATGTATGAATGTACAACTATCAGCCTACGTCATGATTGACGTAGATGCAAATGCTACAACCAGTACAAAAGGAAAGAGTTCAAAAACTAATCACCATTACCATGGCCGAGCGAAAGTCACCACCCAGACAGGGACGGCAAAATGAGGACATTCTGTCATCACGCTTGGAAAGGGGTCCATCCCATCATTCTAAACCACATAACGACACGGATATATGTCAAGTACTACGAGATTATTTGTTTAGAAAATGAATTACTGAAATCATCCATTGTTTCAAATGGTGCGTAGGAGATATTTTTATCAGCAAAATTGTGACCTTTAAGTGGGATATTCCATTTTTATAGAAAGAGAGGCTGAAAATTCACGCTTATCATTATCCACATACATAATAATTAGCAATGTGCATTTTTTGTCTGTCACGTTTACGTCATCAGTGACATCTTAGTAAAATAGAATTTTATGCCACATTAAACTTGATGAATTGTATCTTTTATAAGTTTGACCATTAGATTATTACAGAATTACTCTTAGTACAGTTCAATTGCCAAATTATCCAAATGCTACCATCAATCTTGACAGCATGCGTAAAACAAGTATAGGTCTATTCAGCTTGTATAAGTGATAATGCCAGACGATGAATTTTTGTACACGCCTCCAGTTAAGGGTGAAAGAATGAAACCACGAAACTTGTACAGTAATGAAGCCACTCCAATACGGTCATCAGCGTTGACGAAAAGATCTTATTAGTAACGCCTTTGCAAGTCATCGGAGATGGAAAACTTGTTTCAAGTTAGCATGATACAGCCATTACAAGAAATTGATAAGTACGTAGGGCTTCAACAACAGCTGCTGAGTTCAGTCTCCAAAATCCACCCGATCAGCTCCTTTTAGGTGTAATGAAGCAGATGCCACCCGGACGGTGTCAAACACCAACTCATGGTTCAGGGGTCGTATGTTCTGCTCTCACAAAGACTCGTCGGCATTACCCATTCTTTTTTGCGTAGGGTTGACATCGGATGTAGTGACTAGTGGCTCCGTAACACTGAATATTGATTCCCGGTGAGTCTTGCAAAAAACTATTCTTCGTCTGATGAGGTCGTCTCGTTTTTACACTCATTGATTCACTTAGATTCTGTCCCAGAGGCTGCATATTTCTCCCCCTGTGGAGCAGCGTACATTAACGAATTGGCTTTTGTGTGTGTACGTCGGGGGGGGGGGCAATTTACAAATACATTTATCTGTACATTTGTAACTGACTTTATTTCTATCTGAGACGGACGCACAAAAAGATTGGCAAGTTTGTAAGTAAATCTATTTTTATGCTTACATGCAGTCTTGGCATATTTTGCATTTTTGCATGCACAGCTGTCATCGCTCACAGCATCACTTTAAAAACCAATGATACTCTTATATATATATAGCCATGTCAATAAGTCCATAGCCTAATGGTTGAAAAAGTATAATCACATAGATGAAACATTATACACTGAAAATTTCAGATCGACTAGTTAATGACTATATGTCAAGTAACTTATCTTTCCATCCTCACATAAACACACACACACACACACACACACATATATATATATATATATATATATATATATATATATATATATATATATATATATATATGTATGTATGTATGTATGTATGTATATAACGAGAGAGAGAGAGAGAGGGGGAGGGACCGAGAAGGAGAAATCAAGATAGTTTCCCAATTTCTCCCTTGAAAAGAAACCTCACCAGTAATATGCGACTGCTAACATTCTTGTCACTTTTGAAATTCTCCAAGACGCCATTCATTCTGACACTTGTGCAAGGTAAATTCTTGGCATATATTGTTCAAAATACATCAATGCATTTACATTAAATTGCACACACACACACGCACGTATAGTGATATAAATATTAATATAGATTTATGCAGACTGTGGCGCACGTACTCATGCATACAGTGAGTGTATAAAGTATCCGATACATTGCAAAAATTAATTTCAATATAGTGATACGTCTTCAAATTTGACTAAATTTGCTCTTTTAATTTCTTACTCCTGTCCTTAACTTCTCGATGTTCAGTCTAAATCCCGTTTTTATTTCATTTTTTGGAGTCCATTGTATCAATATTGATCTTAGGTGCAATTCTTGTCAATTCTAAAGTTAAGTAAAGATGTTAAAATGAACTATTTGCAATGTATCGGATACCACTTGCACTCGCTATGAATGGATATAGAATGGAAATGGCCGGAAAAGGGATGAATGGGGATGAAATATTGTGTTAGGCCAATCCTCGAAATAATTAGGGATTGTTTGATTTGAAAATAAGCATTCGAAATCCTCGTTCTTAGCTTGTTTGTTGTCAAGTCTGTTTTGGGATGACGAGAAGGTCTTCGTGGTATGTTTACAGTGTTTTCATTTCCATACAAATCAACCAATGTGCACAACAGAATATCTATAACATATAGGGGAGACCAGGTCTGGTGAGGATAAGGAGGCAAGTTAAATCATGTTTACTTTTGATGATTTACAATAATTCATCTAATGAAATGAATAAAATATTTGTAACTAATTAAAATTCTCTGACATCTTACTTATTGTTAAACTAAAAGACATTTTTTCATCTTCATTCTTTATTTAGCAGCATACTTACCGTTTTGTTTCCACTATCTTCTGCTATCTTTCAGACAGTTTTATAATTCCATCCACCCAGAACAATTTTATCTTTCTCAGCAAGGATGTTCTAGATGCACTTTGCAGTCTTCTTGGAGATTATATTAAGAGAATTCTGTAAAGGCTGGAATGAATATCAATCTGAAATTGGAATATTTGCTGATTCCAGTGAATGAGCCAAAATAATCGGTCACAACTTTAAACAACTAACATAAGGAATCTGGCGTAATTGGATATTAATATTTCATTTGGATATTTCGAGTATGTTGGCTTGCATGTCTTGCTGTGATCGCTATCTTCCTCAACTGGTCTACCCGATCGTGAAGAGAATTTCCGAAAAAAATCTTCCGCACGAACTTCCGCAACCCACTTTTGACGTATTCGATTATTTACAGTACCTTGTCCATTTACTGTCAATTTTTTCGTACGTTTGAGTCACATTTTTACGCTTTCTGAAATAAATAAAAAGCATAATACGACAAAAATGTTGCTTAGGTTGTCCCATCTTCAAGATTAGAATCAATAAACAAAAATATTCGGATTTTCAATTTTTTTCAACGCTGTTAATCAAAAGTGATGTTTCCGAATGCAGTTGCAAATAAATGTTTCTAATGTCATCTAACGGCAAGAGCAAACTTTTTGGCGAACCAAATGATTAAAACGGTTTACCAAAGATCGACATGCATCATCGCAAACAGCAAAGGTAGAGGAAAGTTTCACTAAAATATTTGCTCTTTGCAACTCGATTCACGCTTGCAGAACGAGTCACACCTAAAAGATTTTCCAGACGAACGTTTCTAGAACATTATTATTCGTATGCAATAACTAAATAAATACATAAAGGAATACGGAACTGGTACGGAAGAGTAACCAGCCATTTAATATTAGCCAAAAAATAGTCCATCCAGATGAATAGCACCTTAGTCACTTCAAAGTCCTTATACTCTTATTTCAGCATGACATCTATTTTTCAAAATATTCTGCAGAGGCCACCCTTGGAATCGCTCTCAGCTTTCTCACCACGCCTCCCTTAATCTCATCCCCAGCTGTTTATTGAATACCGTAGACCGGCGGTCCAAGTGGTTGCGATGGAAAGTAACATAAATTAAGATGAAAGAAATACAAGCAAAAATGTATACAGATGGATTTATTACGTTTGATATCTAATCGATGAGTGCATAGAAATAGAATTTACACCACGAATGTTATGCATGATCTTCTAAATATTACCTTTTACCTCTGCATGATTCATTCATCAACAATTTACAGAAACCTTTCAATGCCTCATATATAATTACTCTAAGGTTTGATTTGTTTTGTTCATCTTTACCCAATGTAACTGTCACTGTCTGAAGATGATAAATTAACAAATAATGCTTACATAACAAAAACATTTACGCAGAAAAGAAAAAGGTTGCAAAAAGAGTTAAATAAAAAGCAAATAAAAATCTGTATATTGCCGTAGGCTTCTCAGCTCATTAGCTTAAAAAGCAATCATGGTAGTTGCCGGCAAATTTCGGCAAAGAATCCAACAGAACATTCCTGTTTTTAAAGTGCAACCCCAAAAAACTAAGGTATGTTGAACACGTCACGAGTTTTTATGCCTGAGATGATCATAAAGATTTTGAGCTTTGTTCTTTTGGGCAATTCAATGTAATATTCGTGGATTTGGTTCAAAGGGGTAGAAAGGAGTTTGAAGTTATCAAGGTTTAGAGGTGTACCCTATTTATTTTGTTTTTATTTATTGTTTTTGTTTTTTCCTCTTCCTCGAATATCCAGTTCCTTCAACCTTCTTTCTCGACTCTTCCTGACTATTCCTCGATTGGTATTACTGCAAACATCATATTCAATATTTTGTTTCAGTTCTCTAGCAAGGCTATGATACTGATGTAGCTTTTCACTTTCTTCTCTCCGTGGTCAGTCGGAACAACGAAATCCACAATCTAATACGGTCTTTTCTTCTTCACAATAACTCGATCTGGTCTTCTCATCTGAATTGGGCGATTTGTTTAAATCTCAAAGTTTAAAAGGATTTTGTGTTTCATTCCCTATGACTATCATTGCTTTTCAACCAGAAAAAAATTTTAGGAAGAAAGATGGCATGACAATTTAGACAGAATCAGAAGATAATGGCACAGCGACATCTGCGATGGAGAGATCTGGCGAATTTCGGGTGAGGTATATGTACGTCCAAGTGCAGACATGAAAAAGTTGATGATGTTTCCTTAGTTCAATCAGTGTAGCCCTATGATTTATTAGCAAATGGGTTTCCTTAGTTCTATCAGTGTAGCCCTATGATTTATTAGCAAATGGGTTTCCTTAGTTCTATCAGTGTAGCCCTATGATTTATTAGCAAATGGGTTTCCTTAGTTCTATCAGTGTAGCCCTATGATTTATTAGCAAATGGGTTTCCTTAGTTCTATCAGTGTAGCCCTATGATTTATTAGCAAATGGGTTTCCTTAGTTCTATCAGTGTAGCCCTATGATTCATTAGCAAATGGGTTTCCTTAGTTCTATCAGTGTAGCCCTATAATTCATTAGCAAATGGGTTTCCTTAGTTCTATCAGTGTAGCCCTATGATTTATTAGCAAATGGGTTTCCTTAGTTCTATCAGTGTAGCCCTATGATTTATTAGCAAATGGGTTTCCTTAGTTCTATCAGTGTAGCCCTATGATTTATTAGCAAATGGGTTTCCTTAGTTCTATCAGTGTAGCCCTATAATTCATTAGCAAATGGGTTTCCTTAGTTCTATCAGTGTAGCCCTATGATTTATTAGCAAATGGGTTTCCTTAGTTCTATCAGTGTAGCCCTATGATTTATTAGCAAATGGGTTTCCTTAGTTCTATCAGTGTAGCCCTATGATTTATTAGCAAATGGGTTTCCTTAGTTCTATCAGTGTAGCCCTATGATTCATTAGCAAATGGGTTTCCTTAGTTCTATCAGTGTAGCCCTATGATTTATTAGCAAATGGGTTTCCTTAGTTCTATCAGTGTAGCCCTATGATTTATTAGCAAATGGGTTTCCTTAGTTCTATCAGTGTAGCCCTATAATTCATTAGCAAATGGGTTTCCTTAGTTCTATCAGTGTAGCCCTATGATTTATTAGCAAATGGGTTTCCTTAGTTCTATCAGTGTAGCCCTATGATTTATTAGCAAATGGGTTTCCTTAGTTCTATCAGTGTAGCCCTATGATTTATTAGCAAATGGGTTTCCTTAGTTCTATCAGTGTAGCCCTATGATTTATTAGCAAATGGGTTTCCTTAGTTCTATCAGTGTAGCCCTATGATTTATTAGCAAATGGGTTTCCTTAGTTCTATCAGTGTAGCCCTATGATTTATTAGCAAATGGGTTTCCTTAGTTCTATCAGTGTAGCCCTATGATTCATTAGCAAATGGGTTTCCTTAGTTCTATCAGTGTAGCCCTATGATTTATTAGCAAATGGGTTTCCTTAGTTCTATCAGTGTAGCCCTATGATTTATTAGCAAATGGGTTTCCTTAGTTCTATCAGTGTAGCCCTATGATTTATTAGCAAATGGGTTTCCTTAGTTCTATCAGTGTAGCCCTATGATTTATTAGCAAATGGGTTTCCTTAGTTCTATCAGTGTAGCCCTATGATTTATTAGCAAATGGGTTTCCTTAGTTCTATCAGTGTATCCCTATGATTTATTAGCAAATGGGTTTCCTTAGTTCTATCAGTGTAGCCCTATGATTTATTAGCAAATGGGTTTCCTTAGTTCTATCAGTGTAGCCCTATGATTCATTAGCAAATGGGTTTCCTTAGTTCTATCAGTGTAGCCCTATGATTTATTAGCAAATGGGTTTCCTTAGTTCTATCAGTGTAGCCCTATGATTTATTAGCAAATGGGTTTCCTTAGTTCTATCAGTGTAGCCCTATGATTTATTAGCAAATGGGTTTCCTTAGTTCTATCAGTGTAGCCCTATGATTTATTAGCAAATGGGTTTCCTTAGTTCTATCAGTGTAGCCCTATGATTCATTAGCAAATGGGTTTCCTTAGTTCTATCAGTGTAGCCCTATGATTTATTAGCAAATGGGTTTCCTTAGTTCTATCAGTGTAGCCCCATGATTTATTAGCAAATGGGTTTCCTTAGTTCTATCAGTGTAGCCCTATAATTCATTAGCAAATGGGTTTCCTTAGTTCTATCAGTGTAGCCCTATGATTTATTAGCAAATGGGTTTCCTTAGTTCTATCAGTGTAGCCCTATGATTTATTAGCAAATGGGTTTCCTTAGTTCTATCAGTGTAGCCCTATGATTCATTAGCAAATGGGTTTCCTTAGTTCTATCAGTGTAGCCCTATGATTTATTAGCAAATGGGTTTCCTTAGTTCTATCAGTGTAGCCCTATGATTTATTAGCAAATGTGGCTAAAAATTGTTTCTTTTTCCATTTGAAATTTGTAAGCATTTTTTGATGATGACTTTCTAAAACTCTATTTCGTATTGAATAAAAAATGCATTTAATTGATTGCATTTATTGATTTGAAGCGCATCTTTGATCTGTTTTATTTGTTTGTAAATACATTTGCTCCACACTGATTAGAAGAGAAGTTTTATGATATGTCACAAAACTAAACTCAAGTTTGATGCATTATAAAATGCAAATCTGACCATATCAAGTGAAGCCCTGAATATCAATGATAGTGTCTATCATTGATATTTGCCTGAATGTCTCTGGCAAATATTGGACCGTCAGGATTTAAGCTCTATGAGAGATTTGTTTACTGAAATAAAAAGAAAATCGATAATTGATTGAAAGGACTTGAGGATGATCCAGATAATTGGATGATTCTGAGAAAGCAATCGATAAACATCCGTAGTTGTTCTCTATTTTCGTTAATCACCACGAAAATCGATATTCGCTCCATAGATCAATCCTTTGATCCATTACAATGACTAATCGCTACCAAAAAAACAAGAAACATGATTGAGATTTTTTATGATCAAAATTACCCGCACTTAATTAGGCTCCCGATTAATCGTTGTCCAGTTGATTGCAAAATTACCGCGAAGCGACCAGAGAATTGTTTTTCGAAATCATTTTCTTTTCATCTACCGCATTTTTAACCCATGTTTATTTCGAGAAAATTTCAACTGATAACTGAATCAGAATTTTCTGGTTTATAACTATGACTTTTGAATTAATCTATTAAGTGCGAGTGATTGAAATTTGATTCGTTGCTGTTCTGTAGGTAACGCAATTTCTCTTTTATTCTTATTGATTGCAGTTGTATTTGTTGGTCAAGGTTTCTATAAGCAATGGATCATCTCACAATTGACAGGGGCTTTTATTTTGCAGTGGATAATTATCCCACATCTTGTCAATATTCACCGTAAATTTATAAAGATAGGTAACATTATCATCACCATCATCATCATTATCAGTCTTTTAACATCCGTCGTTGGACATAGACCTTCTTCAGGATTCGCCACAATTCTCTATCATAGGCGTTGCAGAGCCAGTATTTCCTGAATCTGTTCAGTTCATCTCTCCTTTTTTGTATTCTGTCGGCCTCAGTTTCTTATGTGATCTCTTGGGATCCATATTGTGAGATGTGATGTCCATCGGTTGTCTTTCATTCTTGCAACATGGCCTGCCCATTGCCATTTGAGTTTTTTAATAGTTTCTATGATGTCATGGACACTCGTTTTCTTCCTTATATACTGTACTGTTTTGTGATCTCTCCATGTAAGGTTGAGCATGATCCTCTCATGCACACGTTGCATACTTCTCAGCTGAAGGTCCGTCGCTTGGTTCCCAACGATGAAGCGCCCACAAAGCTATCATAGTTGGGCATCAAATGAGGAACGAACCCGACATACAGTATCAAATTCTGACCGAGAATAGCTCACTAATAATTGTGTTTCTGAGGCAGGTGATGGACCTGTAGTTCTTGGGGTCTTTTGTTTCAGAGCTTTCAAGTAGGAGATAAGTGATGCCATTGCTTAATTACGCTTCATGCGGGGCGTTCATGATGTTGTAGAGATATTTAGTTAAATCTATGTGCGCAGATGAAAGTGTATTCAGCCAGAAATTGGGGATCTCTCCATTTCTGGCGATTTCCATTTGTGTGCTTTCTGCAGAGCATCATGGACTTCTCCATTTTTGTGACATTTTACCTTCCATCCTTTCATCTATTGACGGTGGTTCTCTAATCTCCACTGTCTGCCCATCTCTCTATAGAATTTCGTGGCGTTTATACTAAACACTCGGTTTTGGCGGTAAAAATTAATTCTTTTCTTAAATCGTCTTACTCTTTGGACTCCAAATTCGTATCCTCTGTTTGATTATTTCTATGATTGAAGGTAATTCTTATTTCTGTTGGTTTATAATACCTCTTGACGTTTCTGCATTTTTTTGTTTTAATGTTCACGTCTTTAAAGAACTCATCAAGTATAGATAGTTCCCCCTAGTCATCTATCTCCTTCTGTATGTTTTTCTCCCACTTTGGATGTATATTCCTACTTGTTTTTTCTTTCTTCATTCCATACCCGAGGGCATTTGTTGCTGTATACGTAGTAGCGTATATTATTTTATTCAATAGTTATATTTGTGATACTCATTCCCCTAATAGGGTTTCGAGCGCTCTATTGTATATTTTTATCATAAGTAGATTTCAATTATTTTTTTTTTCGGATTTTAGGACGTGATTCTTAATCGTAGAGATTTGGGGCTTATATATATCTCAGTTCCCTAACTGCTCTCTTCTGCTGAGTTCATTTTATGTATATTTTGTTTAAGAAATTCATCAGTTGTCTTGTTTATTGTTAAAAGTAATACCTTTTTTCCAATGTCACATGTCATTGATATTTGGTCTTATTTCTTCTTCTCTCAGGTGTTGGATGTGTTCTGAGGGTTCTTTTCTCATTGTTTCATGCACATGCTCCAGGTAGTTCTGGTATTTTCGCCCACTTTTCCCTCCCATAAAGAATATGAAAGGGGCGTTGAGTTCTGAGTTGGGTTGTTTAATACCATGTAGAATTCACTCATAACTATTTTATACTCCTCGCGTGACCATTTCATGCGTGTTGCATTGTGATGCTTGCTGGATGTTGACTCATATCGGCCTGGGTTGTAGTCGTTCTGATATTATCATTATTATTATTATTATTATTATTATTATCATTATTATTATTATTATTATTATTATTATTATTAGGAATCTCACACCAGTTGCCTGGTGGTAACCGCTGGAGTTTGAGTGACAGCAAGTTTCCTCAAGTCTCCAGCCCTCCTCTCCTAGTACTCATAGGTCGCAGTAATTCTGCGATTTACAGTTTCACACCGGTTACCCAGTGGTTATCGCTGAAGGCTGTGTGACAATAAGTCTCCTTAGGTCTTCAGCTAGCGTTTCCTCTCTCTCTTTCGCATATCATGACAGAGCTACGATTCGTTGCAGTACTTATATCTCTAGCACCTTCCTCAGTATCCATGCAGTTCCCAGTAGTGCTGTGGTCTGTACGGTCTCAATCCTTCCCCTAATCCCGGTCTCCTCCAGTCTCAACCTCAGCGTTTTGGGGACAGTTCCTAGTGCGCCCACTATGACCGGTACTACCCTGGTTTTCATGTTCCACATCTTCCTTAACTCTCTTGCTAGGTCCTGGTGTTTTTCCCGTTTTTCACCCTCCTTCTTTTTTACTCTATGGTCTGCAGGTACAGCTACGTCTACTATTTGGCAGGCCTTCCTTTTTTTGTCTACTATTACTAAGTCCGGTCTTCTTGCCTGGATGAGGTGGTTAGTTTGGATGTCAAAGTCCCAGAGTAGTTTGTGGTTGTCATTCTCCAAAACTGCCTCTGGCTTGTGCTGATACCTCTTTTCCACATGATTGAATCCCATTTGTTTACTTAGTTCCCAGTGTATCATCGTTGCTACTCTATCGTGTCTATGCTTATACTCCTTCTGGGCGAGTTGACTACATTCACTAGTTATGTGGTTTACTGTCTCATCTCTTTTACCGCACGTGCGGCATTTGCTGTTTGTCTGTGTTCTGTCGATTTTTGTTTTTTGTAGTTTGTCCTTATGCTTTTGTTTTGGGCTGCCATGATGAGCCATTCCGTTTCTCTCTTAAGATTCCCCTTTCGTAACCACGTCCATGATTTCTCGTCTGCTACATCTTGTATCTGTCTTTTAAACTCGCCATACAATTTTTTCTCTTCCCATCTTTCTTTTCTTGTTTGCTGTACTGTTCCATTGTTTTCTACTTTATTGTTTGTTGCACTATCTCTCGCGCTCTTTATGATTTCTTCACTATTTGTTTGCACATACCTTTCTAAGACTACTTTAGCTCTCTGGACACAGTCTTCTATACTGATGAGCCCCCTACCACCTTCTTTTCTCTTAATGTATAGTCTATCTGTATCATCTCTAAGGTGTAATGCTTTATGCATTGTCATAAGTTTCCTAGTTCACCTATCCATTGATTGGAGTTCTCCCTTTGTCCATCCTAGGAATGGTCCTGTATATCTAACTACTGACACAGCCCAGGTGTTCATTCCTTTTATTAGATTTCTGCTATTTAATTTGGTCTCTAATATTTTCCTTGTCCTTCTAAGGTATTCTCTCTTTATTTTTTCCTTCATCTTTTCCCATCTTATCGTGTCACATTCAAGGACACCTAGGTATTTGTATCGGTCTTGTGCAGTCAATGCCCTAATCTTGCTGTTGTCCGGGATTTCAATTCCTTCAGTCATTGTAAGCCTTCCTTTGTGCATTACCATGATTGCACATTTTTCTATTCCAAACTCCATTCCGATTTCCTCACTATATTCCTTTACTTCGTTGAACAGAGTCTTGCAGGTGGGATCATATTATTATTATTATTATTATTATTATTATTATTATTATTATTATTATTATTATTATTATTATCTGCACAGTATGCAAACCGTTTTTTCTGTCAGTAAGCTGACTGTCAAGCCTTTATAAAAAGGTCTCAGGCATAGAATGTGAGCTGTTCCATGGAGGGCTGGTTTTTGAGAGAACTTGCATATTTTTATTATTATTATAATTAGCTATATATCCCTTGTGTTTTATTCATGCTTGATAATTTGCTGGCATTATTACTCTAGCTAGCCTGATTGACTTTCGAGTTTCCATTCCTGTTTTTACAGGACCCCTAGTACAGTACTACAATTACAGTTGTTTCTTATCGTTTTTAGATTCGAAATTAAGTGTCAAAGCTCCTAGCTTATGTAGAACGCAGTAGCAACATCTGACTCAGTTAAAATTATACATATTGGGAGAGGTTTCTACAATGCTTGTTTGAAATAATACTAGATGCGTCAAAGCAGAACTTGAAACGAAAGCCTGTGTTATGTGTCAATCATTCAGATGGAACAGGCGAACGTGACACAGATTTCTATCTTCTTTTAAGCGAATGATAGAATACCAGATTCCATCGCCACAGACGATGTCAAAAGTGCTTTTAATAACCTTGATATTCACAAACATCAACTCAGTACGGCACCATGCCAAATGTGGTTGGGAAACTTTTGTTGTTCCAGTTTTTCAAGTGGGAGGAAGTCTGCCAGCCTTGAAAACCAGCATTCGAGATTTAGGTTCTTGGTCTGGGCTTGAGCTTTGATCACTGATTCCAGTAGAGAATATGCTAGGCTGCATTTGATGACATTAATGACCATCAACTGCGACAGATTGATGAATAAGATACCCATTGTAAGATAAAAAGATCTTGTCTATTGCCAGATAAAAGCCCAAACTCTCAAATAAATCTGAGATGCCATAAGTAAAATGGAAATTTTATTGAGTCACCTATAGGACTGGAATGATGGAGATTCCCGTCAAAGGAGCAAAAGAGCTTTGTATTTAAACATTTACTTCTGATTAGGTCTAGAAAAACGGAGTTTTTTCTGCTTTGTTTTTTCAAATATGTTTTTAGTAGAGTTTCAATTTGCAATGTAAGTCTATGCTAAATTGGTCCTTAAGGATTGTATCAGACAGCATTCCCGCTTGTTTTTTAGGATTTCGGACTTTTTTAGAGATCATTGCCCAACAAAAGGCGAGGGCAGTAACTTATTTATTGATCACCTCCTTTCCAAATTTTTAATTGATCACCCCCGCCACAGCATATCGCCCAAGAACATTTGCCTCCAGACAGTTTCTATTGCATGCCTATCCAGACCTTTTCTTTTTTTTTTCAGGTAAATCATTCTTAATTCTTTGGCAACTATTTCTTTCGTTTTTATCGCAGTTGCTTTTTATTGCAACTCTCAAACTGAGATTCTAACGTCATTTATTAACAGCCATAGAATTGCAGTATGAAGGCTGCGATAAAAAGCAACTGAAACTAAATAAAAGAAATACTTTTTCAAAATAAATAATATATGCAAGTTCTGATGTTGAACCCTGTGTGCCCTTCATCGGAATAAATGACCCCAACTTAATGGCCTCGTATTGATTTTAAAATCCCTCTTCTCTTTACTTGCAGGTCCCTTCGACCGTAATCAGCCACAGTTCATTGCCTACAAGTCTAGAGTTGGTTTGAAGGATCGCTGCAAAGCCAGAGTAATCTCCTAAAAATCTTTCGAAATTTCCAGACGACAAAAATCGAAATTGAGAAACTCACAATTTTGGGCACGTCATCAGATCTATTTTATTCTGCTTTGTGGATTCTTTTTCCGACAATTTCATTGTTGAGCAAGAAAGAAGTATGTGCAAAAAAGACATATAGGGGATTCTGATTGCGAAAGATTTACCAAGAGATTAAAACGAATCAGGAAGATAAGCAACTTTAAAGGAACAAAAAGCAAATAGCCTCGACAAAGTTTAAACAAAATGAATCATACAGCTAAGCAGATACCTCAGCAAAGGATACGTAGGAGATTAAGCCTTTAACTAGCAAGGTTACCTGATATTTCACGGGTTAAGATCTATGTTCGTCCTGTAATTTCAATTCGTTATATGCTTTTATCAGAACAAAACAAATATGGAAATGTGAATTGATACTGATTGTCACACATTTGTCTGCATGTTTGATCTTTAATAGTGGGTTATCATTGATATCAAGTTGAGGGATTCGACGCAAAAATCCCTTTTCAATGGTACTATATATCCAAAATTACAGACAATGTCTATTTATCCATCTATAGAATCACTACGGCATGTTGCCGTTGTGGTAGCTGATTTCATTCTTCATCAGCGTCAGTGGTCGGTTTTTGAGCCCAGATGAAAAAAAGCAAGACTTTCAAGACACAGAATAAGAAAGCAAACTCTCGAAGCTCAAAAGATTGACGAGACACAATTTTCATATTTCCCATTTGAAATTCTCTCTTTCTCTCTACCCCTCTTTCTTTATTATTTTTTCTCCTTCTTTGATCGTAGGAAAACTTGTTCTCTGGTCACTATTTAATGCCAAACACGCCTATTTTTTTTATTTTAGCAAGATTATCGTCTATGGGTTCATTTATCTTTTTTTTTTACAGCCCAGTAACTCGTATCTGAGACATAAGACTCTAAATTATTTGTACATTTTGGCTCCCCATTATCATACACTCCCAATAAAATCCACTCGTTATAACGGCGACTTTATTGTATCGGTACTCAAACACTTTTATGTTAGTAGACGCGACGCTGTGGTGTAATAGGTAGCAAGCTTGTGTGGCGAATCATTTCATCTATGTAATGATTTTTTTCCTAACTGGGTGTACAACACTAGTGACACTGCATCAGAAAACTAGTGTACAACACTAGTGACAATGTATCTAAGCTTGGTAAAAAAAAAAATAGTACGTCACTTGGTCGAATGGAAACTAGTTGTGTTACGCCTATCTTTCTGCTTCCCCAGAAAAGCTATAATCCAAAATCTGATTAGTACACCTCAGATTCCTTATTGGTTAAGGTAGCTTACGTTTCGTCTGGAACTTGGACTTCTTTAGAGCTTCCGGTGAAGAATGGTGTAAGAAAACGATGGTAAGTCAACATCAAACAAAGCCTAGTTGCAATGGGGTAGTGATATCAGGAGGCTCGGTTCAGTAAGACAGGTGGGTTACAAATTTATGTAGCTTATAGTTTAGTACATTCACTTTTTGTTGTCGATGGTGTCGGTATGGAAACAGTTTAACTGAAGATTTGAAAACTAACTGCTTATGTAAAGCTCTATAGATGTCACCTCACTATACACGAATATGTCAAAGGATTCCTAAAATCTCTCAATACACAATGGGGTAGCGGCTTGTTTCTTTTTAGAATTTCTCGAATCCTTTCAAAAGTATCATACATAACAGCTCGTTTTTCGATGATGCTGCGTCTATATAGCCAGAATCCTCAAATTAGAAGACCCTCTTACACAACCAAATACAATGGGAGCTTTCAAGAATTTTCATACAAATGTGAATCCAATGCCAACCTACCTTTCCTCGGCACCCTGCTGAATAGAACCAACAACATTCCGTAGAAGTACCAACATCCGCTGCTAATCACAAATATGGGATAGTCATGAGTTTCTACCTCAGAATCTACCCCAATCCAATACTTGGAGATTTACTCCTTATCATACCTAGGGGAAAACATTTTTGGGCGGGTCTCACCCCCTCATCTAAATTGGCTTTCAGTAGGGGGTTCAATCTGCGATGTAAGTCTGTACTGAATTGGACCATCGGTAGAAAGGTAAGAGAAGTAAATAATTCATTGATCACCCTTTTTCCACTTTTAATTGATCGTCCTTAACATAACAGGTTGCCAAGAGACGTTGGTCACATGACAATTTCTATTCTTGCCAGACCTGTTTCTATTCTATTTATTTAACTTGTTAATCCATGATTCACAGATCTATTTGAATGTCCATGCAATGATTTTTTGAAGAAAAGAAAGGATTAAATTCTTTTCAGTGGAAGAGTCCAGTGTTTCAAACGATGAGTAGGAGATATTTCTATCTACAAAATGGTTACCTTCAAGTAGAAGAGTCCATCTTATGGAGAGAGAAACAGAAAATCATGCATTATAAAAGTATATTGTCGTCATCCAATAGACAAAAAATAAATACAGCATTCTGCAAGAGATTGTTGGTGTCATAGTGGTAAGGTCATCAAGGTCATAATAGTTTATAATAATGCTTGTGATAGAATTAATGAAGGTAATGTGAATGAAGAGAAGGGAGAGAAAAAAAAGAAGAGGTAAAGAAGGAGAAGGTGAAAAGAAGGAATGGGAGAAGAAGGAGAGAAGAAAGAAGAGGAAAAGGAAAGAAGAAAGAAGAGGAAAAGGAGAGAAGAAAAAAGAGGAAAAGGAGAGAAGAGAGAAGAGGAAAAGGAGAGAAGAAAGGGTGAAAAAGAAGGAGAAACAGGGAGGAGAGAAATGATGAGAAAAAAGGTGGCAAGAAAAGGTGGAAGGAAGGAGAGAGAAAAGACGAGATATTAAAAGAAGGAGAAAAAAGGGGGGAAAAACTAATGTGAGGAAAGAATGAGTAAAGAAGTGGGGTGAAGGGGCGTAAGAAAAGAGAAAGAATGGAAGTAACGGAGTATTGTTCCTACCCAAAGAAAAAAAAGGGTAGAAGAACCTACCCTACTATTTGCAAACGACCCACCCCGATAGACACCCGTCAACGTAACATAGCGACAATTTGTGTTTTTTTGAGTTTTCACTTAGTGAATCAAAAACAGAACAAATGAAAAGAGCTTCGAAACTTCGATTCCATCTTGTCTTTTGCAGAAAATCTCCAGCTCTGCTGCTGCCGTCGCTGCTGCTTGTGCCGCAGGGTGAGTCATTCGGCCCTGAAGAACCCAACTGACTATAATCAACATTCAACGTCTCTTGAGACTGTCTCCTTTTCAGGCTTATTCTCTCTTCCTTTCTTTGCAGCTAACTCTCTCTTCGTCTCTTTGAAGCTTGCTCTCCCCCCTCTCTTCTTGTCATCTCAGCCTTTTTTTTTCTATTCACATCATCTTTACAGCTTTCACTTTCTCTTGTCACTATCTTTTCTCTTTTCCCATCACTCTCTGCTGTCCTTTACCAATCTCTCTTCTTCATCTTCAATTGTAGAGCATTCCTATAAAAAAACTCTCCTAAGCCGAAATGACGTAAGATGGAGAGTGAATTATCATTAACTTATAAGGGGGAAAATTAGACGTTCCCAGACCACAAAAATGGTGATGATGGTATGTCAGGCTGAGTCGTCGGATGTCGGAGTGATGGGAGTTACAGGAGACTGATGAGTAGGAGAGAAAGAGAAAGAAGATGCGCACAGCCTCTAAAACGACTCTCCCCGAAACAAGCACTGAACGCTGTTTTCACTATTCGCCAATTCTCGCAAGAGCGAATACATTGAAGTCAAGCTAACTTTCGAAAAGCGAGCGATACCAGTGTTTACTAGGCTCAACTTGGTCTAGCAGGAAGCATGAAGTGCAGGGCAGTCAGTATTAGTCAGACAAGCTCATAAACAACAGTCAACGGCGAAGTTCTCTTCTCCTTGCAATCTTTCATTTCTTCTCTTTTTCTTACATTCTCTGCTATATTTCTCCATAGTCACTAAGCTTAGCTGATCACTGTGCAAGGACAGGCTACTTAGACCGAATAGTGTCCCTTAGCGGGCGTCCACCTAAGAGCTTTACTTTTCCCTCCTGTTTTACTCTCAATTTACCATTCCTCGTCTTTTCGGTCTTTTCTGATTTTTTCGTCTCATTTTTTCTCCAATTTTCTCCTTCTATAATGTCACTCTTTCCTCCCCATTCCACTTTCATCTTATTAGTGTTACTTTAGATCAATATTCTACGACCGTTGAATAAGTAGTATGGATAGGAAATAACCCCCCCCCTGTCAATGTTGGGGCTTTCATCAACAAATCGGTAGGGTGATTCTAAGGAGACGAGATACTAGTTCAAAACTCGGGATTGTGCTCGATTTCCGATTTACGCAGCTCATTTAAAGCAATGACAAGCAACAAAAAACGTGATGAGACGAATACCAGTCAAATGATTATAATAGCAATGTTTCATCTTAGAAATTTGTAAACTGTTAATCTAATATTACCAGTATACATACTTCTAGTAGAAATAAGAATAAAGATAGCACTCTGGATGAGAATGGGATATAGCTATATGGCTAATCTTAACAACGTCTGCTGGTGAAGCCTTACTATACAAACCTGTAACAGAGTCGCGGGCTCTCAAAGATAAGGTATGTCAGTTCAAATGTCGTCGGAGGCTTCATCTTTTATTGCCGATTCATGCTGCTTATTTGTCAGTTGCAGAATGTCGATCTGGGACTTACAATGAGCAATAGAATAAAGATGAAAAACTTGTCTAAAATTACTAAAATACATCCAAAATTTCTTGACTTAACTTTTACCTTTTTCCCTTCATCTGAAACGTCTCTTCGCTCCATTTTTCTGTCATAAAATTAAGCAGCAGCAACTAAAGCTTCCAACTTTTTGCCTCTACGCAATCACAGTTTGCTCCAGAGAGGGGGACTGTCCCCAAGCTGTACCTCCCCATTACCCTTGAAGAGGTTAAGGATTGGTTCATTGCTAGATGCATAAAGTATCCCCAAAGGGGAAGTGCCTGCGGAACAAGACAATTCCTGAAACCACCCACACTTACGCATATTGAATTCGAAAACCTTAAACAATGGATTCAAGCATATCTACTATTGTGTGAAACAAGAAAAACTTAATGGAAAAACGAACAACTTGTAGAGCTTTTTGTTATGCTCAGCAGTTATTTGCCATGTAACCGTTTGAAACATTTAAAATCAAAAGTTATATTCACATGGCACCTCAACAATGTTGATCAAACACCTCTCTCTCCTATGATTTTGATTTATAGATTAATTTATTCATTTTCAGGACTGTGTCATAATACATGTTGTTTGTTATTTTAACAGGGTATTATCATAATGTATTGTATATGGATGTTATTTCATACTACAAAACATTTAATTCTTTTGAAACACAGGGCTTACTTACGAAGTTACACCAAAAATGTATTTGGCGATGAGCGGTTATTAAGTACAACAACAGGCGTTCGCGTTTTTCGTGTCACTTCTATTGAGTGTTCATCCACGTGAATATCAAATCCGTTGTGTCGGTTTTAATCTCGGACTGCATGCAAATCAACCTATGATATATATATATATATATATATATATATATATATATATATATATACGGTCAACTATCATCTCTTATTGCTCATTCTATTCAGCACTGAGTACCACAGTCTTTCCTGCTTCTCTCTCACTACCAATTGCATATTTTCACTTTCTCCTTCACCTTGCACATCAATTCCTAATATTTCCGAAGCTTCTTTTGCCTTCCGAATTTACCCAACCCCTTTTCCATCTAACAACTGCAACAAATTTCCAGACACACCTCTTCCTCCTCCCCTCTTTTCCCGTTCATTCTATTTCCCTCTTCTCCTCGCTTCTCGTCCTGACACACCTCTTCCTACTGCCCTCTCTCCCCGTTCATTCTATTTCCTTCTTCTCCCCGCTTCTCATCCTGCCACAAACGGGTGCCTGTCGCCTGCTGTTGCATTTTCCCTTTGGTGCTGAACTAAGTAGAAATAGTCGTCCAGTTGGTCTCGGAGCGATTCTCTCGGTTGCTTGATTGGTGCTTTCATGTCAGCGTTCATTGGACAGGAAAAGCGAGAGTAAGACGGGAAAAGGAGAGTGAGGCGGACGAGCGGTGAGAAAGGAGCTTAGCTGATCGATGAGCAGCAAGGAATGGTATTTCGCAGAAAATATTGGCGTTAATTTATGATCTATAGACATCAACATTTTATAGACGGGGAACTACTAGCATCGGAGCAAAATATGCAGCAATCACACTTACTGGGCAGGCTATAGCCATATACTTGTAAAATCTCCAATATCTGAATGATATGGCTACTCATTTATCAATTTGAACTATTCTCTACCGAAACACACACACACACACACACACACACACACATATATATATATATATATATATATATATATATATATATATATATATATATATATATATATATATATATATATATATATATATATATACTGGCTCTGTGTGGAGGGAAAGATATAGAAGGCAGATAAACAATAGGTGAATCGGGGTGAGGACTGATTACTCCGAGACAGGAAAAATGGTGCACTCTTTGCCAGATTTCCCTAGCAGTTCCTATGTGCACCAACCTGTTTGTTTCCAGAGTTCAAACCTTATATTTTAAAAAGAATTCTGGCACTCTCTAAACAATATGCAATTATTTAAATTGTTAATTGTTACTTTCTTCGTTTTTATATATGGAAAATGTATTTGCAAATTTCTGGCAATTCTTTGTGTATGTTGATTTTAATTGCAAATCAGGGGCCTAAATGCGTTACAAAATAAATAAGGAGGGTTATTTTTTGGTTATCAGCAGTAGTCAGTGGCATCGCAAGGGTTTTCAGCACCAGAGAACAAAGACATTTACAGGACACCTCTTAAACCTACGACCTTGGGCTTTGCTGCAATTCACGACTCCTTGGTGGACCATATTTTTTAATTGTTTGTTCTATTTACGTTATCAAGGCAAAGTGATTTATTAACCGTGTAACGACAGGAGATCATTTCAAATAAGAGTTTCAATATAATGGAACGCAATTTATCATCATTCTGTCGAATCATATATCTATTTCTTAAAACATAACTGTCGCGTTGAAAGAAACAAATAGAGCTGACATTAATCGAGAATAAACGAGATGAGGACTTGGAGTAAAAAAGTTATCTTGGCATTTGAATTTCGGGCGACTGTTCAGCTCAAAGTTCAGCTCAATAGTAAGAGTAACACTACGTTGAAGTGGCTGCCTTATTAGCAGGTTCGATTCTTGCAGCAGCCCCATTTTCTTTAATTGTTTTTTCTATTTACGTCGTCAAGTGATATATTAACCATGTAACAACGGAAGATCATTTTATAAAGAGTTTCAAGATAATATAATGCAATTTATGATATATATATATATATATATATATATATATATATATATATATATATATATATATATATATATATATGTGTGTGTGTGTGTGTGTGTGTGTGTGTGTGTGTGTGTGTTCGAAAAGCTTTGAAGGTTTTGTGATCAGTCATAAGTCGGTCGGGCATGTCGATGCATGACTGTATATTCTCACGCCCGATTCCCATTTTATGAGTTTGAATGCCTGAGTGTGCAGATGTATACATGTACGTTTAGAGCCGTGGATTAATCAGCCTGGCTACGGAGTGCGTTTGTAATGGCTGAAGTGAAACATCAGGTAATAGCAAAATGTTTAAGCGGAGGCATTAGAAAAACAGACATCAAAATTCATGTACATGTCTTCCGGGACAGCGATTCATGCCGACCTCTAGCGATTCAGCTTGAGCCCTCACTGATCTGATTTCTATCTATAATAAAAAATTTTTTAAAAGTATCTCATAATAAAAAGAAACCAACTATTTTTCCCAGCAACACCGAATCAACACACAGGTCCAACATCAATTTCCCTACAACGGATTGTTCGGCAATACTTTTGATCCAGACAAAATACCATAGGTATATTCTATCTCTCACAACCCTCACACTAGTTCAATGGGTGGCCAAAAGTCAAAGCATATGGAATAGCTTTCCTTCGATGATGTGTTGGCGAAGATAATGATGAATAAAGAATTTCAAAGCTGTTCCCCAGCATCTTCAACTTCAAGTGAACAAGATGTTATCCATTAAACCCCTTCAAGTGAATGATGCAATTCTCAATTGTGAAACAACCAGCTATCCTGGGAGTCATCTTCTTTCAAATCTTTCTTATCTACTATATGAGTCAAAGTTCATGTTCGAAGTGATAGTAATTGAGAATTCTCAAAAATACAGTATCCTATCTATTTTGATTGATATACCTGTATCTCTATCATTTGTATCAATAAACCGTTATCATCTAAATAAATGTGTTGCCATTGATATCTAATATTTGTTTAATTTATGTTTCCAACTCTTCCGAAACTTTAACAATGCAACGTGAATAATTGGTGTGTTAGAGGTATATTATTAGAATATTATTACATTGCATCTGTTGGTCAGTTGGGATAAAAAAAATTAGTGAAAATCGATGGTGTACCTATAGGCAATTAATTTCCCATCAGAGTCAGGCCTTGCCTACTAGAGATAGCAGGTAAGCCTGTACTAGCTGACGAGGGTAGGTTGATTGGCGACTAAATCAGCCCTCCACTAGGTTCCTACTTGGTAAGGAGGATGTTTGGAAACCCAGCAAGATGAAAAAACTGCCAAAATCGCAAACCAGCTCACTATTGACCCAACGGCCATATCTGTATCAAAAGATTCTCTAGGATTTCCGTGCAGCTTAGTAACCTATGTTCCTCCAATGGGCCTTTCATAGTCTTCGTGAGCCTATTTCAATGCTTTTTTTAATCATAATGTCTCTTTCTCTAAGACCTAAAATTGTGGTCGAGAGTCGTTAATTATTTTTTTTGTGGGTTAGTTTGTTCTCCTTGACGTTTTCTGCCTTCAGTACATGTATCCAGACCGATGTTGCTAGGTTAGAGATGTTAACTGCGAGCAATTCGCTTTTTGAACCCTTCACCTTATCTAGCATCTCATTCATTCTAATCATTACAGTCGTAAACCCAGTCTAACCTTAGCAAATGAAGATCCGTATTGTAATATTTTTTACAATAACACAAGGTTCAATGAACTAACTAGTAATATATTTTGCGCTGAATGTCCGATCTCATTTATTGCTATTCTTTGAAAATGGTCTAGATCCATCTATACTGAAACATGAGTTTATCATCTCTGATTATCCCCTACCCTCATTAATCACCGTAACCGCCATGGCCATGGGCTTGGTGTATATATTAGAGAAGGTTTTCCATGTGGTAGGGATACCTCCCATGAGGACTCCGATTCATCATTTATACCTCTCCATGTGGGCCCTATGAATCTTTACGCTTCATCGGCCCCAGAACGATGATTGTGTTGTTATTGATGGAATTGCTGACCAGATACAGAAAATCTTAGAAGATTACCGTTCATCCAGCATTCACATTCTGTAGAGATCATCATGAAGATTGGTTGGTTCAATCTAACAGAACTGACATTGAAGGGAGACACTGTTTTAGCGTCTCTATTCCAAACGGGTTGACTCAGATCATCGACGTATTCTTGGTTACATTAGTCAATATAGTAATCTGTTGGATCTTTTTCTTACCACTTGTCCAGATTGTTGCACTGCTTGTGTCTGACCACTCTATGGCCACTGTCAATATCGACGCCAAGTCAAAAGAGTCTTCTGATGTCCCTTTCCACTGCATTGTGTAAATCTACTCTGAAGTTGATTGAGATAGTTTTCGATCATTCCTGGCAGATGTTTTTCTTGGAACATTCTTCGAATACAGGGCGTCAAAAGTTGCCTCTTTCATCTCAGACTGGATATCAGCCGGTAACTAAAAATTGATCCCACACAAAAATATCAGCAAAAGTCAAATAGTCAGCAGTAGTTTATTCCAGGGTGTGCTGCTGCCATAGTCCATCGTTATCATTTCTACTGCTTCTATTAACAGAATAGGTGTAATGAAACTCTTTGCTAGTTTTAGACTTGCACGAAAATCCATTTATATCGAATCGATTCAAACTATAATTGATCAGGAAAGGCTTGGATCTTGTGTGTTTTTGGAATCACCAACAAAGTCCTGAATCGAGGTAAATCGCCTATTCCTATCGTGATGAACGGGCCTGAGATTATCCTCAGACCAGGCAAAACTTTTACTACCAACTTTGCTTTCAATTCTGGACGTCAGATGTCATTCATTTCATGATATTCCATCTTTCGATCTAACTGATAGTCAATAGCCCCACTGCTTTGACAAACTCCTTGGCCTCAAGTTCACACCAGATTTGAAGTGGTTCTCTTCTGTTTCCTTGCAAAAATGGTAGGTTCATTATACCGCCCTAGAAAATATCTGACCCACCCCCTGCCATCTTGTATCCCTACCATAGACGGATACGACCTAAAATAGAGTATTGCTCGTACATTTGGGTAGACTCCACCCAGCTGGTGCTATGTAGTTTCGGTAGGATGTTGAATCGAGTGCGTATAGTATTGGTGATGAGCTAATTTCATCTCTCGAACCATTCTCCCATCGATGTGATGATGCAAGCCAGGCACTTCTCTGTCAATGTTTTCTTGGAAAGTATTCACGTGAAATTTTGGTTAATATTTACCATTGAATTAAGTGCATTGAAAAGTGTTCATGTTTAATGTCAAAAAATAAATGAAAAATTGAATGAAGACGGTCTTTCTGCCTTGAAAACTGGCTTTAGAAATATTGCTTTCACCTGGACTCGAAAATCGGCCGCTAGTGACGACAGGAACTATACAACAACATCAGACGTAAGACCAGATAATGCGCACACAGACATAACACACACGCGTGCACACACACACACAGAGACACACAGACACAGACACAGACACACACACACACACAAACATATATATATATATATATATATATATATATATATATATATATATATATATATATAAAGGCATACATAAATGTGTTATGTGAACATTATTACACATGGGCCGACTCACTATTTCTAAAAAATATGAACGAATAATAAACCAGAATGGCTTACATTGTAATCGGATATTGAGGATGGTTGTATTTGTAAATATATTTAAAAGTTTATGAAAAAGAGAGAAGAGCAAGAAGGAGAGTCATGGGGGATGCATAGGAGTTTCAGAATGTTTCAATTGAATGCAATGCTTTAACCTTTCAAGGGGGAAAGACACTAAAAAATGGCGACGGCGTTGATGTCACGCATTTTGGTTAAGTTGACCTGATCTCTCTCAGCAGACTCCCTTACTCACACGGATTCTTACGCACAGACACACATGCACACATACACATAAACATATATGCGAATACACCAAAAAAAAAAAAACACATACACATGAAGATATTCGGATATACATAGAAACACTTATAAATATTTATGTATATACAAATAGAGAAAGCACACACATGTGCGTATACACAGAAAACATACGCATAAACATAAATGTGTATAAACATGCAAAACACAGACACACAAAAATATGCATATACGTATGGAGAAGATATACACAGAAATGGATATATATATATATATATATCAGTACACTTGAAAAGCACGTAGACACATGAACATAACAGCATGTATTTATTCATATTAGGTTGCTCCATTATTTACACCAGAGATAGTAATGCTAAGAGTGATAGATTCACTCATTCAATTGTGTTCTTTTGCAAATTCAATGTGACTAAGTAGAAGTCGTTATTATTGGAGCTTTTTGAGCCGAAAACAATCGACAAAAGAAATAGAACTAATTTTGAAGTACGATTTCAAATGAGAAGATAATTCTGTTCAAATTACTGATTACGTAAACAAAGCATTTAGAGTGATCAATACTAACTGTTCATTGTTGGTTCAGTAGGAAATATGGATATTATTAATAAACCTTGATCTATATGATGACGAAATTCCGACAGCTACGGCAAACGACCCACAAAAATCGGTTCGAGAACTTTTTGTTCTCTTCAGCACTCCAACAGCGATCATATTACGTCATCACAAAACCGTCGGAAAGGTTGAAAATTGGAAAAATTAGATGCTCCATGTCAATGCAAGACCCTAAACAGCTTAGAAAATAGGTACGTGAAGTTTTGCAGCGTCCTACATATTCACTTGACTATAAAGGTTCAATAATATAATGAATTGATAAATAAAATGGAACTTTTGGGAAAGCATTAAATGGGGTCTACAAATAAACTTGCAGAGAAACAAATGAACCTCGTTTTGTTGCTAGTTCAATTCTCTTATTTGGTCTAAAACGTGTTTTATAGGATTGGAAACATGATTTACTGATCACCTCTTGTGCAAATGGGAGTGGAAAGAAATATACGCAGTCCTTAGATTTTAGTTGGTAGTTAAAGTTTCTCTTAGAAGTTTTCCTTTTTTCTGGGCGCCCTCGATCAATTCCTCAAACTATTTAAACTGCTTGGATTCCTTAAGCTACTTGGATTAAACCTTATGCCAGCTGCCTTCGATTCCAGTGATTTGCCACGAAGCCATCATCTCGGGAAACATGAATGTATGAGTTTAAACTATCCGATTCTAAGGATCAACTGGGGTCATGAGTCAGTGTTTTTTATGCGACTCATGAAGTAAAACCCTTTTGAATCCCTAATTCTTTGGCGGGAAATCCAGTAAGAGGCTCGAAGCAATGGATGACTTCAGTTGTCTTTTACGGCACAAATATCTTCCTCATAGTCTTCTATTTAAAAAAAAATCGGGCAAGGACAACAATGAAAACATCGATGACAATAATAATAATAATAATAATAATAATAATAATAATAATAATAATAATAATAATAATAATAATAATGATAATAATAATAATAATAGATTATTCTTTTTTGCAATAAACTTTTATATGTTACTGATAAAAAAAAATCAGACAATGAAATGCAAGCTTTTTATAATGATGAAGTATGAATGATGATGAATACGTTTGGGGGAAGCTTTGCGTTTTTTTAAAAAAAGATGAAAACAAAAGAAACATCGCCCCAAGTTATTCATGTCATTTTGTCTTCGATACAGGGTGTATGAAACTCATTACACATACTCAGTCGATAAAAGATTTTTCAAAGAATTAGAGCAAAGAACATTCCTGACTCCTATTGGTCACTTTAGTACTTATAAACTTCACAATTTCACCCTGAATGTTCTTCTTAAAAAGAAAATATAATAATGGCATTTATCACTGAAGAACAATTCACAAGATAAACAATAGGATCAAAGCAACGAAAAACACAGATAGAGAACCATTCAGAAAAGCATCCCTGTAAGACAATTTTCCTACTGGATAAAAAAAACGTACATAAGGAAACAACACAATTTTTATTATTAAAAAAGAATCCAGTCGAGGGGACTTTATTCGTGTTTCTTCTAATCGAAAACTCTAGAGATGAACAGCTACATCAGTTTCGACAATACTAATAATTATCTTGCAAAGAACTGAAATAGTTATGGAACCATTATGGAACCAATCATGTTGGGAGACTTGGGAACAGCCCTGAAGAGCCTGGTAAAGGGATTGGAGGAACTATGAATCCGGGGAAGAACTGAGACCATACAGATGACAGCAATACTTAATCTGCCAATATGCTAAGTAAGCAAAAACAGGTGAGAAAATAGTGGAAAGACGAAAGACCATACTTGTTTGTTTTCCAGGTGAGAAATCGCACCAGAGCAAAATGAAAATATACCCCGAGAGAGTGTGATAAAATAGGATAGAAGAATGAATATACTTAGATAGAAATCTTGAAACAATCCGAATCTTGTCTATATACCTGGACAGAGGGGGGCAGGGGATGGTTACAAGGAACGATCGCAGCGTCTTATTCTTCCAAACAGGAACATGCTAGAATAGACACTCATCCTGTACATGCAGAAGTCAAACCCTCCTCTGTCGAAAAGGACAGAACATGCATTCATCATTCCAGCTACATTTATTGTAAAAATTGTGTTTTGGAAGTTTGGAAGTTATTTCACGAACCGTATCTTCATAATACAGTCCTGAAAGTCTACATGAATTAATCCAAACTTACTTACTTACTCAGAATTATTGCTATGTTAATTTCAAAGTGACACGGTGTGCATGTGTCTAATTCAATGTGTATTGCTAGCACATGGTGTTCTGTCATGGCTGATAGAGTTGTCGGCGGTTGCAACAAATTGTTAAAAATCAATTTTTAAAAGGTTTTAAGAAGTTCCTTTGCTGCGTCATTTTGAGACATCTGTGTTTTTTATCATCAGTTTTTTTTTCAAATTTAAAAAGCTTTTAAGGGAACCCAAGTATTGCAGTTCACATATAAAAAATCAGTTTTTAAAAGATTTTCATTTTTGTAAAATAAACACACGTTTAATAAAAGTTTGTGGTATAACAAATTGTTCCATTCTTAATATCCAACACTGAAATAAGCAGAGATTCAGTAGCATCTGAAATATCTGCACGTTGATTTAAGGTAGACCTATGTTCAATGCCGAAATAAACAAAACTCAAATGTTATTTGATAAATTGATGAATGAATATTACTACAATATTACAATAAACAATAAAATTTTCAGAATACTATACCCACGAATACAAAAAGCAAAAGGTAATTAGAGAAAGATAATGTATTTGGACATGTTACAACTGCCCTTGATTAGTGTTGCAACTATCCCCAGGGTTGGGGTCAGTTGCAACATCAGACTCCTCCCATTCGAATGGATATTGTGATCGATATGTCATCTGTAATAAGCTTTAAACTGTATGGGTACTTAGCAGGCAGATGTAAGTTTAATTCATAAAAAGTTGGTTGGTCTAATAGTCTCTAAGTGACTGAAAGGAAATTTTATAATGGTCGCAACCGTCCCTGTCTCCCGATACTCAAACAAGTAAGTTGCTCACCCGAATTATACCTCTGCAAGGACTACTAATGTCTTTTTTCTCAACATGTAAGCTCCAAAAACGTAGTTATCATACATAGCTGAAACATTATCATGTTCAGCAAACCGAATCAAACACTTAAGCTTCTTTTGAAAAAGACATGATCTGATTGGTTACCAGAGACATAAGCTGGATATTGAATTCACTCGACTAAATATTCGCTCGTTTAATCACAAAACTACATTTTTCGCTGGCAGCATCATAAAAACACGTCATAATGCGAACATACAAAACGTATAGATTTCTGGATAAATTTACAATGTAAATTGAACACTAACCAAAAAACATACTTCAAATCAACTAACTAGCCAACAACCTGCTCCAGGGCTCCACTGGTACGCAGGGAAAATTTCATGGGTTTATGTTGTGCAGTATTTATAGTAGGATGTCACATTCAGACAGTCAGACGGACGAATGAGGGAAGCACAAGTAAGTATCGGAATCTTTCTTAGATCGAATATTTAGTGCTGGTCTACTATATTTCTCCTCAGTATTTGTCTTATACAGGTTTTTATTTTGGCAAGACACTGCATCTACCACGTCTGTAGACCCATTCCCTCCCCTGAATTTATTCACTGCAAGTTCTGGCTTTTAAAGAAGATATTTCTTAATTTTCGCTGTTTCTAATTGTGGTAAAAAAAAAAAGTGTATACACGGTGAGCTTTGATTTAAAAAAAGCAGCAATGATAAAATGGATGATAAGATTATAATCTTCCATAACTAGTTTCCCTCCATCTTATTATTATTGCTCTTTGGATGAAGCATTCCGCCATAATCATTTTATAGTTGTTTTCTTCTTATCATTGCTCTTTCTTTATCACAGTACTGGGTCCTGGACCGTTAGAGGAAACAGCAGAACATTACACAAATATATTCGTTTTATTGCTAGAAATCCGTCGGCTTTGAGCATTGGGGAAATAACACACAGTGAGAAAAGAAAAGAAAACTTTATCATTGATCATGTTATCATTTTTGCCTTCTGTCCCAATAAATCTTTTCTTATTTGAATAGTTTTCTTTTTTTGAACTCTATGCCAGTGGCATTGTCTTTGGGTTTTTAAAGGGAAAATTCAAATGTTTTCTCTTCGACTGATTTCTGCATTTTTATCGGTTTTGCATCCTTGTTGCGTCGTCGGCAAGTGGCAGCTTTATTCTGATTGGCTATTCAGTGTGCAAATGAGAATCCATGTTGTTTCTAATCGGGAGTCTTCTGGCTAGAAACATTAATTATTCCCTCTGATGAAGAAATCCAACTTTGATGTTGGCTGTCCACTCAAAGACGGTTTTCCCGCCTCTGACCTATTCTAAAAAAAATAGGCATGCTTTACCAATTTTCATGCTCCTGTGATCTTTGTAACATTTTTACATGAGCTCATATTTCAAAAGCAACGCTTTATAAATCTAAACATGTAATTACGAATCTATAATGAATGACTGAAACGACATTTTTTGATTTTTACTATAGGGTGATTTCGGAAAATATGTGGACATAGCCCCCTAGGGCATTAGCACCTCGCTCGCCCCCTCAAAGCACACCTCTGAGGACTTCACATGCTTACCTCAGCGTCCTTTCCATTCTTCAAAATGTTTTGCAAAGTTTTTTCTTGGGATCGTCATCAGCTGCTCGGTTGCTTTCTCCTTAATCTCATTCGCAGTCTGAAATGAGCCAGAAGTTGCGCAGGGCATACGGGGAGCTATCAGACCTGGCTGATACGATGTTTTACAAAAAACAAGCCTTTAAGTGCATTCGCTGATCTACTCAACCGGACTCGTGCAGTGCACAAGTTCTTTCAATGACGTCTCACTGCCGACTGAGTAGCCCCTCAGGAAAGTACCTATATGCACAGTAAGTTTCCCTTGGTTTGGTTGCGAAGTTAAATGGTCGAATCCTGTCTGGACAGACATTGTATATTGATCAATTTTGCATGAAGAGTCTTTGTGGGAAAATATAATTTAAGCGTTTCCTTGTCAACATGTCAGTCTACAAAGGTGTATGAAATAAGTCCAGACCATAATCATGAGAAAAAGGTATTTATTTTATACAACAAATACTTCGTTTTCAACATAATCACTTTTCTAGTGGTTGCACTTAAATCGATTGATCACTTAGATCTCTGATCACACTGAGAAATATAGATATGATCAGACTGAGAAAAATATAAATAGCTGAACAGAGACAGATAGATAGATGAACATAAATAGATACACAATAATAGATAGATAGATAGATAGATAGATAGATCCCTGAATTCTGAAGCAGACGATCGTTTCGCTATCTGCTTTTTCTTTCTCGTCTTCTTTTCTCCTTTTTCTTCTTTTCGACGATTCGCGATCATCTGCTCTCAAATACCACAGTTCAAAAGATCCTCTTACCACATAACCACCTTTTTTTGGCATAAAGGAAACTATAAAAAGCGAGTAAATGAAAAGATCAAGGTTATTTTTTGAAGGTTATTTTATTTATGCCAGCAGCAGCACCACCAGCAGGATGGGTTTTATGGACAAACAGGGAGACCAGTCAGTCAAAGTTAGATAACCAGAATGCTCTTATTTTGTACTCTTCGCCCATTCCTACATTCTGGAATGTGATTACGAAATCACTGGATAAGTTTGAAAAAAAAAGACAAGTATCGAATAAAAAAACGCATCAGGATGCGAGAGAGATGGACGAAAGCATAATATAACGACAAGACAAAGAAATGGTGATTATGAAAAACATGACCGGCTTTAGTACCTGCTAAAACTATCGTTGCACGGGAAACATTAAGAAACGTTGCTGGTTGGGATTTTTACGTACTCCAGAGAAAATTTATCTATTTTTTTAAATTTCATTTTCTGATTTGTCCTTTTTTTAATTATTTTTTCTTTTTATTCCTTTCTTCATTTATTTTTTTTATTCATTTTTCATTCAGTTATTTCTATTCATTCTTTATGTATTCGTTCCAATGTTTTACTTAATTGTTCTTTTTTGTCTTTTATTTCATTGTTTTATTTCCTCTTTATTTCCTCTTTATTTAATTGATTTTTATTTAATTAATTTTCATTCATTCATTTTTTTGCAAATCCGAGTTTTTTCTGGTTTCCTCATATAATACACCACTAGATGGCCCATGTTTTAGGTCTGTGATATTTGTCACGGTGAATAACTATAAAATACTAATTATAGAGTTATCTCCTTTATTTATTCACTTTTTATTTCATTCATTCATTATTTTTTGAAAAGCACAAAAAATCTGCCTTGATATAATATGAAGGCACCAAAAGTTTATACGAGTCCATCCTCACAAATATCATAAACACGCACAACAATCTATTCTCTCAAGATTTCTGTGCAGTTAAGATTGTTAATGACTTCTTGACTATAAAAGAGCATCAGATAAAATGCAAATGAAAGCAAATTGATTCAAGATACAACAGTTCAACATATCCACAATCCTGAACTGAAATGCTCATTGGTTTTCATACTTCATTGAATACATTTCGGAGTTCACAGAGCTCTTCCAACTACTCATCCGAATATATATATATATATATATATATATATATATATATATATATATATATATATATATATATATATATATATATATGTGTGTGTGTGTGTGTGTGTGTGTGTGTTCGCATTTTGCCGACAGTACGTATATCATTACATTGATCAGCTTATGTTCGACAGAAAGTGACGATTGTAGAGTTGTAGAGACGGTGGATGGTTTAAGTGCGCTATTTTGGACTCCCGCTCACCAAGAATGTTGTTCGCTCAGGATCACGGCAAAACTGCTTCCTGTAAAACGTGGGTTCGAGTCTCATTTTCTGCATCCATGTACGTGGTTGGTTGCCCGATTTGCGACTCGGTAAATTCCAATGCAAGACGATGTATTTTTCCAAACAAAATTGTCTCTATAATTATCGCATTCTATCGAACATAAACTGTCCAATCTAATGATGATATAGTCAGTAAAATGAGAACACACACACACACATACACACACACACACACACACACACACACACACACACACACACATGTATGTAAATATGTATGCCTAGGACGAAATGATAGATTCGTTACACAGGCACACTTGTATTTCTGCTTCACAGGCTTCTCCAGGCGAATAGTCAAGTTTTCAAACTTTGGTATATGTGTATATATATATATATATATATATATATATATATATATATATATATATATATATATATATATATATATATATATACTCCTGAAGTAAACTGTATAGTGGGTTTTCAGATATGTATGCGTAGTTTTCCTTCCTTTTATTTGAGTATTTCTGTGGTAACTATGGTAGTAAAGCTTATTCAAATTTTTAAGAAAATACATTTTTTCTCAAATCATATTGAATTATGCCCGTTTATTCTAGATCGCAAGCTAGAGCTGAGCTGCATTCTGGACTATTGAGGTCAAATAGATCCCGACAGGTTTATGCTGTTGACACAGAATAGTACAGAAGTAAGAACTCCTTTCGAAATGGCAAACGGGGTTTTGGGGGCCGAAAACTTCAAAGTTGATCCTTTTGAGGAATCATTAAGTAAAACGTCTTATATATTAATCATAGCAAAATAATACAATATTCAGTTATAAACCATTCTGGCAAAAATCTGCCATGTAAGTCCCAAATTCTTATCGGACTTTTATTTCTTATAAAATTTAATCTTTGATACATTGGTGAAACTTAATTGAATAAACGTATGAATATACATAGAACTAGTACTAAGGGTTGTCAACATACAATTGTCTATTTTAGAGAGGCATATACCAATTCATTGTTTTCAATTCAGATTATTGAGAAATTTCAAGGAATGGGTCTAATAGTTTTGATTAGATAGAAGCAATGTTTAAAATAAGGTAACAGAAGGAAGATGATATTATCAAAGCCATGCATGTTTTTACATATCCATACGGACTGAATATTGAAGTCAAGAAATAAAGCTCTTACGGAGAAAGAGAAAGAGCCGGAATACTTTTCCCTCCCCTACCCAGATCTGGAGATCGCCTGTTCTCATATAAATAGGAATAATAGAGAATCACCCTTTTCGTGTGAGGATTTTTTTTTACTGTAGTCCAAAAGTGTCCTAGATCTTTTAATTATATTACAAAACTTCTGAATCAAACAAAAGAGAAGATATTGAAAGACATAGTTTCTAAAATAATTCTATAATCTGAATTGGTATATGAAATGACAATATTACATCAATAGTACGAATATATATTAGACATAATTGACACAAAATTATGAAAACCACCAATCGAAAAGAGAAAAGTATACCTCGTAATGTTCGCGTTTTTTTTCTATAAAAAATAAAGGACGTTATGATATAAATTAAGCTTACATATTTAATCACAAGGAATTCCTACAAAATCTACCAAATGAATTAAAAAAGAAAAAAAAATCCATTAGTAGCATATAGATTTGGACCAACCATACGAAATAATTTTTTTGAATACAAACAAACAGGAGAATCTATTATTTTGGAATTGTAATTTCGCCATCTAAATGAAAATGGCAAAATCAAAATTCCAAAATGTGCGTACTGGGTCTCGCAATTGAGTGATAAAAATCTTGGCCACATATTGACAGGTGAAGTAAAGATTGTAAAAAACTCAAAGTTAAAAACAAAACAGAAAAGGTCCAAATTATAGAGAACCAAAATGTTTAAATAATTGCGAATGTTTAAATGAGATTTTTAAAAAGCTTTAGATTCTTTTTAATTTTATCTCTGTCAAAATATCGAATAATAGAATCATCGTTCGACAGATGGAAAGAAAAAGTACTCGGATTTGCAAATGAAAAAGTCCAACGGGTGAGATGATTTAAATACACTCAAAAAACGAGACTGGCGCTGGAATATTCTCAAGTATTAGCAGATCTCTTGTAACTTCAAAATAAATTTGTTGTAGTCCCGATTAATAGAGAGGCAAATGACATAGTATTTATGTGTAAAACATATTATATTTAAAAGATTATGTCAGAAATAGGTTTGATAGGAACATCACCATGCATGTATAAGCTATCTACTTGTGAACCAGGTAACATTATGCTTGATAACATCGTATTATGTAAAAAGTTAGGACTTGAAATAGATGAAAAAATATGTATTGGGTACCTAAAATGAATAAAAATCCAATAAGTGCTAGCTTTATTGTAGCCTCTGGCATTTGTTGCACTAAACCTCAAAGCTATTCCAAAGTTTTTTTAGTGAATGATTCTACGCAGATTTACAGAAAATTTGATGCTATAAATACCCGTAAAGGGGCTAAATCTATCTCAGCCTATGATTTTACACAAAAATTCCTCGTGAAGATCTTTTCAAAGAATAAAATAAAATAATAGACTTGAAATTTGTAGGAAGAAATAGTAAATACATTGTGTTTACAACTCTAAAGCTTCCAAGTTTTAAATTTTAAAAAAGGCAAAACTTACTTTACGTACTCTACCCTTAGGGCGATTTGAAGTCATCTCATCGAGGAATGTTACTTTAAAATAGGTAATAAAATATTTCATCAGATCATTGGGGTCCCTATGGGGAATTGATCCCGCGCCCTACTAGGCAAATATGCTTTTACATAGACACGAATACATATTCATGTCATCTTTAATTAGAACTGATATAAAGCGAAAATTCCCATGGTCGTCAAGGCCATCAACCTACGTGTAGACCCTGTATACGTTAAAGTTCTGCAACACATATACAATCATAGCAACTCATTCATTAGGCTAACTAAGGACTCTGAACCGTTTCAGCTCACAAAAAGGAGTAAGACAATGTGATACAAGCTCACCCAAACTCTTTACAGACTGCCTTGAGATGATCTTCCAGAACATGAATTGGGAAAATAGAGGAATCAGAATAGACGGCAAATACTTGAGCAACCTTAGATTTTCGTAGAGAACCTACATGGCCTCCAACTAATGCTAGATGATCTAAACAAAGAAAGCAAAATGTCGGCCTGCACGTGAACTTCAGTAAAACGAAAATCATGTGCAATAATCATGAAAAATAACTGTCAAGATAGAAAATGCAAAACTCGGCAAGTGCAGACCAGTACATCTACCAAGGACAACGAATCTCCATGAGACCCTCAAAAGAGGAGGAAATCAAGCAAAGAATCACTTTAGGATGGCATGCCTTCGACAGAGCAAGCTCAACTTTCAAGAACCAGATGATCCCAATATTCCTAAAAAGAAGAGTATACAACCAATGCATTCTCCCAGTTGTCACTTATGGAGCTGAAACATGGAACCTAACCAAGAGACAGGCCTGCAAGCTGAGAAGTATGCAACGTGTGCATGAGAGAATCATGCTCAACCTTACATGGAGAGGTCACAAGACAGCACAGTATATAAGGAAGAAAACGGGTGTCCGTGATATAATAGAAACTATCAAAAAACTCAAATGGCAGGCCACGTTGCAAGAAAGAAAGACAACCGATGGACATCACGTCTCACAACATGGATCCCCAGAGATCGCTCAAGAAACTGAGGCCGACAGAACACAAGATGGAGAGATAAACTGGATAGATTCAGGAAATACTGGCTCCGCAACGCCTATGTTAGAGAATTGTGGTGAATCCTAGGGAAGGTCTATGTCCAACGACTGACACTAAGATGATGATGATGATGATGATGATGATGAAAGTGAGCTCGTTCATTTCTAAGTTTTGTATTATCGGAATATCTAAGAATAGCTCGAGCTATTCTTAGATTTATGGATTTTTTGCCAAAATTGCTTCTTTAATTGTAAGAATGATCGATGAAGGCAGTGAAATTAGTAAGATTTTCAGACAATTTGATGAAGCCAAGTCTGGACATCCTGATCCTTTCAAAACTTATCAGCTTGACTGTAGTGAAATAATGAGGAAAATTAGAGAATATGTTTACGTGAGTATAGAAAATAGAATAAATAAATAATGTTTGATAAATTAAATACATTTGTATAAATGTTGAAGAAAACTTGAACTTCTTCGACAATGTGGATTTGTAATTACTTCTCATGCAAATATCAGTAAATCTTTTTTACAATTGAGACAATTTAAAAATTAGTTGACATTACCTCGCTTCCTAAATAAAAATCTTCATACTGTGGTAGCCAATCCAGCTCAAAAGCAAAATAAGGTTTTCAAAAACATGTTAACTTTCACTTTCAAGAGGATGGTGGATAATTAAAATGTTACATTCCTAAATTTCCTGTATTTCGAATAAATTAGACATATTAAAAAATAATCTATAACAATTATCTATAGGGCGGTTTTAGATACTGATATATTCGGATATATACAGACATGGATGCAAAATCACATCACACACATACATACATACTCTCTCCCTCTCTCTCTCTCTTTTGCTCTCGAACACACTCCATCTCCCCCCTCTCTCTCTCACACACACGTGCACTTCTTTTCTTTCTCTCTCTCTTTATAGTTTTTTTCTCTCCTCCGTCTCGACCTTGTTCATTCCGCCCTTGAACCTGCTTTCCTGTTATAATGGTTGCAGTTGTGGATATGTTTATTCAACCAAGAGAAGCGGAAATATTCAAACCTGATAAAAATAAGCTTCATTTATCAAGGTCATTCTTTCTCTTGCACGCATTTTATTCCTCGATGTATGCACATATGTACATCATCAATAATGCTATGACCTCGCACGTACATAAACGATGTATGTACCACAAGGTTAATTCTTTTCATCTTGAAGACTATCAAGACGTATATTCAGAATTATGCAATACATATTAAGATGATGCAAAAGACTCCAGCACCTACTTAAGAAAACCTTTGAAGTTTTCTTGTACTCTTTTGGGATCGTTTTCAGAAAAGGAGTTTATTTTACTTCATTTTGATGAAAACCGGGGCTGAATGTGAAATTCAATTGTTTGCGAAGTTTCAAAAAAGATCTTGGGTTCAAGGACAAGAAATGTTTTGGAAGACGTTTGAAGCTTAAAACTGACAGAGGGACTTCTGAATAGAGTCGTAGCAGAAACAACACATAGACTTACCGAGAAATTACTTGTTAATCAGTCAACTCGTTCGAAGGAAATATTGGGAGAGAAAAAAAGTTTTTCTTATCTGTTACAAAGGCTACACAGCAAATGATCATAGAAATAGGTTGGAAAGTTCTTCCACACGTGGCGTAATCTTACATTGTAAATTGAACCTCCCCACTAAGAACTTATCTAGTGAAGGAATTTCCAAAAAGAAAAAAAAACAAAGGATTTTTTGTGGACATAATAAGGGGTAAATGTTTAAATTTCCTCTTGCTCCAATGGTGCGACCTGAACGAGGGATATATTGCCTGCCAACTGGACAACCCCAAAACCTATGCTGAGAGTTTTAGTGTCCAGTTCCTGATCACTTACACAGCTCTTTCTTTTAAAACCTCGAGATGTCCTTGTTTCTTTAATAGCGCATGAGTTGTGACTAAATTCTGAATGTAAGTGTAAAATAACGATGATGATGATGATGATGATGATGATGATATTCTTCTTCTTCTTCTTCTTCTTCTTCTTCTTCTTCTTCTTCTTCTTCTTCTTCTTCTTCTTCTTCTTCTTCTTCTCCTTGCCAGATCACAGAAAATGCTGGAAAATGGATTTTTCCGTACTAAAACGTATTGCAGCTACTCTCTCTACCCTGTTAACCATTATGATGTCTTTGACAAAACACTTTTGTCAAGATATCTAGTGATGAGACAAAGATCAGGGAAAAGTGGATTCATACCTTTGCCGAAAATATTAGTGCAAACTGAACATAAACAGTCATAACCGGAAATCGAACTAAGCGTGGCGTTTCTGTTTTCCGTGCCAATAAGCGTTACACCACCCTGCACCGGCGATGTTAATGATTACCGATTTAATAATGACCTGATACAATGTTGCTTAACGTGATGATCAAATGATATCTGGAGCTGGTAACATAATTCCAGCCTTTTAACGATATTGCACGTGTCAAGTAAGAAGTGTCCCTACCGACTCTCTCTATTGGTCATGGCGTCACTGGGTCTACGAGCTCAAACAGAAGTTTGACAATAACAAGATTACAGTGAATTACGTCGAAGATACAGGAAATTAGTCGTTTTTCTCCGCTGAAAGCAAAGAAGTGCTTCTTCTTCGCTTCTTTCTCTCTATTTGTGAACAGAACAAGAAGGCAATTGAGGGGACAGCTTGCCCCATTCGTGCCGAGGTTGATCAGTGCTTGTTTGCGCATGTGCCTATGGGTGGGTATGCGCATGTGCAGATCTGCATTTTTGTCTGCTCTTCGGCTTCGTTTGCTCTTTGGAAGGAAGTACAAGTGGCTGAGTGGTTAGCGTCACTCAGAATGGGATCATTGAGCTGAATTCAAACTCTGGCTGAGACAATATGCGTCCAAAGGCATGTACCCATCTCTTTTCCCCTTCCAACACGTAAGCGACTAGCCTGGCAAGGTAAAGCCCTCGACTCATCACTCATTTGGGAGGGGCCTATGTCCAACAACGAATTTCAAGTACAGCTGACAAAAAATGGAGATGACAATGTTCAGGTACAAGAAACATCATCTCGATACGTAGTTTTGATTTAATCAAAGCAATAATAATGATTGTTACTCGACTACAGATAAATGTAATTGAATTATATCATTAATGTTTTAATTAAATTAAAACTACGTATTTATTCATTTTGTCTGTAAGAAAGAATTAGAAGTTACTTTGCTTTAAAACAAATTAAAAAAAACAAATTACATTCTTGATAATCGGGACTCGATATCACATGTGACGTAAACAAGGTGAATAAACGATGGAACCAGAAAAATAGATCAAGCGAGTCAATCTTGGGTAACATTTTGTACAACTGTACCAATAAGTCCCTATCTTAACACGTAGTTACGTGTGTGTGCACACTTAGAGATATAGAGATAGATTTCTGCCCAGTATTACGACGCTGGACCACGCATCCCAATTATGTAAGAAATGGCTGAAGCGACCAAATATTTATATGTTGCGTACATAAATCTTGAGCAGAGACATCAAGCCTATAAATGAAATCCTTTTTTTTTTACTATTTTCCATTCTTTAATAACCGTCACATAATTCTTTTATAGCCCCCTATTACCCCATGTTAGCCATTTAATGGAACTGATGTATATCCTATAGAATAATGACAGTTTAGAACAAAATTATACCTTGCATCAGATGTATAAAAGGTCTTGAACACTTCGATAAATCTAATTTGAATTAGATTACATTTTATATCTAGTAATAGTTATCTGCTGGGTTACCGTTTGCTGGGTGGCTGTGAGAGTGAAGAGAACTTGATGGACAGAAAATCTCCACACAGAAGGTACCCGGAATCGCAAAAAGATTGAAAAACCACGCAAAACAACACGCCCGTTAGCCTCCCTTTTCTTTATTTATCAGGTCATTTCTCAGAAACATTAGTAAAAAAAAAAAAAAAAAAAAAATGAATAATGGTTAACAAAGCTTCATCAGAAAAAAACATTCGAGAAAATATAACGACGAGTGTATGGACAAAAAAATGACCGTTCACTGTATAATATTTGATCTATGTGATAAGGGAAAAATAACGATCAAAGACTATCTTCTGACATTGATCAGCCAAAGAAAGAAGAGATTAACGAGAAGAAAAATGAAAACCCTTTTCAACATAATGCAGATCTTGAAAGTTTTGTTGTTGTTAAGTTGATGTCGTCTTGATGACAGTCATTTTTTTGTTTAACTAAAACAGAGTTGTGTTAAAGTGAAGAAAAAAAAAAGAAGCAATATGCCTGCCATTCATGCAAAGATTAGTTTCCTTCACAAGATGGCTACCGTATGAATAATTACCTCTGTACCTTTGAAGACATAAAAGTACAGAGCTTCATAAAGGTTTTATGCAGTTTTCCTACAAGAGGTTGTCTGATCAGAACACAAACTCGCCAACAGACTTAATTGTTGAAAAATATTTTGTTATTTTGGATAGTCATTATGATTCCAACACTTGATCAAACAATTGAACGCAGCCGTTAGAAACTGTCTATCAAAACTCTCAACACAGGTTTCTTTAGTTATCAAGCTGGTCTGTCAGGTGGATATATATATATATATATATATATATATATATATATATATATATATATATATATATATATATATATATATATGTATAGCGCGTACATGGGCAATCAATAGGTACTGGTATTTGAACACTTCTTATCATACCTGAAGAAACTTTATTTTGTTTTTGAGATACCCTCAAATGATTTCTAGTGAGGGCCAAATTTGCCACGTAACTAAAATGGTCCCTAAGGTTTTATTTCGTTCACATTCACTTTTTCTTTTGATTTCTCTTTTTTAGTGATCACCGCCTAATGAAAGTCGAGAAAAGTAATTAATTCATTGATCACACCCTTTTCTATTTTTCAAATTTTCAATTGATTACCCAGACATTGCATACTACCATAAGACATTGGCCACGTGACACTTCCCATTAAAAGAATAACTGGACCTGTTTTTTGTTACTATTCTTATCACAAATTTTCAGCAATTTCTTTTTTGGAAGGGGACCTGGCTCTTACTTCACGAAATATCCGAAGAAGTCTAGATCGGTCGGAGCGTCGTGGTAATGACAACAAAAATGACAAAAAAAACAAAATGACAAAAAAAACAAAATGACAAAAAAAAATGATCTCTGATTTGACAATACTGATGAATGTGATAATTGGATTTCAGAGGAATTATTACATGATGATGGTGTGTATTTTTGACTGTATGTGTGTACAGATATCTACTAAGCTTAACCTAGTCTGCTGCAAGGCTGCAATAACGAATAACCTAGCGAGCACTGAACTCAGTCCCCTTGCAATGGCCTGCAAGATTAGCTTGCTGAATATCACTCAACGTCATGCGCCTGGTTTTCTGTAGACCGGCATGTATTTGTGTGTGTGTGTGTTGTATTAGTTTAATAAGGATTTGTTGCTGCTGGGAATCCATTTTACTTTTAGCTCGATGAATAAAAATGAAGGGTTGCAAAGATTACGATGAATACAGACTACGTTGAATAATTCCAAAACAACAAGAGAAAGTTTTACCAAGATTTGAACGGAGAAGAAAGAAGACAGAATATAAAACCAGACGCCACAGAGACCAAGAACTACTGGAACAGCATATGGGGGCACCCAAAAAGACACAACGTAACCCCACGATGGTTAGAAAACATGAAAAGAGAGCTTGAAGATATAGACAATGGAGAACCAATATTATTGAATGAAACCACATTGAAACACTTTCTTAGGAAAATAGCCAACTGGAAAGTACCAGGTCCCGACGGGATCAATGGATATTGGTTCAAGAAATTCACCACATTACACGACAGACTCACCCACCTACTCAAAAGTTGTATAAATGAAGGCGAGACACCAGAATGGATGACCAAAGGCTGAACCACCTTCATCCAAAAAGACTCTGAAAAGGGGATAATGGCAAACAATTATAGACCAATCACGTGCTTACTACTTATGTGGAAAATGACTTATGGGGCAAATGACTTACTCTACATCGACCAGATGATCTTGAGAGAAGTAAGAAAAAAGAAAAAGAACATTGCAATGAGATGGATAGACTACAAAAAAAAGTGTACGACATGATTCCATATAGCTGGATACTTGAATGCCTCTGAATGTTCAAGATCAGCGAACCAGTGGTGAGACTCATCGAAAACTGTATGAAAAACTGGAAAGTAGACTTGACAGCCACAGGAGAAAATTTAGCTGATGCAAGGATAAAAAGGGGAATCTTCCGGGAAGACTCGGTGTCTCCACTATTATTTGTTCTAACTATAATACCACTGAACAGAATCCGGAAGAACAGCAAAGGATATCATTTTTCCAAAACAAAAGGAAAATTCAACCACCTAATGTACATGGATGATATGAAATTGTTTCCAAAAACAGGGGAGGGCTTGAGATGCAGTTCAACAAAGTAAAAGGAATACAGTGCTGACATTGGGATGGAGTTTGGAATAGAAAAGTATGCCATTATGGTAATGCACAAAGAAAGACTCACAATGGCAGAAGGAATCGAACTCCCGGATAACAGGAACATCAGAGCACTAACCGCACAAGACCAATACTAATACCTGGGCGTTCTTGAATGTGACACAATAAAACGGGAAGAAATGAAGAAGAAAATAAAGAGAGAATACCTAAGAAGGACAAGGAAAATATTAGAAACCAAATTAAACAGCAGAAATCTAATAAAAGGAATGAACACCTGGGCTGTATCAGAAGTGAGATACACTGGACTATTTCTGGGATGGACAAAGGAAGAACTCCAATCAATGGACAGGCGAATAAGGAAACTTATGACAATGCATAAAGCCTTACACCCCAGAGATGACACGGATGAACTATACGGTATGAGAAAAGAAGGTGGCAGGGGGCTCATCAGCATAGAGAACTGTGTCCAGAGAACTGAAGCAGATCTACAAAAGTACGTGCCAGCAAACAGTGAAGACGTCATAAAGAGTGCACGAAACATCGCAACAAACAACGAAGTAGAAAACAACAGTAAACAAGGAAAGAAAAATGGGAAAATAAAAAATTGTACGGAGAATTTAAAAGACAGATACAAGATGTGACAGACGAGATATCATGGACATGGTTACGAAAAGGAAACCCGAAGAGAGAAACAGAATCACTCATCATGGCAGCTCAAAACAAAAGCATCAGGACAAACTACAAAAAAACAAAAATCGACAGAACACAGACAAACAGCAAATGCCGCATGTGCAGTGAAAGAGATGAGACAGTAAACCACATAACTAGTGAATGTAGTCAACTCGCCCAGAAGGAGTATAAGCATAGACACGATAGAGTAGCAACGATGATACACTGGGAACTAAGCAAACAAATGGGATTCAGCCATGTGGAAAAGTGGTATCAGCACAAGCCAGAGGCAGTTTTTGAGAATGACAACCACAAACTACTGTGGGACTTTGACATCCAAACTGACCACCTCATCCAGGCAAGAAGACCGGACTTAGTAATAGTAGACAAAAAAAGGAAGGCCTGCCAAATAGTAGACGTCGCTGTGCCTGCAGACCATAGAGTAGAAAAGAAGGAGGGTGAAAAAAGGGAAAATACCAGGACCTAGCAAGAGAGTTAAGGAAGATGTGGAACATGAATACCAGGGTAGTACCGGTCATAGTGGGCGCACTAGGAACTGTCCCCAAGACGCTGAGGGAGAGACTGGAGGAGATCAGGATTAGGGGAAGAATAGAGACCGTACAGACCACAGCACTACTGGGAACTGCACGGATACTGAGGAAGGTGCTAGAGGTATAAGTACTGCAACGAATTGTAGCTCTGTCATGATATGCGAAAGAGAGAGGAGACGTTAGCCGAAGACCTGAGGAGACTTATTGTCACTCAGCCTTCAGCGATAACCACTGGGCAACCGGTGTGAAACTGTAAATCGCAGAATTACTGCGACCTATGAGTACTAGGAGAGGAGGGCTGGAGACTTGAGGAGACTTGCTGTCACTCAAACTCCAGTGGTTACCACCAGGCAACTGGTGTGAGATTCCAAATAATAATAATAATAATAATAATAATAATAATAATAATAATAATAATAATAATTGCTGGTCTGCTTAGTCACTCAATAAGTACTGTCATATGACAAAGGCTTTTTCCCAGCATGTGGTATTGGGGTGATCAGTCAAAAAAATTTAAAAGGGGTGACGAATGATTAGGTTTCTCCCCTCATCCTTTTTTGGACAATGGTCACCAAAAATGTCTGATTTTTTAAAAAAATGGAAAAAAGTGTGAATGCTGCCGGACACAAACTTTCATTGTAACCCCACCTCCACCTTCCCACCCACTAAAAAGGACAAAAATACGTTTCTTTCTCGACATTATGAATAGATGTTGATACTGTCAGCCCTACTGATGCGTCTTGATACATACATACATACATACATACATACATAGTCAGCCAGAGTCACTTAAAATCTGAAGAAACCTATGATCACCGTTTTGGTGACAGTTTCACTTTACGGTTTCTAATAATTAATTTCATTGGGGATACATTTCTCTTGTGTCACTGATGAATTTATTATTAACCTTTATTTAAGGGAGATAATCCTTATTTTGAATCGAACTGTATGTTCCCCATGTACTGCAATCATATTACTTACGATCGGCTTGTAGAGACGTCATCACAGGAGTCCGTATAAACGAATACATCCTCTCAGACTTCAGCGACAGATAATACAATTAAGAACACCTACGTAAGTGGAGACATATAACTGCATTAATACTGATACATGTACTAACACTATCTTCATTCAAAAGCGGTTGCATGTACACACAAACATTTTAAGTGCAGTGGTTTGTGAATCGATCTTGTAAACTACTGTCAGTAAGTATGATCCTCAATGACCACTTCACAATTTGGGCTATGCGACCAACTAAGTTTAGTAAATATCTAATATATACCTTTTCCTTTCCGATCATCTCACAAATCTTTGAAATATGCATTTCTTATTTTCAAATATCACCCATCTTTATTTCAATGATTTCCACTGTCTTTATCATTCAATTCTGACATCATCTTGTGCTATATTGATTGTCCAAGGCCTGTACAGTGTACGTGACCATTTGGTACGAAAATAATGTAGAAACTCAAGAAGGCTGATCAGTTTCAAGTTGTCTTACCAACGATCGACTCTTCTTGTTGCTATGTAATAAAACCCAGGACACAACCCAGTGCCTCCCGAATAGAAATCGACGTAGACAAGATCATCTGAAGCAGCAGCCGTCATTAATCGGGAGATGAACTATTTGGATGAACTCGACAGTACAATTTATTTATCGTTCGTAAATTTTCGGTTGCTCAAGCTCTTCATCTACAAAATCATCTTCATCTACTTAATTATATATATATATATATATGTATATATATATATATATACTTAATTATATATATATAATTAAGTATACGTATATATATATATATATATATATATATATATATATATTTCCAAACAGACATACACAAACGTGCACACAACAAACATGAGGGCAGTATCCCCCCAAAATTTCAATTGCACTATCCTTATCAAAAATATGAGATGGCTCTAACTTTTCTTATTTGTGTTCTACCAGAAATAGCCTGCAATATCGTTAGTGGATATATACATATATATATATGTGTGTGTGTGTGTGTGTGTGTGTGTGGAAAGCGTAATTCGTGCAAAAGCTTTTGAAGTTATCAAAACTTGGATGGTAGTTTTGAGGGAGAGGTTTCATGATATTATACACATATTAAGCGAATTAACTGAGCTCTACTTTGTCTGACACAAGGTCACAAAAGCAGGTTACCTAGCGAGGATCGAACTTCCAACAGTATCAACAATTTGGTGAAAGTACTCACCAACCTCAACTCCAACAGTTAAATATCGATTTACTAAACTGGAATTAATCTGGCAAAAGACCACAATGATGGAACAACTTGCAAAGATTGAACGCACTATAATATCTAGTGATTTGCGATACAGCTATCGAGTGACCAGAATTGTTCATTCGGTTGATAAAAAAAAAAAAGACGATTAAAAGACAATTTTCCACATTAACCTTATCGAACAACATATTTACGGTTTTGTTCCACTGTCTTCCAGGTAACTATAATTCTTTTCTCTTTGGTTATTTCATTTTTGTGAGCAAATAAATCTTCGAGATACCTTCTACAGTTTTCCGAGGAATTGAATTTTTCTCTCATTGATAGAATTTTGTAATGGCAAGAATAAACAGAAAAGGCACTGGTGGACATGAATGAACCTTTCCAGCCAAGCTGTAATAATTTTTGCCTGATGGCCAAAAACATTCGGTCTAATGTCATCTAGGTGAAATGTTCGTTCATTCTGTTAACTTATACCGAAAGGAAGCTTTTCGTCGATTACTGTCTTCAGTTTGTTTAATTGGAAGCTATACCCTGAGACAATCATTTCATTTTCCAGAAGAATGTCATAATAGATTACTTCTTTGCAATTCTATCGGTCTTACATTCTTTGAATGAAGAACAGGCGTTGGGATGGTTATTCGTGGTTTCTTTTGGTTTCCCAACGACCTCTTCCATTTCACCTTGTTTTGAGTTATCCACTTTTCATCTCCTGTCAAATGATTTCTAACGCTTAATTTGTACATGTTGAGTATGTTGCTTCTCCTGCATCCGGTATAAAACGTTGTATAATCTCCAGTAATTCCGTGATTTGATCGCTATCATTTGCCACCGGTCGACCCAACCGTAAAGCATTGCTCAACAGTAAACCTCCGAAACGAATCTTTGAAAACTACTTTTGACATGTTTGATTATTCATATAGACGATACCAACAATTTTGCTGAATTCAAATAATTCATGCAAAGTACAGCATTCTCTCTTGCTCTCCCTCTCTCTCTCTCTCTCTCTCTCTCTCTCTATCTATCTATCTATCTATCTATCTATCTCTCTCTCTCTCTCTCTCTCTCTATATATATATATATATATATGTGTGTATATATATATATATATATATATATATATATATATATATATATATATTGTTTTTGAGTTGCTTATGTTCATCTTCGGCGTATCCATCTGCGAACAAACGGCATTCAGACTTCAAAGGTTTTACAACGAAGAAACAGCTTTTATAAACGGTCAGCAATTCTCCCGCCGTCACCGAACTTGCTAAAAAAACGATGTGTCCAAAAGGCATGGCAAAAGCAAAGAATGTTTTTTAAACTTGAAAGGCAGTGAAAGAAAGATATAGACAATAAAAAGAGGCTGACCGACCCTTTGACATACAAGTTTATTTCCTCATCACACTCGTTCACACAGGAGCGTAAAGTCCATTGTTCATCTCGTATCTCCTCATTTCCAGGCGTTAATTTTGAAGGAACTCTTTTTTACATCCATCGTCCTTTTTTTATCAGTGATATTTTTCTTACTCTGCTTTGTCTCGTTCTTTTGCCCATCTCAATTTGTGGCTGGTTAGAATCCGCCATTTTGATCTTTCTTTAGTATCAATAATTTCAAAAGAAAGTTGTGCACACCGAACCATTCAGTACCACATTTTTTCTATTTATTTTGCTCCATTTTTTTTCTGTTTTACTTTCTTTCCTTTTTATCATTTATGTCTTCTTTTATTCCCTCCTGCTTCATCTTTCTTTCAATCTTATTTCTGCCTGTCTATTTTTCCGAATTTGTTTCTTGCGTGTGCCTTTCTTCATTCGAATATCAAAACACGGTAACATGGAGAATTGGCAGATGCTGACGAATAATTATACATAAGAAAATCGAAAGAAAAAAAGAAAAACCAAGATACTAAAAGACTATATATATATATATATATATATAGATAGATAGATAGATAGATAGACAGACATGAATAGACACAAAGATCGGTAGATATGAATAGACTGAGATAGATGAAAAGTTATAGATAGATATCTTCATAAAATTATCATTTTATTGCGATACTAGGAGCCATAGAGTAGAACATCATCTTCTTTTCATCGAAATAACCAAAATGATTTCTTGTTGTGAATATTTGTTCCAAGGTTTAATTAGAATTGAAATTCCATTTAGACTGAAAATCAATTTGGATGATTTGAAGAAAAAAAAGTGATTACATTATATTCAAAAATAGCCAACGACCCATGATCTTCAACGAATCAAAGATTTGGCAAGTATTTTCTATCCTTTAATTCATCTCTTTCTTTTACTATCGTCTTTTTCAAATCATACGATGTTCTGCATGAGTCAAACCTGTTCTACTTTTTATATTTATAACGAATAACTGAGATCCAGATTTAATTGGATTTTTTTTTTTTTTGCGCACATTGAATGGCGATGATAAATCGTAAAACAGTGAATCCACCGGATGATAAATAATTGATAGGGTTTTGAGGAAACAGGTTTCATTACCTATATGGGTAAATCTCTTCATTTGCTAAGCCTTGCTAAGTCTAGTACAACTTCACAAGCTGCTGAAAGTAACCGAGGTTCTTCAGAGGTCACCCATCTGACTACTGCCCAGATTGGTGATCGGAAAAAGTGCCGTCAGTGTGGGATGTATTATTTACTAAGCTTTTCTTAGTTTAGAACACAGTGCCTAGGTCGTCACCCATCCAAGTGCAGAGCAAGCTCATCGCCGAGTAACATACAGTAACAATACTGATTCATTTGGGGTTATTTTTCCTTTAATATCGTCATTTATAAAATTTCAAAAACGTCTCTTGTTTATGAATCGAATATAAATGAGAATTAATGGAAATTAGAGTATACAATGAATAAGAACAAAAAATAAAACATTTCATTTTTAAGAGAATATGAAAAACAAAATGGCCACTCATAATAATTAAAGAACGCTATCAGCAATCTATCATTTGAAAATATTTACGAAAAACAAATAGATCAAATTTCTAATGAATGTGATACATTTGAAAATATGCATTTATGCATATATATATATATATATATATATATATATATATATATATATAATCACTGTTAATGATCTTTTTTTCTAAAATACGGAGCATTGTATTCCAACAAATACACAAAAACTAAAAAGACACACACACACACACACACACACACACACACATAGGGGAGAGAGAGAATACAACAACCTCGGTCGGAAGCAGGTCATCAATTTCAATTTTTAGGAATTATTTCTTTTCATTTATTTAATGATTGCTGTACCAGTTGATGTTGGAAGGTTACGTTCTTTAACAATATGTGATAATCTATTTCAGCATATTCTTCATCTTAAACAACTATGCTAAGAGAATCATACAAGAGTCTTTGTTTATTCATGGTGGAAAATATCATTTGATATGATCTGAAATAAACAATTAAAAATAGTGTTATCCGGAGATTTTGATAAAATAAACATTACCAATCTATCCGACTTCCCCAAAAGATTCGCAGACCCCTGATCTAGTGGGAACGGATGTTTTCGGTATGACTTGTCTTAAGAACAAATGTAAACTTGGAACAAAAGCAACAGAAGAAACCCATAGAATACGTACATCATTTGATAAAGGGGAGATCAGTGACTGTACTGCTCAAAAATGGTTCAGGAGGTTTTCGGTTTGGAATGCTTCAAAGATACACGTCATAGTTGGACGACCAGTAATTGATGATGCCTTGATTAGAATCTAAACGGCTTCCAAAATGTCAAATGCTTTCATCAAACTGATGATGACATCGATGGCATCGTGTATATATATATATATATATATATATATATATATATATATATATATATATATATATAATTTCCATTAATTCTCATTTATATTCGATACATCGATGATGAATTAGCCCCTGTGTTGCATCGGGAAAAGATTTGATGTAATCGGTCTCCTACAAATTCAGTAAGTAAAGCATGCATAAACTTTTTTTGATTACATAATAAACAGGTTTGCTTAATCACTCAATAGAAACCGTCATGTGACCAATGTTTTGTCAGCATGCTGTATCGAGGGTGATCAATTAAAAAATCTCGGGGAGTGATGCTCAGTGAATTAGTTACTTCTCTCGCTTTTTGTTGGGCAATGATCACCAAAAATGTCCGAATTTAAAAAAGAAAAGGCATAAAGGCAATCAGTAAATCGTAGCAATTCGGTTCAAGTCAGCCTCTTTGGCTGTGAAGTTGAGCAACGTTCTACTCGTTCAGTATTGAATGTTGGACTCATTAAGAACTGAATGCATTCAGTGCTTGATTTGATGAATTGCAGTCAAGTTTGGCTGAGGGCCGATGCAACGACCGGGAAATTACAGGTGCCTCATTCTTTTCGAAGGTTTGCTTTACACCACGTTTTTACGAACAAAAAGCAAAAATAGCGTATAGTGTTTCTTTTCCTCCGTGCTGTTATAGATACAGCGCTCCCCATCTGCCTCTCTCTCCTTCACCCCAGTCTCCCCCACCCCAACCTCAAACAACTCAGCCTAACATACCATCATCACTATTTTTATGGTCCAGGAATTCTCATAAATTTTTTCCATACTAATTAACGGTAATTGCTCCATCATTGCCATTCCCACTTACGATAGGTTTTCATTGGAATGCTCTGCTTTCGGATAGCGGGGAAAAACTTGCAAAGGCTTTTAAGCGATGTAATGCATATCATTAGGAGACTAGAAGATTAATCGATTGGTACCCATTGGACAGTAAACGTAGTAGGAAAAGATCAGACACAAGATGAAGGGATGAGATAGAAATGTTTACCGGTAAGATTTGTCATTTAGCCAGAACAATGGCGAATAGATCATCGGGAACACAATCCATGCAAAGAAATATTTGTTTTGTGGCAGAAATTGGAGAAAAGAGAAAGAAAAAAAGATCTATCATAAAAGAATTTGTCTTGGGTGCGTCTTTATAAAACAAATGTTGTGTAACTCAGCGATACGTCAGCCTTGACCACGGTTATTCTGTCAGGCAGGAGAGGCATTCAAGCAACGTCCCACCTGCTCAATTGAACAGTCTGATAAAGGCTGACATATACAAATTATATATATATATATATATATATATATATATATATATATATATATATATATATATATATTCTCCAGCTGCTCGTCCGTCACATCATCTACAGGGTAGACTTCTCTTATTTATATGTGGGATTATGACCCAAACCAATTTTACGCAAGCTAATCTAATGACAATAAAGTGCTATGCCAACCAGTGTATGTCTGAGATTTTTAGTTGTTTTAATTTCAATGCAAAATGAAGACAAGAATTTTAGTCCAGAGGACCTTGCGTTAACCTTTCAAATTTCTTATAAATAGATAAATAAATAATAAATAGATAGACAGATACAAAAACTAATGCAGGTAATCGATTACGAAGAATCTGAGGGAGAGAGAATCGAATGAATAACTAACTGAATCATGCAAGTAAGAAAGTAATGAAAGAAGGATTAAGTAGGATGAATGTATAAAAAACAGGAGAGATAGATAGATGGAATGACAACAAATTAGGCGTGAGTCACATGACTGACATCATAAAAGGAGAGAGACGTAATCGTCAGTTTTATTCACATAGACCCATTGCACTTTTGATAGTGACCTGTCACAGGACTGCGACAAACAGATGATAAAAGCCAAATGCAATGCTACTCTGCAATCCTTGGGGATGGATGAAGCAGCACTCGGCACTTGCCCCACGCAGCTCACCTTTTCTCCTTTCTCTCCTTTTTTTTTTTTTTTTTTGAATACATTTCATTTATGGAGGTGCAGAGTGGCCAAATGGCGTTGAGAATAGAATCTGCAAGTAGATTTCGAACTCTGGTTGTGATTGTTTGTGTTTACTGCGCGCCAATGCTTTCGCAAAAGGCTTGAAGACGTATGATTAGTAGGGCAAACTAGGGACACTAATTACGGTAACAACTGATCTGGGAGACGAACAATACTGGTTCTAAACAGCTTCAAGAGAGATGGGCACCGTCAGGCTGTCTCGCCATTGGCACGCCTACGATAAAATCATGTGGTACCCCTATGACGCTTCACCGGGTTTCGGAATAGAAATATATTTTCATAACACGTTGAAGAATGCTAATTCAAGAATGCTAATCCAAGAATGCTAATTATTGGCATTCAAATGATCCCAGTACAAAACAGAGTATGTGTGAAAAATATTCTCAAAGTTTGGGATTCAGGCTGACAGCGCCATAAAAACTGGTCTGGTGATGGTGAGAAATGACAAAAGAATCAGCCAGATTTCATACGTGGTTGGTGAAGGCTGTTCCCATGATATTTTGCGTACTTGTAACTGTGCCAAAAACACGACAGGAGAGTGTGGAGGAATTGGGAATCCGAGGGAGATTGAAAATGATCATGACGATGATGGAGTCCACAACAATACCGAAGGAGGTGCTCGAAAATTGAAGAGACTGTCTGACACCCGATTTTTAGCGATAACCATCAGACATTTGATATTGATGGGGAAGAGAAGACAGACGAAAGATTGTGATAGATTTGTTGTTAATTATAATAATACTCATTATTCATGTCTTTGCACCATTGCTTCTGGTGATTATCAGTTGGGATCAAGTGACGGCGAGTTTGCCAACCATAATTCTCTAACCAGTATTTTTTTTCAAAGCCATAGTTTGTCTCGCATCCCTAATTCTTCCATACTTTTTTTTCACTTTACCACCGTTCCTAGTGCTCCACTGATTACGGGTATGACGGTTACTTCCATTTTTTTTAAAATTGCACTGCTTTCCAGCAAATTTCCAATGTTTATTAATCCTCTCACTCACTTTCACTGTACAAACAGCAGGTAAGGTAAAGACTACTTTAAAGGCAATGGTGGAAACTAGGTGTCAAGTTGAGTGTTTTCATATGCAAAGTCCCCGAAGCTTTGAGTAATACCCTGTATGTATGGGTTCAAGGTTATTCGGTACACAGAAAATACTTTTAGGGTTCTATAACAGTGAAAAGATCTGGAATCAGTGCTATATTCTTAGAACCTCTTGGAAATATGCTGAGGTTCTTTTTGAAAGTCTCGAAGTGAAAAACTAAATCCGGGTTTCTCAACCTTTTCCCTCTATTGCCCAATTATTTTTTTTTAGTCCATCGACCGCCCCCCCCCCTAACTCAGCCCACATTCGATCCTCCAGGACGATATTGCATCCCCTCTATTGATACTGACTTCATTATCTAATGGCTTAGCCAAATAAATACCCAGCTCAAGTAGCTTGGCTATGCATCATCTAAAAGGAACATAGCTTTCTCTTATGTAATGCACCATCTTGGCTAAGCCAAGTAAATTTCATATTAAATTGTGTGCAGCGGATATTTTGAGTTTCAGGGCGACCCACGCGTGTCTGCATACTTAACGGACACTATAACGAAAACATAACTAATTGATTGAATCATTTTTGTGAAAAAAATACATATTTTGTAACTCACTAAGTGAGAGTAGCCTCCCCCTATTTCTTGACTTTACCGGTGTGAGACAAGAAATCGTGCTTCCATTGTTTTAAGAGAAAAATCCATTTGGATATGACTATCTTTCGCCCCCTCAAGTAACCGTTTGCCCCTTGAGGATGATACCGGCCCTGTTGAGAATGTATGGTCTAAATAAATGGAAATAATAAAATCTTTTGTACGAGTAAACATAGCAAAAATGCTTAAGATTATATGGAGCTCAGAATCACCGCAACAATTCCTGACACTAATAGAAATTACCAAAGGGGCTGAGAACTAAACTCTGCATCTTATGAAGGTTAAAGTTATGTTTATGATGATAGGTGCGCTTGGAACAGTCCCCGCAAAACGCTAAAGGTGAGATTGGAGTAATTGGTGTTTTGAAGTCAGCAATAATACTGAAGAGGGTACTGGAGATCTAAAGAGAATGTCACTTAATCCCCAGCAATGACCGTTAGACCTCTTGTAAGAACATGCAAATGCATTAAAACGGAGAAGATAAACGTATTCAAGCATACTATAAGAGGAAATGAAAAATAGAAAATACAAATCATCTGATACGTCAACAGAAAGTAAACTTCAAGTTTTAGGTTCTATTCTGCAACCATTCGGCCATATCCATCAGTATATTGTCTGTCTGCTGCTAATGCGCCTGCGTCAAAGAAAAAAGAGAAAGGCTATTAGGTCGGTTGGAAAAATCGAATCTGCTCGGCGTGTCTGTGTCAGGCGTTTCATTTTCGCACCAAACACTTCTTTTTCTTGTGCATCCATTGCAGTCTGGAAATTAGCGGAATTCGATCAGTAAATGATTGATTGACTGTCACCAATAGGAGGAAAGGGCAAAGCGGGCAGAGTATTTGATGTCATTTCAGAAGTTGCCGGCCACTCGGAAATGATAGGAGATATTGGTTTGGTTGGTCAGCTAACGCCTCTTTCGATATGGATATAGGCAGAGCTTAAATTTTGATGTGTGACTGTGCTGCTGTATTCATCTCGACGTTAACGTGTGCGTCTAGATGTTGTCTATCAGTGCGTTCCTTAGGGCGAGAGTGTGCTATTAAGTGATTAAGTGAGTGAAAAAATAATTTTATGAATATATTTGGCGCTGAACTGATATTAAAGCATAGGATAGGTTCTCCTGTAAGCAGAAATGTTGCACCAATCTCCCAAATGAAAAGGACCTACCTGCTTTGAAAATCGATATTCCAAGAGTTGGTTTTTATCTGGGCTCGAACACCGGCTGTTGCAGCCAGTGAGGGATTGGCCAGTTCTTGTTATTATTATGCAGAAATAAATGAATTCTATATAAATATGTGCTTGTCCAGAAATCAATGGTATTTTTTTTTGTTGTTGTAATAATAGAATTTCAAACGAAAAATGGGCTAGAATACATTTTTAATCAAAGTGGGTTCCATGTAATAGAACGTGCTTTCGCCAACATGTCATGTCATTCACCCTGTCGGTGCTATAGTACTCTTCTTTCTTCCTAACCACCATGGTTAATTGCTCTTTTATATACGTCTATAGGGTCGAAGTCACGCAATCACTCGTATATATGATTACGTTTAGCCCTCATTAGACCACGCGTAACATTGATGCTTTACATTAACATGTTCTCCAATAAACTTCTGAAGTCAAGCTATGCTGTGAAATATATTAGAGTTTACTGCCTTGAAAACTTGGAATTCGGATATCCTCGGATTGAAATGTTGCTCCTCACGCTGATGATAGCTCAGTAACATGTTACCAAGGAATAGAAAAATTAATCTATCTACAATGTTGTGTACCTTATAGATTATCAAGCGACAGGTCAAGTTAGTCACACAATAGAAACCGTCACGTGACCAACATTTTTTGGCAGTATGTTGTGTTGGGGTGATCAATTAAAAAATGGAAAAAGAGGTGATCAATGAATAAGTTACCTCTAATTCTTTGTTGAACAGTGATCACTAAAAAAGCCCGAATTTCTAAAACGAGTAGTCACAAACTTACATTCAAAATTGACCCTAACCCCACCAAAAACCGATTTAGGGGGTGAATTTAAAGAAAACGTATTTTCTTGGCATGATAAGAAGTAAATGTAAAAACGTTTAGCCCTCAAGCGTCATTGGTGCGACATGTACATCATACATACAAAGCCAGCCAGACCCGCTCCAAACCTCAAGAAACCTATGTTGACAGTTTCGGTTGGCGGTTTTTAAGGGATTGCAGTTTCCCTTGACCCTTCCAAACACATCAACTGATGAACTGCCCTAAACACGTCTCGCCGATTAAGACAATTTAGGGCAAGCACAATGTTTATTCACTTCACAATACATATAGTTCAGTGGAGTTCAAGCTCTGGTTGAAGCAGTTTGACACATAATTTGATGTTTTCTGGCAGCTCCTGCAACCAAACCGATATCAAACGTATTATTCCCTGATTTCCTTTCGACTACATTAATAGCAAGATTGAGAGAGGGATTCTGACGACTGGGCATTCCAGAATCACCATACGCTTTGCCCAAACGTGTGTCCCAAATAATTAGGGCACCTCGCCATGGTACAATGCTCAGCAAGTCTCATAGACTATTAGTGTTGTAGTGAATTCGATCCTCACTGAATTGAGCTCACTGTTGGCTTTGGGCTGCGCTTTAGTCAATAGCCATTTGTGAGCTTTCTTGTGGAGCAACAGTTAACAACCTAATCTTGGAGATCATTACTCTATTGGTGAGTTCAATCCTTACTGAGTGCCTACATTTGTGACCTTAGCTCACTCTAAGCTGAACTTGGTAAATATCTATAAACACATGAACAACAAGCAACCTGCAAGTGAAGCACTCAAATAGCTATACGAATTCCTGGCTTAAACACGTACCAACTAGATTATTTTACAAGGGTTGATTATAGTTTCACCTTTCACAAAAAAAAAAACAAAAAAACATTATGTGGTCTGCATTCGCTCTCATCCCAATAATAATGATCTGATTTCCATTTATTTTCATAAGATACTATAAACCTGATTCATGTAACTAAATTTGACATGCATACTCAATGGACCGAGAGGAAAGTTTCAAAGTAAAACAGAATATACCACAAGGCCAACTAGTTTTGGGTGAATGAAAAATTACCAAATTTGATCGACTTTGAAGAGGAATCCTTAAAAATTCCATCCTCATGCCAAACAGAGAAAGGAATTCCTCTCTTGTTAACGAATTGTAGTGGTGGTAGGGATGGGATTATGCACGTGTGAATTAATGGCCCTACACTCTGCTTGATTATTACGTAGGGTGTTCGAGGTAAGATCAAATTTCTCCCTTGTGAATTGAGGGTGTGACATCAGATGGCAGAACAATCAGTGTATCCGTCCCTTTGGTGGAAATATCGATGTTATGAGTTTCGTTAATAAAACACCCGCAAAGGACAATACGAACCGCAAAAAAGGGATATTTTGTAGCCTTTTGACTGACGTCAAGAGAAAGACCCACCCAGTAATTAACACCGTCAAGTTTGATAGGGAGGTCATTGCAGAATGACGGCTTCAAAGGACTGCTCAAAAAAAGAAAAAAAAGAAAAGTTAGTGGAAGGGACTGATAGGAAAAAAAGAAAGAAAAAGAAAGAAAGAGTCAAGAGGAACGACATACGAGAAGAAAAATACGTTGGAAAGAAAGACAAATAGAAAGAAAGGAAGGAAAAGGAAGAAATGAAATTATTTCGAAGGGAGAGAGAGAAAGGAAAAAGTGGCACAAGAGAGAAAAAGGAAGAAATTAAATCATTCCGAAGACAGAGAGACAGTGACAGAGATATAGAGAATGAAAAAGAAAAGGAGGAGGAAAGAAGCATAAAAGCGGAAAAAGAAAGAAACTAAATTATGAAAGAAATAAAGAAAAGGATAAAGAAAGAAAAAGAACCAGTTTATCTGTATTTCTTCTTGTAAGGTAAATAAAAAAGATGAAAAGAAAGAAATGTTAATGATTCTATGGAAAGGAAATTAAAGAAAAATCCAAGTCGAGAAGGGAGATAATCAGTAGAGAATGAAACGAAAGAACCTTCTCCTCCTTCTCCCTCTCCTCCTCCTCCTCCTTCTTCTTCTTCTTCTTCTTCTTCTTCTTCTTCTTCTTCTTCTTCTTCTTCTTCTTCTTCTTCTTCTTCTTCTTCTTCTTCTTCTTCTTTCCATTTTGTTTTTTTTCTTTTTCATTCTTTCTTTCCGCTTCTTCATCAAAAGGAAAACTCCATATTTTGTTCCAACCCTTCCCCATAACTACTCAGGTCTTTTCTATGATGTGTTCAGCCGAGTGACCTAAACTGAGGATCCCTTTGTACTCTGATATTGTGTGCCGTGGTCGTGTGATGAATGCTTCCCTTTATTGCTGGTCATAGGTGCTACTCGTGCGAGGTGCACTGACTGTAATCTATTACACTGCGATGTTCTGTGGGATTTTCACATTCGACATTGTATAGGTTTTATGAGTCGCGTTGTGAAAAGTTGCGACGAGGATTTCTATTGGGGAGGATTTTACGAAGAGGCAAAGTGTCCATAACCTTATGGTTTTATACCTTTGCAAAAATATGGTTGTGATTAACTAGTAGAATTTCCCCAAAGCAGCTTTAATCTCTCTCTCTCTCTCTCTCTCTCTCTCTCTCTTTATCTATCTATCTCAAACCTCTGTGTGTATCTATGTATGCACATGTGGCATTAATCAATGGTGGTTGCTGTGTTCATGAATCACACAAATCGATGAGATGTCTGAGAGTTTACCAGATTGCTTTCTCTACATTAACACTCTCACTCTTTTTCACATTTCCATGCTATCTTTTTCTCTTTTATCTATGTAAGTATATGTGTACACGTGTGCATAGATATGAACTATACTTGGCTTGAGGGGGAGATTGCCAAAGATGCTCTCGCTCTCTCTCACCCACGTAAAAATTGAACAACCATAGCCACAAAAGCTTGCCAAGGGCTCTATCTAGATATTTTCCTCATCCATTTTCCTTGGTGATCTTATTATTAGAATTTATTCTGAATATATTCATTCTTCGGTGGAATTTGACGCTACGGTTGTTTAATTATTGACTGTGATGGTGAATCATTTTCTATGTTATAGATATTTAGTTTTGCTCAGTCTGATTCTAAGCATCAAGTTGCTTCTGATTACTGTTATTATTAAATGGTTAGGTATTTGATCAGTGTTCACATAGATGACCGCTTTGGGTATTATGACACAAAAGCTACGTGCTATATACAATCAATGCATAATACCAGCTATAACATACGGGTGCGAAACCTAAGAACTTACAAAACCACTCGTAAACCAACTCAGAACCTCACAGAGAGCAATGGAAATAGCATTGTCAGGATTATTAAGATATTCGAGATAAAAAAAAAATTGCTGGTAAGACCTGGCAGAGATTAGCGCAATCACAATCGTCATAGAAGGGAATGGGGAAAAGCCTTTGTTTAGCGGTACACTCTCAAAGAGTGCTACTTTATATATATACATATATATATATATATATATATATATATATATATATATATATATGAAAATGACAATTGTAAGGTAAATAGAAAGACTCAACGGATAAGTGTTATCTCAATTTTTTTAAGTATTTCAATGCATTTCGACCGGGGGGGGGGCAGCCGCTTTTGTCAGAGAAAAATTTTGACGGCTATTCTTTGAGAGAAAAAAATGTTTGATTCTGAAAATGAAGGCAGTGTTCAAAGTTTGGAAAGAACATCCATTGCAATTCGTCCTCTCTTTAATTCATACATTTTAGCATGTACAGTCAGGCTGATGTATCCAAATAATTGATCACAGCTAATATAGTCATGTCATGATTTATCGCAGCTTTCAGTGCCTTATCAATGTAGTCGAGACAAGCCTGACTGATGCAGGCTCAAACACAAATCCTACTTTTATTCCAACTAAAGATGTTCACTGCAACTTTTTATTGTACTTATGATTTTTGAAATATTCTATTTATTCGAATGAAGCCCTTGTTTATCCGTTAAATAAATGTGAGACTTGCCAGTTTAGCACTGTCGGTAAAAGAGCCGACTACCAATCAGTTGGTCACGAATTCAAATCACGGTTAGGGGAATGTTGATTTTCATTCCCTTAAATTTGGTGAGGAATGTTTATGTCGTTTTTCTTACGATAGAAAAACAAAGTCAACTCCAGGTTCTGACTGGAGTTCGACAATAAAATATCTATTGAAATCTTTTGTTAGCCGCTTCCAAGGGGTTAAATTAGTTTCTTTTTCGATTCCATCAGAAGGAACCATTTTTTGCGATCGTCTCAATAACCAGATCCATTGTATCGATACTAATTGCGTGGCTTTTGATGATGTTGCTAGGCAGTAATTGTCGTTGATCAAGTAAACACTTGAATTAGCTTGAATTAGCTATCCCCGCCACCAGAGTGTTCGTTGCACGGTCAAAAGTCATCCCATCATCGGATAACACTTGGAACTATTTAGTAGCCACCAATTTAGCAATGTCATCAATAATCGATTTTATGAACTGATATTGATGCTTTTGCAAGATAACCTATTAGTGCTTTCATTAGGTCACCGAAAACATTGTCTGGTGCCAGTCTCATCAACGAATACTGGTGCCACACACTGATGCATATCTAAGTATGTGCACGAATCCCCAAAATGTAAGTCTTCAATTATTTTTTTTAATAAACCGAACGAACTTTTCGGACAACCTCGGCTGCGTTAGCAAGCTATTTACTATCGGGCTACATTAATCATGTACCCAGTGAAGAACGGTCTCATTGCAGTAACAACTGTTCTGCAAGACGAGCTTGCTAATTCTCTCTCTATGATGTGCACTGTCCAGGTCTAGATATTTACATACTCTAGCCAAGTCTGTTAGCTGCGAATGAAGACTGAAACGCTTGCAGTGTCTTGTTAGACTATTGACTCGCCAATCTTTGGCGAAAGGGAATCATTCACTAAGTCAAACTCAGACCTACACTGGGACTGAACAGTGGGCTCGTCCGTGAGGATTTAGAATTGTGCACTATGTCAGGTTTGTAAGGTGATCTTGTTAACCATTGTTTACCGTAGATGCCCACATAGCTGTGTTTATAGATTGTTACGAAACTTTCGTAAGTCAGATACTGAGTCACAATATTTGAGAAACTAATAGGGATTGAAGTTGTGACACCGACATAAAGCCTGCAATATTGACTTGCTGTCCATTGCTCTACATCAGACGCCAATATACATTTTAAAAATGAATAATGAAAGCCAAAACATCGATTAAGATGTTTACTCAGCATCGTTTAGCACAAGGCCAAATGAAAGTTAGAAATATTGGGTTGCACTAGTCTTCAAAATTGGGTAGAGATATGACTGAGATTCTGGCTTCTTACTTGGGTTCAAATCCAGACCCCAACAAAGTTCTTCAGCATTCATCCTTCACGGCTTCTTCAAAATAGATGCCATTGTTGTTTTTCAGCCATCATAAAAAAAAGTCTATATGAATTGATGGGGAAAACTGTAATCTCACGTACAACTCAAGTTCGTAGGTTCGAATTCTACGATCGTATAATGAATTCAGAGGAAGCTGCTTATTGTTGTCACTTGGGGGCAAGGTCTCTTAGATAACAATAACTGGCTGAAAACGTTAAGTAAAGGATATGAGAATTGAAACAATCTACATTCATTTTTATAAATACTTTGTAGTAAAAAATTTACATTATGAAAAAATTGATATGAATATTCTGAATTTTTAAATGAATGTTCAACTCTCGTTCTGAATTTCTGAGGTGTTGCTTATTGATTTTATGCAGCAGCCGAAACTTTGTCATAAGAGTAGATAGCCCTGAGAAATCAGGAATCAATAAAAGAATTAAAATCAAAATTATAATTTTTTTTAAATCTCAAATCATTATATTAATTGTTTCGGACCGACTGATTTTGATAGCAATAACTGTTTGATAACAGCATCCATGATTACAATAAACAGCCCCCTGTGTATAACATTGAAGTCTTGACCTAAAAATAGAAACCAAATCATTTCGAAGTAATTAAAATTGTCAATATCTATTTGGGTAAATGAGATTTACTTTTCGTTTTTGTAAGTGCGCTGATGACAGAACATTAACGTGTTGCTGTGTGTAAACGTGTTAATGTATTTTTCTCTCACGTTCACGTCTCAATGAAAGTTTGAAAATGAACCGAACGAGTTTTCAGTCTATTCATACGATGGACGAAGGTTGTATATCGCAGTTTGTGTCCTATCCACGAGATAACTAACAATTGCAGTAAACACTCGTTGTTGACCATTTTTTTTTTGGGGGGGGGTTTCATGCGTAAATCAAGTGGTACAAATTCGACAGCACACAGTTATGACTCTGTGTGTGTGTGTGTGTACGTGTGCCGTTTGTTTTTTGTGTTTCCGCATTTTATTCTAAAACATATTAATCTGTGCGGAAGAATTCACGGATATACTTCAATTTCAATGAGATTATTTTTTTCACGAATTTTCTGAATACGTTTTATCGGAAGAGCCCATTGCTTCAAATGAAATAGTCTTATCAGCAAAATTGTTACCTTTAAGTGGAAGAGTTAATTGCTAAGAGCAATAGAACACAAAGCACCATACTGTTCATTTTATAAGTAGATAGACTAAAAATAGAATAGTTTATTCTATTTTGTACTGCGATTTAAAAAATGATTTATACTAAAATGAACTACAATTATTTTTATATCAAAGATTTTGCACTGAAATATGTTTATATTTGATACTAATATAAATCGAAACTTTGAACCAATCTATATTTCTGTGCACTGTGTCTACGGAGCTGAGTTGATAAGTCCCTAGCCTGACACAGTTATTAGCTGCATTTTCACCTGGAATTTTCCCTATTTTAGTCATATTGATATGCATTTGATTAGGGAAAGCAGATATGAATACGGCCAGTGGGTATTGGGTGCTGCGTTCACGCCAGAGTCTTTCTTTCGTGCGATCAAAGGAGATGAGACAATTTGAAACGAGGAAGTCTACTTCCTTGTTCGACTTCTCTTTCTCTACCTATTCTATGTCCAAGACCCTGAATAAAACTATGGCCATGATTAAAGCGACTTCTATTTTTCTACTTCAACCACTTACGCAAGAAAATCACCAGCCACTCACCAAAAGGTGATTAGTATTGGAAAAATGGTAAAAGGAACGATTTCTTGAGTATCAGTTACTGAACTTGATAGAGAGAAAAGGATTTTACCTAAATCCAGACTCAAGTATGAAGACAGTGGCAGAAGTACTATATTCAGTGAGGGCTCTTGAATTACTAATAGATACATATTTTACATGGGTATTCTAGATTTTACAAGTAGTCCATGACTGGTAAGGAGCAGGAATATTGAGTGGTCCAAATACCACGAAAGAGGTGCCGAGTGGTTTGACGGTTACCAGCATGATAAACTGAATCAGTGGACCGGGTTTCGATCGAGGCAGTTTGACTTCGTCCTAATGCCCTTGGGAAAAAATGAATCCATTTCTACACCAAATATAGTTGAATGACTGGGCTGCTGGTACCGTTTAGCCCAGTAAAGCAGTTCATATGAGGGTAGGTTACTCTGACAGGAAAAAAACTACAGCTTGGTAGTCGCCATAGCTGATCCCCAGCCCGAGGAAAGGGGGAACACTGGGCGTAGGGCAAGCAACTCCACCCCATTACAACCCACTTGTTACTGAAACTGCAGTGAAGTTATTGTGACCGTATGCTTCACAGGGAGTCTACAAGAATAAACGAGCTTAAGATAGTAAACTCGTTACCGTTTGTGTCACCGAGTACAGAGACTGGTAGGTCGAGGAATGGCGCTGTCTCTTTTGAAGCTGAGAAAAATTAAAATGACTAAGTTCATTTGCGAAAGGTACATTTTTTTACTTGAATCTGCGCATACACGATTGCACCTGCGTGGCATTCACTGGAGATCAAGTAACAGCAAGTGTTCTCAATACTCCTTACTATTATTCTTTATGATATTAGTAATACTGTTGCATGGATAGTTTCCTTGCTGCCGTTGCTTTTTTTTTTTTTTTTTTGCTTCTTTTTCTTTATTTTCATTGCTACTATTGTTGCGGCTTTGTCGTTGTTTTTTGTAAACGAATCCAAATATATCGAAGATACCATTTGGTAGGTAGATAGATTGCTTAAGATTCACTGAACAGTGTAAACTCTGCATCTATGATTATTGACACCTGAGTTCGAAGACTGTCCAAGTAGGCAGAATTTATCTCTTTGTTCTTTGTTGGACGAAGTTCAAAAAATACGAAAATTCGGTAAGTGAACTCGTCTATCGATATTCATTCCATTATCGTGATTTCCGTGAGCACTAAACTGATTTCATGGGGAAAGCTTTTACGCGAATTTGGAAACGTCGCTTTTTGTCTCATACATTCATTTGTTTCACATGAAGAACATCACCGACCCGCTAAAAGAAGGCATTGGCGTAAGTCTCTTAGCTTGTAATTCCTTGTTCCAGCTTCTGAGTTGCACAAGCAAATGGATAGATAGATAAATATTGTTTGCTGCAGGCAGTCATCCAAAATCACAAAATACAGAACGACAGGTAGATGGGCTTTTCACAGGTAACCCCACGAATAAAACCAGATGATTTTAGACTCAGTAAGTGACTGTGTCGTCCCCTCCTAAATCGGCACTAAACCCTGGGATTCGCCTACAAAAACGGGACGTTCTGACTTATTCCCCCTTTATATGCTTGCACACCTTGAAGCATTTTTAAATGAAGATAAAACATTAATTAGAATACACAGTTAGCCTCGTTTAGTACAGTATTTTGGGATCATAAAGATCACAGTATAATGCAAAACAGTGCAAGATTAACTTGATAATCAATGTGGAAAGTTACGATTTCTTCACCATGAAAATAATCCCTAAGACTGTCATTCTTCAAGTTAATTTCCTACTTCATTCGTAAATCAATCCATTCGATGGACTCAATATTTGAACGTTTTTTCCGCCAACTAGGTTTTGAGAATACGATATGAGAAACACAACTGGAAAGAAAATACGAAAAATGAGAGCTGCATTTCGTACGATTCACGTTAGATTGCTCTCAAGTTTATATCCTATTTCAGACTTGAAACAATAGGCGAGGCTTTGATTTATGTATCCTCGGGGCCACCATACACAGGTCCGGCCCTTGGAGCTGCGGAGCCCAACTGAAAATATTTCTTGCAGGGCTCTAGGTTCACGGGTGAGGTCTGTAGAATCTTTGAAGTATAAATAAAGTTCATTAAAAACTTTATATGGTTGAATGGAAAGCAATGAAAATGTGCTCTTACAAATTTCAATACATTGAAATTTACGCTGCTATTATTTAGCATATGATTTAATTCAAGTACAGTAAAATATTTCAGAATATAAACCGTAGAAGCAAACTACTGACTTTTCAAGAATTCAGAAGAAAATTCAAATCATGACCGTTCCAGTAAAACCGAGAATGTGGTGCTGAGAGTATGCTACAATGTGCTGAGTTTATTTGACAAGACTAGCGTAGATTAGCGCGGGACCCTCTGGATGCAGGGCCCAATTTTGAGCAATTGGTACAATTGGTTTAAAGCCGGTCCTGACAATATTCAGCGATTGATTCCCTTCATTGCAATTTCTGTAAAATGTTGTGCTTTCCAATTTTATTTTCGATCACCAAAAGTTATAAGCTAATGTCTTCGTCATTGTGATTAAAATAATTCACACTCCTTCCAGTTTATTTTTCTTGGCCTTTTCTTTTGTTATTTGATTTCTATGATTTTTTCCTTTATTTCATTGTTGACTTACCCTCTTACTAATCACTCTTCATTTTCCCCTCCCTATTTCTTTCTTAATTCTTATTTCTCTCTCCTTTGCTCTCGCTTTCGCCCCTTTCCTTCTTTTGTTCCTTTACCCCACCTCCTTTCTTCATCCCTTCTACCTTCCTTTCGACTCCGTCTTTCCTCTCTTTCATCGCCTGCTTCGTTCCTTCACTTCTTTCCCTTTTCACCTCTTTCCCTTTTCATCTTTTTTCTTCCCTCTATCAATCTTTCCTCCCTCTCCCTCTCTTCCTCCAATACTTCTATCATTTCTTTCTTATGATTTCTTCTACTTTTTCCCTCCAACCCACCCGCGTTCATCTTTCTTTTTTTCTCCTTTTGAATTCTCTTTTATGAAATGTTGTTCTTTCATTTCCGCATTTTTTTCTCTTTGTTTCTCTTTCGTTTACTTTTTTATAGGTCAGCAAAAAACCTTACAACAAAAACATGTATTTTTTATTCATCATTTTAGATTTTTTTTTCGTTTGTTCCACTTCAACATGACAACGCAGTTTTCCATACGACCCTTGTTGGGTAACATATTTGGGTTTATAGACTGTCAAAAGACACTCCTGTCAGGACCACAACTCAAAGTGACTATTTTTTAATACTTATTTTGTATATGTTGTTGGGCGTGCATAAGTGTGCGAGCACCTAAGATCATTTGTCTGAGAGGGAGAGGGGGGTGTAGGTGTTTTCTGTTTGACGTTGCATGGTTTATAACTTGTGTGTGTTCCCAATGGGTGGCCTTATACATGGCGTCTTTGCTGCTCTGCTGACTTCATGCTTCTTCTTCGTCATTATTATAATGAATGCTATCGTGGACACCCATGACATTCATTTTAAACGTATTTATCGTCGATCGGATGCAGAAATGAGTGTGAGTCGCTATTATTTAACAGATGGTTGCGTAAAGAAGTGAATTTAAACTCATTTGAAAGTCAGTGCATTGAGAGAGACAAGATAGTGAAGATGTATTTATTCCTGTAAAAGTTTACAAGATGTTGCAAGGCCGATCAGAGGATTGAGGTAAAGCTGATCTCTAGACTGCCCACCTCACACAAATAATTACGCAACTCGGTCACACAAGAACTCATTCGACAGAATCATTTTTTCACACTTTCACTCTATAGGGCATACCTATCTCCTTTTTAGGTATGATGAGATACGGTAAAATGGCACAGAATACATTGGTTCTGGTTCGATCACGTGTAAGCAACCTGTAATCTGATCAGTACATAGATAGGTGACTGCTTTGAAACATCAGATAAGCATGTATTGCCAGACTGTACGTATGTGCCCCCACCCAACAATAACATCGACTTTCTGCCTCTGTGGGGAGGTAATTGAATAATTATATTCTATAATGATGAGATATTTTTACTTGAATGATGATGGTAAGGGGAAGATCCAAAAATAGAAATTAGGAATTCGTCCTAGACCGTGACTGAAGTGGTTCCTGGATGGATCTCCGCCTGCTGCCACCTCGGAAAACAGTGTGATCCTATTAAAGAGTCCGACAATGCTGACCAGTAGGACAAGAATCAAACTTCATTTTTGTAAGTTCATGTGGAACATGTACTCCTAGGGTCTGTATTTGCCTAAGATACAACAGTTGATTAATTCCAACACGCATGAAGAGTTCAGCAAAGTCACTTCTAAAATTTGTCTAACATTGTGAAGGTGCTGAGAACATCTGCATCAAACTATATATATATATATATATATATATATATATATATATATATATATATATATATATATATATATATACATATATATATAAATCTAGACTGATGTTTTACTACCATTACGGGTGCCGCTTTCTTAGTGGCCCTAAACGTTTTATGTGTCTATACATGTAACCTTTAGCATAAGACACGCCTTGAAAGCCAATAAAACCGCCAAAACCATTATAGAAGACACCAACTGATTAATAGCCCTGCACGTAGTTGATTTATTATGTAAAGTAGAGCGATCTCGTCTTCCAGTTTAAAGATATGCATTATTTCACACAAATCACACAAATGCACACACGAGTTTTAAAAGGTCTCTATAGACATGTGTTTATTTGTACTAGCACAAACATGCACACACGGGGGGGGTTAGATAGATATAACCTGATTGATATAAACAGAATAAGAGAGAGAGAGAGAGAGAGAGAGAGAGAGAGAGAGAGAGAGAGAGAAATAATTTGCAACTGTTAGATAAGTATAGCCCAAAGCCGAATATGAAAGAAGTTAGGGTGATCAAGTTGCATCTTCACTCAAGCGGGAAGAACTACTTCTTTTGAAATCAACATTCGAAATCCTGGCTTTTATCTGAGCTCAACCATGTATATGTCTCAGATACCATTCAACCTTACCAGATGATATGAAGGCCACTTTCACACAGCCAGTGTACCTATCTGCGTACAATTGGTTTTGATTGTGCAAATCGAACGTGCATAACCGTTTGCTGAATTGGGAACTTAGGATTTGGTGTTGGCATCAAGGGTTCCCTCGGCTGTCAAGTGCACTGGGCGCTATTTTGCCGTCATGTTCATTCAGTGATACGAATGCACCTCGGATCACACTGTCGATCAGCTGGGCTGCATCGCAGATGTCCGTCGTAGGATGTCTGTGGCGATTCCATCTGCACAGGTTTGGGCAACATTACAGGGCGTTTGCCCAGCTTCTCTGATGAGGTGTTTGCTGGGTAGCGTGAAGCGCAGTCAACTGCATTGAGTTTTCCAGCTAGGTATTTGATCTGAACCCTATACATAAGCGACCGCTCCTTGAAGTTTAAAAGGCATTTCTTTTATATCATCTAGTGCATGGACCGAGACAAGGTTTATGAGTGGCTGGTGGTCGACGATCAGGTCTGGACATCCTAGGACAAGCATGCAACACGGTTCGAGTCCGTAAATGAATGGATAACGGAAATATTTCTGCTCAAAGAAGCGATTCAGCGCGTCGTTCCCAAAAGATTTGAAGTACTTTGAGCCCACTAGCTCCTGGGAAGGAGTCATTAATTCGGCCTGGGAAAATGCAGACGAAACTTGATTCACAGGCCCAAACCAGGACCTGACACCGATGATATTTGTGGGTGGTGGTCAGTGTAGAATAGCCTTAATCATTTTTTGGTAGGTTTCACATGTCAGTCTAATCGGGAAATTCGCTGATTCCACTTCGCCCTCTACAAATAGGAATTTGTCCAGATTAAATACAATACCGTTTTGAGCACAGTGCTCGATGTTTTACCATCTTCTTCCAATTATGAGGTACTGGTATCGGTGTATGAACCGCTATCGGCGTTGTATTCGGAATAAACGTAATGTCCATTGGCTCCCGAGTTATGGTTGGTACGTTATCGAAAGAACTGGACTGAAAATGTGTAAGAATCCATTGTTTGAGTCTATATCTGTTGGCATCCGTAGGGTGGAATGGTATAACAGTGGGCATTTGCGGGACAGTCGTACTGCGAGGACATTTGCATCTGTTGAAGAATTGCACTATGACGCATGTTGAAAAATTGTATGGTAGGAGGTATGTCTCTCTCAGAACAGATTCTGACTGGTAGAAACCTGACATATTCTTTGACACGTACGCATCCTGCCGTGTTTCTCACGCGCCAACTCGAATATGTAGCAGTAATACACCTTTTATCTAAATTGGTCATCTGTGATACTGCGTGTCCGATGACTGGTTGGCACGAGGTACTCATCAGGACAGCTGAGCAGTCTCTGGATATCCGGTTCGCTAAAAGAGGTTCGTGTCCCTGTATTGGCAAAAGCCACGGTATGGTGGTCAGAGTGCGTCCAGAAGGGTGGCGAGTTCGATGCACGACGGTTATTCCCACTTTGGGAGATGTGAGCAGTTTTGGAGTGTTCTCTTGAAATTGCTTCCCATTCCAGATTGGGTGTGGCACAGCCATAAACTGTGCTGGGTAAGATTTCCCGTGAAAAACGCCAGTGATGTCATAGATAGAATTTATTCTGATCATATTTATTCTCTGATAGATTTTTTTTAACATAACTCCAAATTTTGACGCTACGTTTGTTCAATCATATTATATAATTTAAGAGACTCTTGGTACTCTCTACCCATACCAAAAAATGTTAACCCATACCCATATGTAATGACAATTTCAACTCATTAATTAAATACTGATTAAAAAGTAATTACTGGCTTCCAATAATTCATTCCAGCAGCTAGCAGACTAAATTGCTCGAGCTGTCCTCAAGTCATGCCTCATCGTGTAAAACATGAAAACGGAATTATCAGAGATTTTGTCGTAGTCGAGCCACACCCAGGAAATATGTTCCTGACGTATTTGAATCATTTTTCTCCTAAAACACGACAAACTAATACCAGAAATTCGGACGCATGACTGCACTTGTTCGATGTGGCTTAAGCTGCATGAAACTATTTAATTCGAATATTGAGGCTACAAGACGCTACTATACCACCGTTTATGATAATTAAATTTTAATTAAAGTTATTTCAGTAATTAAGGAATCGTTTTTCGAATTTTTCTCATTGAGAGAGTTGACTCCAATTAAGTAAGACGCGTCTGCAAGCCAAGACAAGAAGATTCAGTGGGATTTTTCTCAGACTCTGAGCAAACAGTTCTAGCTGCCTTTTGCAGTCCTCCAGGGAATTGGAACTTTCCTATTCTGTAAAGGCCGTAATAAATGATAATCAGAAGGGGGCAATATTTGATGAATAGGATAGAGGATTGGCACCCCAACCCAAGCCAAGTTGTAAAAATTATTGTCTCCTTACCAAAGAAATGGGCTGGAATATCACTTTCTCTTAACTAATTTCGTCGTTATGGAGAAAAATGAGGGCGAAACCCACCAAACGAGATAAAAAAAAGAAATATTTTGAAAAAAAACTTATATTATAGAATGTGTTTGCAGAGAAAAGAGTGTACAAGACCCTTCTGAAACAAGATTGAAATAATGAAACCATGATGGAGAGTCGGTGAGGTGAAAATAGCATCAGAGATAAATTTCTAAAAAAATTCAAAACATTAAAAAAAATGAAAGCAGATTTTAGCATCACGTGGGAACCACTGTTGAGAAAATCATATAGTAGCACTTTGGGCCTCCTGTATTGAGTGACAACGCTAGGTCATGAAAGAAATTGGTATAGATGGCGGTAAGTAGTTTCTTCTAGTTGAGGTCTTTCATAAGACTTCTGAGTTAACAAAAAGCCGAGACCAGACGATATTCTTCGGATATCGTCTGTTGTTACATTGGTTACAGCTTAAAAGAGCTTGTCACAAAAGCACTGTTTACTGAACAAAAGAGCGAAGAAATAGAAAGGCTCGTGCGGTAAGATCTATGCAGACGAAAATGACATAAGCTTTTGTGAAGAAAAAAATGTGAAGCCATGCATGTATATGATATCATATTTATGTAGACTATAATGGAAAAAGAATTTGAAAAATAACCGTAATCTTAGCCCTATGATCAATTTGAACGTGAATCAATTTTGAGTCATAGCGATCCCCCCTCCCCTTCCATGCTTAAATCAAATAAAATATTATCAATTGACATCTCGCTCTTTGGTTGCAGCTTTATTTTTGTTGCAAAGTTGTTACCTTGGAGTAGAGTAGTTCATGGTTACAGACAGAGAAACAGAAAAATCACTCTGTACATTATTATATACTTTTAGGAATCCTTTTTGCGCTGGGTAAAAATTAAGTTATATAAGTTGTCTTAAGTTCTGGAAACCAAAAGAATTAGTTCTGTAAAACTCGTCAGCCATAACGAAGATCTCCAAAAAAGTGCGAATTTTAAAAAAACAAGCCCGGACACTAACGAACATGAACAATCAATTTAGCATAAACTTACATTGCAAATTGAGCCCTCACTAAAAACTCATGGGGTGGTATGAAAAGTCTTTTTTCATAATGGGGAGTAAATATTTAAATTTCTAACCCTCCAGCTCTGCTGGGTGCAGTCTGTACACCTGACACATGGTCAGTCAGCCAGCCCAAATCAAAAACAGAAGAAACATCTGTTGATTTTGACAGTTTGGGCGAACTCTAGTCCAAACCTGGAGTTGACTTTGTTTCTCTACCATAACAAGAACAATCTTCATTAAATATAGACGAGTAAAAGTTGACATTCTTCAACTGTAACTTGAAATCACGACCAATGCTAGGCGGGTGTCTTTTCGTTTGAGCTAAACTGACAAGTCTTGCCTATCAACCAGAATTTATCTGACAGATACGTAAGGGGTTATTTCATTCTAATATACGTTTATTCGGAAAGTTTTCTTTACATTTGATACATACGATACAGAAGTTGAATTTATCATTTCCTGTCAGAATAGAATTGGAATTGGAGTTTGATCCTGCAGCTACCAGGCTTGTCGGTTGACGGTTTCTTATATCCGTTGTTTGCTACAAACTGCATGAATGCAGACGATAATCGCATTCCGATCATGTCGCAGTGGTTAGCAGATCAAGGCAAATCAAATAGAACCTCTTGCTTCAATCATTTTTACTTTTTCATTTCTGTATAACTTTTTTCTCTCCATGTGACAAGTACAAGATTTAGACAGGATTTGTCGGCTTGGAATTGTATGGATGTCAAAGAGAAGAAGATCTTGTTTAGATTCTTTATAATCTCTTTTATTCATATTATCCATCCACGTCACAAGAGCAAATTGCAAACTGTATCATTTCATGTTATAAAAAGGCCATTATTCATTTGCTTGGAGCGTAGACGAAATTTTCATTCAGATTTTTATATGCTAACATGTTCAGCGGATATTTTTATAGGTTATGTGGTTCAAACTTACCGTATTTTTCGGCACATAAGTCGCGTTTTTTCCAAATTTCTGTCTCGGAGACGAACGCTTTATCGGTTGTTTACCAACTTTACTGCTCTATGCAAATAATGCAAACAGTCAGATCCTGTGGGTCTAGGATAAATTTGAATAGATCAGAGCAATGAAATAACTCGACAGTGTAGAGGGCTATGAAGATCAACGAAAAAGAGCTTTTTCCCAGATATATTTTAACAAGAATATGCTTGTAAAGATTGAGGTACGTCTTATATGGCTGTGCACCTTATATACCGGAAAATACGGTGACAGTTTGGTACAAGGTTGCATTGAAGACTCAATCTATTTACAAATAAAATGGTTTGATAAACAAGCTTGCAAGCCTTTTCTCTTAGATACCCTTTAGTCTGAATCAAAGCCACAATAATGAAGCACCCGGCGAGAATCAAAGTCACTACTCTACAGATCAGTCTATAAGATGAGCTGAATAACCATCACGCTAAGTAGGTACACTGGAATGCAAAGTTAATGATTTGAAAAAAATATTTCACCCTGTTCACAATACATAGATATCTCATTTTCCGAAAATTCGCTTTACACCCCTTTCCGTTTTCACAAAAAAAGGGAAAAAGCCATCAGCCTATTTTTGCAACGAGTAATCATAGAGGCAGCGCGAATTCTCTTTCCCTCCCGCCCCAGTCTCCTAAACTTCCAATCATTCAAACCTCGAACGTCTTAGCCTTACAGAGCACCATTTTTTTTTGTCTGGAAACACTCAAAACATTTTACGTCAATGATAATTGCTTTTCCGCTTTACACTATTTCGGCCTACGGAGAGTTTTATTTTACGGATACGCTCTATTGTCTTAAATTATTTTTGAATCTGAAATTGACTATTTTTATTATTGATCTTTGACTTTTTTCTTTGCCTCATTGTTAAAAACCGTCAACCAGAACTGTCAACACAAGATTTTCAGTCTGGCTGGCGATGTATGTATGTACAGACTGCACCAATCGAGAGAGAGAACTGGAAATTTGTACGTCTGCTTATTCTTATGTTTAGAGAGACGGTTTCATTTGTTTATTTTGGGGGCTTTGGGTTTGTTTTTTTTAAATTCCACCAAAATATTTTTCTTCTTAGTTTTTTTTTCCTCAAAGTTAATACTAAATTAGTTCTTTGTTTGTGTCAATCAGGTTTCTTTTGGAAAATTCGAAATTTTTATAAACCACAGCCCAACAAATAATGTATTCATTGATAGGACGATGAAATTTATTCTTGGGCGCATACCCCCAACCGTTAAAGTAAGTCACGTAAAATAAAAATAAAGAAATAGCTTCCGATGAGACTTGAACTTACATCCCATATAATCATTAACTCTTTCGAGACTGCTGTGATATATGTATCCTATAAAACTCCATTAATTTACTGGGTCGAATATGTCATGAAAAATAATGTAAATGAAGAGATTCTACTAGTTTTACTTTCATGGACAATGATATCATTATAGTATAAAATCCAATAGAATTTAGTTAGCATTACATGATTGAACAGGAAAGGCATTTTATCCCTGAATCACACAGTTTGTCAAAAATTATGAGCAAATGTACAAAAGAAATAAACAAACTCTGTAAAGACATTTGCGAGACTTTGCGTTTTCGTTTTTAAAGAAAAACGACAGAATAAAAGTAGAAAGCCACAGCTGCGTGCAGATGTGAAATGAAAAGTGTTTGTCCTAATGGCTTTTGAGTGATTTCAATGGCGGAGAAATTGGTATGCATCAATCTTGATACTGCATCATTCTTGTGATGCAGAATATATCCATCTGCAGCACTATACGACGAGGAGAGTGAGGATGAACACTGCTGGAATGGACAGTCTCAACATGTTGATTCGATCAGTAAGCTAAACAACATGTCACGCAGTCAGTAACCTGTTCAACTCTCTACACTGTTTGAACTGAAATTTGAAAATAGAAAAATTCGAAGATGATTAAAAAATGTCTTCCAATGACAAAATGACTAATCAACTCTCAGGCATTCAATGCGAGTTGACATTGCATTTTTGTTTTGTATCATCCGTTCATTTTCTTTTATACCTTTCAATCCACTTCTTCAATACTACCCCGACTTCCTTTATTCAACTCTCCTTCTCTTTCTCTCTGTACTTTTCCCCATCCTTCCTACCTCCCTTCCTATGTATATATTCTTTCCAGCTACTACTTTTGGGAACTTGAAAAGAAAATTAACTAAAAAGGAAGTCATGTTGAATTCATAAAATGTATTCCAAGTGCTCAATATGTACATAATATGAAGATAGAGCGTTAGAAAAACTAGCGAGAACTAGACAATATGTTTAGCGAGAGACGTTCATCAGAAATGGCTATAAATACAAAGGCATACAAACAAGTTTTCCCTTTTCAAACAAGAAATTCCTTCCATGCCTTTGTGTTTTCAAAACACACCTGGTGAATGTCTCTCACGAAACACAGTGTTAAGTTTTCTTTAGTTCTTCTCTAATATATATATATATATATATATATATATATATATGTTTCTCTTTTCTTTTCATCTTTTGTGTATGAATAGATATTGTATATGCCGGATTATTAGACAAATTGTTTATAAGGATATTCGGAGGACTACTACTCGATGCAACTGATCCAGGCCCCATAACTGACCATGTCGTGCTCGGTGAACGGTCCCCTATTCATATTAGCGCACTGCGTTATTTGCAAGTATTTTCTTCAAAGTGCTCAATGCAAAAAAACGCGTAAAAGTAAACACGTACAAATACACAGGCACAAGAAAACGCATACATACACATACAAGTCTTAAAAATACGTCCCGATCATTGTCTTTTCCTCTCTCTTCTTCTGCATTTCGTTCTACTGATTTAATTGGAAATTCATTTTCCTTTCGTCTTGCAGATTGTGAACATAGTTGGGGTCCGAAATTCAAGTTCATATAAATAACCTGTGAGCAAAAAAGTGCCGAGTCTCAAAATTCCCCAAACACCGTCAAGAGATCAACTTAACCAGATTCGCTTTCTTCTTCCTCAGATAAACACACACACACACACACACTCTCTCTCTCTCTCTCTCTATATATATATATATATATATATATATATATATATATGTATATATATATATGTATATATATATATATATGTATATATATATTTATGTGTTTGAGTGAGTGTTGTTTTATAGATACTTTGTTATTATGATACCATGTGTAAACGTAGGTTACTCCAAAAACGTATTCGACGATGAGGGATCTATCAGTATAACAACAGACGTAACTTTCTGTTCGTGCCATTTCTATTGAGTGTTTGCTTATATGAATATTGAATCCTATGCGTCAGTTTCAATCTCAGACTGTGTGCAAACCAACATGATATCATCTTCCACACTGACAAAGACTGGGTCCATCTCTTTTGGTTACCTAAATCCTCTAACTTTATTACGAATTTATTAATTTTAATGTACACAATTCATTTATTCTATTTCTATAGTCTCGTTAACATATTCTTAAATTTTCGCTATTATTTTGCAAAGGTCAAGATGATAAGTTTTAAAGGGATCAGAAAGTTTAGTCATGGCTTTATCAAATTGTCGCAAAACTAATTTTGCTGCACTGATTGGCCATTCTCAGAACTAAAGAAACAATCTTCGATATAAAATTGATAGATATAAGAGTGGCTCTAGCAATTCTCAAATATTATGGTAATATAGTTCCGTAAAATATATGATATGGAATACTACCTGTTTTAAATGGCAACGTACGATACAGAACGGAAAATAGCCTCGTTTATCCAACAATTCATAGACAAACATTCAATCTTCGATTTTGATAACCAAATCTAGGAACGTTGCTACCATTCCGTTATGTTCACACTTTAATTTTAAGGATCCTTCCGTAGAGTCTGAATTACTATACTATTCTCCGAATTCTCATCCATCTTAAGTTGTCAATGCATATATATGTTACATATTCTTACCGTAGCAAGAAGCATCCCTACTGAAACCAATATGTAAATCTCACATTCACAGTCCTTGATATCAACGAACATTCATCATACAGATACACACAGGCTTATTTCATGCTAATCAATAAATACGATTTTACAAGAATAATGAATATTACAATGTATAGGGATCATTGAAAATCATTCCCTATAAAAGTTACTAGGAGCTAGAAATTACATTTAAGCAAATCAATTAACTCAGCCTGATATAGATGGAACTGTTTCTATGTACAGAAGTATTTGGTTGATTGTGGATAAAACCAGATGGAAGAACAATGGGTTCAGGGGCAAAATGAAGATCCATTTCTTTGACAACAGGGGTCTGCACCATTCGCAGTTTCCTCCCACAAGGTTGGCTAATAGATGTCAAGATTGAGCTGAAATTGGGTAATGAAGAGTTTAGGACCCAGACACAACTTTTGCTCGTGTTGAACTGTAAAAAATGCCCTTACGCAGACTGGCTCTTCGGCATTACTACTTACTCAGTTCCCGTTTACAATATGTGAAATAGACTTAAAGATGACAAACACCCGAAGTGGTGTCACTCACCTGCTATTTTACCCATAGCTTCTGGGAGAAGGATTATGCGAGCCTGCAATCACTGCAATACAAACAAAACAAGATGAATTCGAAGTTGTGGCCTTGTAACACCAATCCTGCCCAGAGATCAAGATAAGAGGCTCCAGGCTTAAAACTTACGGACGAAGATGGCAAAAGTTTACAATTTAAAAGATCGGCTTCAAAAAGGTCATTCGATTGTTATTCATTTTATAAGTGCAATTCATATTCTTGAGAACTCGGCTTTTAGCAACAGCAAAATAGTTGAAACCTCTGCTGACCGATTTAATTTCATTCAAGGTTAGGGCTTACTTACTGATTGTACGAGCTGTGGTACTACTACAACGAGGTGGGGCCAAAGTTGGGGGGTACCTAGTTTATTTATTACATATACAATAGTTGGAATAGAAATTAGCAGCTGTGTGTGTGTGTGTGTGTGTGTGTGTGTGTGTGTGTCTCAATTAGTTCTTGTCCTTGAGGACAATAATACGAAGGTTCAGTTTGCAAAGGGTTGTCAAACCGACAATTGATTATAATGAGTCTACAGTGCTTGGTTGCAGTTGTTGAATGACTTTTTGTCTCCGGTTTCAAGTCGATATTTAAGTCGGTCGGGTCTTTCTTAGAACTGAAATCATACATCTGATATTCTAAGCCTTTTTCTTGTTTACGTTGAAAGTAAGGTTCTTATTTAAGAGTATCATGTATCTGGCCATTCACTCAATATCCTTTACTGGTTGAAGGAAAACCGTTTACTAACCATCAATGTACAGATCTAAACATGAGAATAAAAGCAGAGTGAAAAGTGACACCTGTTTCCTAAACTGTTCATTCCGATTTCTCTTTCGGCTTCAAGTCCTTTTTCCTTGATTATTTTTGTCGTCTGCTTTTCATGTTTGATTTTCTTCTTTTAAAAGAAAATCATTTTGAAAGCGATTCTCTTCTACCCAAGAGTCCATAATGTTTCTTCCATTTGCTACAGTCTTTTTTTTTTCTTACTTACTCAAGAGATGGTCCTTTTTGTTTACTTTTTTGCTCTCGTTTCTATCATTCAATGATTTCGTTTTCATTTTCTTTTCAAGTTCAGATAAAGCCAATTATTCTGATCACCCTAGAGCATCTAAGAAATCCAGACATTCAAGACTATAACGTGTACCACACCTGTTCGAGCAATAAAAATAGACAAGTATCCCTGCTTATCCGAAGTTCGCTTTTCGCTACTTTTCTGCTCTTACAAAATAAGAGCTAAAAAGCGAAAACAGCATTTGTTTTACTCTGAGCCGCTGTAGAGACAGCACTCACCCTGTACACCCCAGTTCTCTGTACTTCCAACATCCCCAACCTCGGACGACTCAGTTTAACATACCATTACCACCATTTTAGGGAGTCTGAGAATACTCAAAAAATTTCCCATATAAATTAATGGTAATTGTTCACTCATTTGACACCATTGCTGCTAACGAAAGATTTCTCATAGAAACACTCTTCTTTCGGATAACGGGGAAAACTTATAATGACCATGTTTCATCCAAAGATTTTGATCAACCTATTCCCCCACGTTTTTTCTTTTTCAGGTGATGCGAATGTGATGGTCCACATAATATGGGTATCGTAATTGAAACAGATGAACTCACGGGAATGTCCACTCGTGGGCTGTACGTCTTGGTGAAGCGTATGGGGATCCTGGGATGCCCAATCGTCAAAATCTCTCTCTCGGTTTTGCTGATGTAGTCCAGAGAAAAGCAGGAGAGAAAGACAAAGAGTGAATTCATACCTTTTCCTGGGGCATTAGTACGAAGTGAACATAAATTGAGTTTGAACTCGGATCGCCAATTCCATTGTCGGTGCCATTAGAGCTCTGTCAACCTGATGGTCCTATCTACTTTTCCCTTTTCCTTCTTCCACAATCCTAACGATATCTTCCCCTATTATTCAGAGTACTTTCGAATTTAATCAGAGACCGTTTCTATAATAAGCAGATCTACCCATCTCTGGAAAGCGCGCAAGAAGCCTCGTTCCTTTAAAGCTAAGCAATTTCGGGTCTGTATAACAGCGGGTGGTAATTTTGAGGACGGTATGGTATTGAATGTTAGATAATTCCCACGACTCTGAAGAAAAGCTTTTCCGCAGGGTACCATCCGATTAAGCCTTTTCAGCTCGGAACAACCTTGAAGAAATTCTTTGCTTTTCAAAAAAGATATTTATACTGTAAACACACGTTTTCGGATTTTTTTTAATCAAACTTCTCTGGTTAAGATAATTGTTCAGATTTTACGAACAGCCAAAAATTAAAATGCTTTGAAATAGTATCATACTGTCTAAACCGATTCGCAAAAAAAAAAAGGATAAAAAAAATACAAAGAATTCTTATGGAGCTGAATTGATCTCTTCCACAATTAAAGGGTTTATCATCGAACAATGTCCTGATCATTTTAATGAATCCAGTGGATAGGAATACAAAAAAAATATCCTCCCATTTGAACAATCTGATGCTGAGTTTATTTTGCTGAATGCAGGCTTGTGTTAATATTCCTAAAAAAAAAATGGCGAACTTTCCGTTGTTTAATTTTACGTAAATTTTCACTCATCACGCATTCTTAATAACAATCTGATGTGATGGTATTCTGAGACGTCGTCATAGACGAAACCGTATTCTACCTACAAGACCTGACATTTGGTTCAGATGTTGACTTCGTTTCTTGGTTCAGAATTTCAGATTCTTTCAACAAAGGAAAAAATCAAATTTACTACACGGCTTTTTCCATCGCTAATAATGATAATTATTTCACCTAATAGATTTGATTTTTAGATATATTTGAACGGATCTTTATTTTTTTCTCCAAAAATGTGACATTTCTTTCTGATCAACATAATATCTCAGTTTTTATTTTATTTTTTTTTTCGCATATCATGTTCTCTAGCGTGTGACTGCAACAACTGTCCAGACTCCTGTTTCTTTTGTTGGTCAATAATGGACGCTAGCTGTGTTTCCGGTACAATGGTGTCAATGCTTGTTCATTTTGCCTTTGCCCTCGAGTTACGTTTTTAAAAAGAGAGGGAAAGTAAAACAAGAAAAGGGCAAAGCAATTTCCATTTGAAGAAAGAAAGAATATGGCGAACTGTTTACGAATCTTGAGTATGCCTATCTAACAGGATGTTTGTAAACGAGGATTAAAGGTATTTGCTTAGGGACCAGAGTAGCAGGTCAACAAGGTATCTGGGAGCAATGGCCTGGTTTTCGTACGGACCGAACCGGGGAAAGTGCAACCCCTTCTACAGCGTCATGAAAGAATGGTAATCGACAGAGTAGGGAAACGTACGGTCATCAGGACTTTGATCAAGCTGAGACGAGCCTAGCACGTAAAGTAAAGAAAAAAATATTTTTTAAAAGGATAGGCGATATAACGTGACCACCGTCTCCACACCCTCACAACCTCTCGACCTCTCCAATACAAATATAAGATTTTTCGAAAAGTATAAACGTATAAAATGAATTTATCTGACTATAGGTAAATGCTAATTCTTTCAAGTCGGTTAAAATGACCAATAATAGTGAATAGTGAGCATCAATCTCTTCACTTCCCCCCACCCACATTTCATTGTTCTTTTTGGTTTCATGCTGCTTTTCAAGGTATTTTGTAAAACCAATATTCAATTTTTGAAAAAATCAGTATCCATTATTTAACTTGAAAACTTGATGTCGTATAACGATAAAAACAATGACTGGTGAGGGACATTGAAATCTTGCTTGATTTCTTTTACTATTTGGATTGTCTAAACACTTGTTAAAAATGCACTCAGTTCTCATTTGGCAGTCAGTTTATTTAAGGCACTCATTTGATTAGTTTGATTCAATGTATTCTTTTTTATAGCAATATCAAAATACTCTTAAGTAATCCAACTAAACCAATGCTTCCTAAGTGCCATGTCAACAAGGCAACTCCATATAAGCTTTATTAGGTGTTCGTGTCCATGTCTCGTAGTTGTTAAGTTAGAGCCATTCTTAAAATCGACTTAAGACAATGTGATTCAATATCTATCAATCAAAATAATAAGGAATTGTGTCAACTTTATAATCAGGGAATGTGAGAACCTAAATGCAGTGTAATCTACGACAGCCCAAATATGCAGTAAAATTGACGAAAAGACAATAGTGGGATCAGAAAATTTCAAATCGATTAAACAGTCATTTCAATGAACAAACAAAAGGATAGTGAGTTTGCATGGACATGGTTGTAATGAGAGCATCTGAAAAGAGAAACTGAATGCCTATTAACCATTAACTGCGAATGACCGAAATTTTTGTCATTGCAATTCCAAGGCTCACTCAATAAAATTTCTTTTTTATTGTGATTGATTGCAACTCTATATTCTATCTGTAAATCAGGGCTTTCATTATGCAATGGATTACTTGCAATGGACAACAGCTATTTACCTTGCAATGTATAACAATAACTCTTCACCTCCTGCAGCAGTAAATGGGTTAATGGCGGCCCAGAACAATTCTGTAAGAAAAAATTCCATCAAAGTCAAAATAGACAGGATGCATAAAAAAGTAAAGGTTGCCTATGCGGAGATAGAAATGAGACCATCAATCATATAATTAGTGGATGCAACAGGTTGGGTTAGAGGAATGGACATGAGTGGGTGGGTATGTAGCCTACTGCGATTTGACTAAACAAAAATGGTGTCTACACAAATCAGAAAAAAAAAGTTTCAGGGAATGAAAAGAAATATGAAATTCTCAGAGCAGGCTAAAGATATCAGACGCCATCATTGTAAAAAGAGGGAATCAAATTTATCAGAAGACGTTGCTGTTCCAACTGAACACGGGGAAGAAGCGAAAGAAACTGGAAAGATGGAAGAAATTATAGGACATGGCGGTGTCATTCGTTTTTATTATTAATGACATTCAACAAACTGACCTGGAGAGGCTTAGAAAGATGAAGGAAGAGTTTGAAAGACGACTCGAAAGCACCCAAACGAAAGCATTATTAGAATCAGTTGGAATATATATTGAGGAGATTCCACGCTATTCAATCTTCAGTGAAAGCCATCGGCTACCTCTGGTGTGAAAACTCGATAATGATAACGATGATGATGATGGAGAAGGAGAAACACCAAAGATATCTTCCTGTCAAAGCCTTATACCTGACTCATGTGGAACTCTCTATATATTTTTCTTTTCTTTTTTCTTTTTTGAATTTTGTATCTGTTTGAATCCCTCTTTTTTTTTCTTTTATTATAATATTTTAATTCTATCTGTGTCTTCATGCTCAATGAGTGAGAGACAAATGAATTATTTGAAAAAAATTTTCAATAATTTCCCCAAAAAACTTCATTTATCATTGGGGTCAGGTGAAAGGATTGTTAAATGATTGTATTAAACAGCGAATCAAATGATAATAATAATAATAATAATAATAATAATAATAATAATAATAATAATAATAATAATAATAATGATGGAGGGAAAAATCTGATGTGGAAGTATCGAACCAACGCCTTGCTGACCAAGTAAAGCAAATTCAAAAGAAGAAATGGCTGTCTGAGACTGAACTACTAGAGATTCGCATTAATGTAGAGAGAGGTTCAGGTGACACATCTGAAGAATGCCCCCCCAGCACAATTAGTACCAATAACAAAACTAGAATAACTCCCCATGAGACCCCCACAGTAAGCTATGTATCAGAGGGTGACGACGAGGCACCAACGGAAGAAGAGAACACCAAAATACAAGCTTTGAAAGAGATCATGCGAGGAGAGAAAACAACACTCCCCTCCCTAAGAGACAAAGACAGAAAGAAAGTCGGAGAAGTGACCGAGCAGGTCAACTGCCTCTTACAGCACATAGAAACAAACACCCTCCTAGAACTTAACAACCTAATTTACGCAGGGGCGAAAATGGTAGCACAAAGCTTTACAACACAAGATAGGAGCCCGAGCAATAATAGGGAAGGGAAACCCAACTGGGAGAGAAGGTTACAAAGGCAGATCTCCCAACTACAGAGAGATGAAGTACTGCTTAGAAATACACCACACACAGACAGACCACGAGTAAGACTTTATAACAAATACAAGGTAACGCAAAAAGGCATCGCAACTGTAGTCGAAGAGTTACACCAGAAAAGACTAGCCAAAGAGGCAAGACTAAAAAGATACAGACTAAGAACGGCCCAATACACACAAAACCGCACATTCCAAAACAATGAGAAGAAGTTTTACCGAGATTTAAATGGGGAAAGAAGGCAGGACATGAAACCAGATGCCACAGAGGCCAAGAACTATTGGAATAGCATATGGGGGCACCCAAAAAGACATAACGTAACACCGCAATGGTTAGGAAACATGAGAAAAGAACTAGGAGATATAGACAAGGGAGAACCAATAGTACTGAATGAAACCACATTGAAATATACTCTTAGGAAAGTAGCCAACTGGAAAGCATCGGGTCCCGACGGGATCCATGGATATTGGTTCAAAAAATTTACCACGTTACACGGCAGACTCACTCACCTACTCCAAAATTGTCTGAATGAAGGCAAAGCACCAGAATGGATGACTAAAGGCAGAACCACCCTCATCCAAAAAGACCCAGAAAAGGGGAACATAGCAAGCAACTATAGACCAATCACTTGCCTACCACTTATGTGGAAAATCCTGACCGGGCAAATAGCAGAGAGAATATACATGTCAATGGATAGAAGGGGGCTACTACCAGAAGAACAGAAAGGGTGTAGGATAGGAACCAAAGGGGCAAACGATTTACTCTACATAGACCAGATGATCTTAAAAGAAGTAAGGAAAAGGAGAAAGAATATCGCAATGGGATGGATAGATTACAAAAAGGCATACGATATGATTCCACATAGCTGGATACTCGAATGCCTTAGAATGTTCAAAATTAGCGAACCGGTGGTTAAATTCATTGGTAATTCGATGGAAGACTGGAAAGTAGATTTGACAGCCGCAGGGGACAAACTAGCCGAGGTAGGGATAAAAAGGGGAATCTTCCAAGGAGACTCGTTGTCCCCACTATTATTTGTTCTAACAATGATACCGCTCAACAGAATCCTGAAAAACAGCAAAGGATACCACTTCTCTAAAACAAAAAGAAAGGTCAACCACCTAATGTACATGGACGATATTAAATTGTTTGCAAAAAACAGGGGAGAGCTTGAGACTCTGTTCAACAAAGTAAGGGAATATAGTGAAGACATAGGAATGGAGTTTGGAATAGAAAAATGCGCAATCATGGTGATGCACAAAGGAAGGCTTTCAATGACTGGAGGAATTGAACTCCCGGACAACAGCAAGATTAAGGTATTGACTGCGCAAGACCGATACAAGTACCTAGGTGTCCTTGAATGTGACACGATAAAACGGGAAGAGATGAAGGAGAAAATAAAGAGAGAATACCTCAGAAGGATAAGGAAAATACTAGAAACCAAATTAAACAGCAGAAATCTTATAAAAGGAATGAACACCTGGGCTGTGTCAGAAGTTAGGTATACAGGACCATTCCTAGGATGGACAAAGGAAGAGCTCCAATCAATGGATAGGCGAACAAGGAAACTTATGACAATGCATAAAGCATTACACCCTAGAGGTGATACAGATAGACTATACGTTAAGAGAAAAGAAGGTGGCAGGGGGCTCATCAGCATAGAAGATTGTGTCCAGAGAGCTAAAGTAGTCCTAGATAAATATGTGCAAACAAATAGTGAAGAAATCATAAAGAGCGCGAGGGATAGTGCAACAAACAAAGTAGAAAGCAATGGAACGGTACAGCAAACTAGAAAAGAAAAGTGGGAAGGGAAAAAATTGTACGGCGAGTTTAAAAGACAGATAAAAGATATAGCAGACGAGAAATCATGGACGTGGTTACGAAAGGGAAACCTTAAGAGAGAAACAGAATCGCTCATCATGGCAGCCCAAAACAAAAGCATAAGGACAAACTACATAAAAGCTAAAATCGACAGAACACAGGCAAACAGCAAATGCCGCATGTGCGGTGAAAGAGATGAGACAGTAAACCACATAACTAGTGAATGTAGTCAACTCGCCCAGAAGGAGTATAAGCATAGACACGATAGAGTAGCAACGATGATACACTGGGAACTAAGTAAACAAATGGGATTCAACCATGGGGAAAAGTGGTATCAGCACAAGCCAGAGGCAGTTTTGGAGAATGACAACCACAAACTACTGTGGGACTTTGACATCCAAACTGACCACCTCATCCAGGCAAGAAGGCCGGACTTAGTAATAGTAGACAAAAAAAAGAAGGCCTGCCAAATAGTAGACGTGGCTGTGCCTGCAGACCATAGAGTAAAAAAGAAGGAGGCTGAAAAAAGGGAAAAATACCAGGACCTAGCAAGGGAGTTAAAGAAAATGTGGAACATGAAAACCAGGGTAGTACCAGTCATAGTGGGAGCACTAGGAACTGTCCCCAGAACGCTGAGGGAGAGACTGGAGGAGATCGGGATTAGGGGGAGGATAGAGACCGTACAGACCACAGCACTACTGGGAACTGCACGGGTACTGAGGAAGGTGCTAGAGATATAAGTACTGCAACGAATTGTAGCTCTGTCATGATATGCGAAAGAGGGAGGAGACGTTAGCTGAAGACCTGAGGAGACTTATTGTCACTCAGCCCTCAGCGATAACCACTGGGCAACCGGTGTGAAACTGTAAATCGCAGAATTACTGCGACCTGCTAGTACTAGGAGAGGAGGGCTGGAGACTTGAGGAGACTTGCTGTCACTCAAACTCCAGCGGTTACCACCAGGCAACTGGTGTGAGATTCTAAATGATAATAATAATAATAATAATAATAACAATTCTGGCTAAGGTCGAATTCCAACATCTATTCCGATTGAAGATTATTCCCGCAACTTTTGTTTACGTAATTGAAAAGTATGTATTTAAGTATAAATGTATTCACTTATTAGGATGAAATTAACTTTTGCGTGTTACTGATATAAATTTTCGTAGATATATAAGACCGATTAATTTGGCTCAGGTGGTAGAGGCGCTGCCTACTGATCACTTGGTCGTAATTTCAAATCAGGGATGGGAATTTTCAATTCTATATATCAGAAAACAATAATATCAACTAATCATGAAAGACGTAGTGGGATTAGAAGCGACGATTGTTCATCATCCTGATACTTCCCGTGTTCATTTGTCTAGAAAATATCTGATATTTCTTTGAGATCTGAACGAGAGAACACACAAAAGGTGATTATAATCAAAGTCTAATGTTTCTGTATTAAAATTGATATGTGCTGGCATTCCAGTGTGGGGATGATCGCTAGGTGCGAAGAATAAAATGAAATACAAAGAAAAGAGGAAAAGATAAAAGAAAGACTGACCAAGGCAGGAAGCTAATTATATATATATATATATATATATATATATATATATATATATATATATATATATATATATATATATATATATATATATATATATATATATAGTGTGTGTGTGTGTAATGCTCCTGAAACAGGGCTTGAACTCCATATTAAAAAATGAAGCTATAAATACAAATAAAACTACATTATATGCACTAAGATTGTGAAATCAAATAATAGAATAGTTGAAATAATACTGATCGGATCGAAAATGATTTGCTTGATGCTGAAAAAAAAGTTATTGTCATTTTTTTATATTGTCGCACATTTTTTTTCAGCATCACAAGATTCATATATGAAGCTCTTTACACGATTATATATGTGTGTGTGTGTGTTTGCGTATGTGTGTGTGTGTGTGTGTGTGTGTGTGTGTGTGTGAGTGTGTGGAGCAAGAGAGAGAGAGGGGGGAATCAGACAAAATAATGAAACTGGTGTCAAAACGAAGTTACTTTACTGTTCGCCCGAATTACAATTTCATTTTTCAACCTGATCATCATTTGGTGCTACACACTTTTTTAAAGGACTATCCATTATTTCATTCAATCCATGTAGAAAGTTTCACTTTTGATACAATTGCACGAAGCAACTTTGACATTGGATGACAACAACCAGAAGTACTATGTGTGCTACTGTATCTCGCAAAAGTTTCGAAACCCTAGCGAAAAATTAAGAGAATAACTTTTTAATTTAGAGATTTGCATTATTCTATTGTGTGCAAAAACTCACTCGATAAGAAATAAGTGTTAACTCGAGTTAAAAAGTTGTTATTTACAGGGAAAGAATTTGTTTTGTGATCACTGCCTTGACTATGGAAAATATTGATACATTGTTGCATAGAACTTGCCTTCATTTCTTTACTTAGATGGTTCATGGTGGAGATTTTCATTGGTGTAATCTTTTATTTCATGATATTCCACAGATTCTTCAGCAGATTGAGCGACCATTCTAAGACCGCGATAGCATGCTGGTGAATCCATTCTTGTTTCGTGCAATGGCACGGATCACCATCCTGCATAAAAATGGTGCTGCTTCTTATTTGCATGAATGGAAATAGATGTGACAGATATGACAGCCAAAAACTTCTCTGAATTCATAGTCCCTTGGCATATTATACAATCCTCCTCAACTACCACCGGAAAAGCTCCGTAGATCATGACATTGTGTGAACTGTTGACTGGTTAGGTCTGACCATTGTGGTCTACGTACATGCATACTAGAGGGTTAAAAGATAGATACAAAAGTGATTCATCGGCCCACATCATCTTTAAGAAACACCCCACAGTTGCCATTCAACAAATAGTTCCTTCAAAATCCAAATAGTCTTCAGGCTCAAATACTTTTTCAGGATACAATTCACTTCAGATGAGATTGTTGTGAATTCAATTCGAAAAAATTGAAAAAAACTGGGTTTTCAATAATACCGTAAAATTACAAGAGGTTGCCAAACCTTCGGAACACACGGTATATAATTGTATAAATTAGGTTTGTGCAAAAGTTCCCAATGCACATGTTTTTTGAAAAAACCTAGAGACTAAATAAATACACAGTTGGAAACCAGTTTGTCGAACTTTTACTCACACACACACACACACACACACATTTGGTGCAATGTTTTCTTCTTTTTTTTCACTTTTTACTCGATTCATGTAGGAACAACTTTCGTGTCGTGCAACTCTCTAGCTAGGCAGACGATACCTGCCATTCGTGTCACTTACATCCAATAAAATCGATAGAAATTGTTAAGATAGTAAGTTTGGAGCACGCAATATGCCATAACCATGAAAGACAAAGAAACGGCAAGAAAGAAAGAATAGAAAAGGTAGAAGACAAAGAATAACAGGAATAACCTCCAACAATAACAACAATGTCAGAAGTAGTATTACCTTTGCAGAAGTAATGATACTATTTAAAAAAGAGGGGGAGGAAATATTAGATGGAAAAAAGGGTCAAGAAGAAAAACCCACATCAGAATCAAGAACAATTTAAAAGATGGATGACTAGGGGTTGCCAATCCTATATATTAGGTTTGTGAAGAAGAAGAAGAAGAAGAAGAAGAAGAAGAAGAAGAAGAAGAAGAAGAAGAAGAAGAAGAAGAAGAAGAAGAAGAAGAAGAAGAAGAAGAAGAAGAAGAAGAAGAAGAAGAAGAAGAAGAAGAAGAAGAAGAAGAAGAAGAAGAAGAAGAAGAAGAAGAAGAAGAAGAAGAAGAAGAAGAAGAAGAAGAAGAAGAAGAAGAAGAAGAAGAAGAAGAAGAAGAAGAAGAAGAAGAAGAAGAAGAAGAAGAAGAAGAAGAAGAAGAAGAAGAAGAAGAAGAAGAAGAAGAAGAAGAAGAAGAAGAAGAAGAAGAAGAAGAAGAAGAAGAAGAAGAAGAAGAAGAAGAAGAAGAAGAAGAAGAAGAAGAAGAAGAAGAAGAAGAAGAAGAAGAAGAAGAAGAAGAAGAAGAAGAAGAAGAAGAAGAAGAAGAAGAAGAAGAAGAAGAAGAAGAAGAAGAAGAAGAAGAAGGCCATAAATAAAGTAGTAAAGGGGGGTGGGGATTGTGAAGGGGGAAACAAGATCCAGTCTGTGTATAAAGCACAGATGAATCGGGACTGACACTGTCCATGTTTTTTTAAGGCTAGATCGTCTTCATAATCCTCACAACAGGCTTAATATGGATGTTAGTGCGCTTATGCTTTAATATGTATGTGCATGCAAAGAAGAGAACGCCCGTGCAAAGCTGGTAGAAGGCCCTCGTCAGATGGAACATGTAGGCCTCATTTCAAGCTGCTCAAGTACTTTGTAATCAGTGCTGAATAAACATAATTTATGTTATCCATTCACATGTAGTGTATACTTTCAAGTAACAGATCAGAATAAAAGAACAAAGTTCATGGCGAGCAATTTTCTTCAAAATGTATAAAAGGCAATAGAGAACGGTACATTCGTTAATTTGTTTTGGAATTTATTTGCATTAATGTTTTATGAATCTATTTATGAGAATATTTATTCACTGTACTGTAGTGTCCGCCTTGACACTCTTTATAATATCACATTCATTAAAGGGCCCCTTTTATCTTTACTGGGGGGTAGGCCTCCTCAAAATCGTAAACTGATACCAACTGGTCCATCAAGCAACCCTCCATTCTGACCTGCACTTGTGTATATATCTTGGTGAAAAAGTCCGTGTAAGTGTATGAACATTAGCGTGGACCTTAAACTGTGTCAGCTTCAATTTTCATTGTCTCTTTCCCATTTCGTCTTTCTCACATATCATCGATATTTTCTTAATATTTACCAAAATTCTCACAATTGATTATTTCCCTCTCACCTTTTCCAACCATTTATCAATCTTTTATGACATCTATCTATCTATCTATCTATCTATCTATCTATCTATCTATCCTATTCTGTTCATAAGCGTCTCTTATTCTGTTCATATCTGTTTTGGGGTGGTATCATCTAACAGAAAATAGAATCGATGATCTGAGTTCGAATCCGGGTGTGGCCTCCCCCGTCTCTCTTATTTCTCGACCTCTTCACTCTTAGTTCTTCGGTTTTATTCTCTTTTTCCCGTCATTCCGGAACCCTCTTTATTTCATTATTATTTACTTACTCTCTCTTGATTCCATCTCATTTCTCTTTCCCCTTTCCCGTCATTTTCAACTCCCTCTTCTAAATCTATTTGTTTTTTAGACGTCACCAATGAAATCTCTCCGTTAATCTATCGATCTTCACTTGCAAGATTTTCTATTCATTTCGGTCTTTTTCGATTTTCGATCTATTTCCACTTTCCCTCTTTATATTAAACTAGTTAATTCCTTGGATAAAATCATGGATGTACAAGTTTTCCCTATTACCTGAATGTGAAGCGTTCGTATAGAGGCCTTCCCTACTACGAAATGGTGTAAAGCGAAGAGATAATATTGTTAATTTATATCCGAACAAGTTTTGATATTACAGCTATCAGAGGTTGGGGTGGAGGGAACTACAGGAGACTCGGGTGTAGAACTGTGAGGAAGAGTATATTTGTTGCTTCTAGAATGCAGAAAAGAACAAAAAAGCAGAACGCTATTCTCGTTTTTCACCTTTTTTCGGAAAAGCGGGGAAGTTCTGGGGCACCCTGCGAGATATCACTACATTAGGGAATAGTTCTGCGAGACTAACTTGCCAACAATGACACCATGGTTGGCGTTCTTTGTTATTTTTTTGCTTAGTATGGCACATCCATTGCGGATCGAATTCACTGGATTACCAAATCGTGAAATGAGCTTTGGTAATTATTTTTTACGTAGAGTTCATATCTTGATCCGAATAATCCATTTATCTGTCTGTGTTTATGAAGCTGTCTTGGTTCATGTTTGTGTCTGTCTGTCATTATATAATCGACATAGGTTATTTTTCTTTCCATTTCACTTCTGATTTTTTTCCGAAATTCCTTGTCTGTTAATCCACTAATCACTTACATTCCTTATTTATGTCTTTTTCGGCCTCATTTGATCCTTCTGTCTGTCTGTCTGTCTGTCTCTCTGTCTCTCTCTCTCCCTCTCTCTCTCTTTCCCTAGTCTTCTCTCTAACCATTATTATGTAGTGAGTTCGATTCTCACTGGAACTTCTACACTTGTTGCTTTGAGTCAAACTAAGCTTAACTTGGTAAATATCCCGCCGGTATATCCCAAAGCCATTTTATCAATTATTTTGATCCTCATTTTTTCCTGAATCCATCCCTTTAGATCTTCACTTCCTTCTTTCTTTCTTTGACTCTTCCACACGAAAACAAACATGGCGTCAATTCTCTCTTTTTTCCGTCATTGTCTCTTTCTTAGTCGACTCTCTCTCCGATTTCCAAACTTTCTTTCTTTGGATTTCTTTGTCTCTCGCATTCCTTTTCCCATCCACCCTCTTTCTCTCTCTCTCTCTCTCTCTCTCTCTCTCTCTCTCTCTCCGTCTCTCCCTCTCTCTCTACTTATTCTTCTTATCCTACCCTTTTCACACCTCTTTCCTCACCTTTTCTTTTCTAATCGCTTATATCTCTTCACCCTCCTCCATCTCTCGCGTTCTCTTCGATTGGCCCCGAGACTTTATCAATCTTTCTCCTTTCTGTCTCCCTCCCATTCCCCCGTCTTGCTCTCTCTCTATCCAAACGTCTTTATTCTTGCCACCCTTTTCAGCCTCGATCCCCCACCTCTTTTCTAATTGCTTGTTTCTCTGTAGTTGGCTCTGAGACTTTCTTTTTTCCCTTTCTCTCCTCGTCTTCTCACCCACCCATTCACTCACTCATTCATATTACTGATTCCTTTTTTTTTCACGTTCTGTTTATCTCAACGCTCAAATTTTTGTTCTCTTTTCTCTTTTCCTTCGCTATTTGCTGCCTTCTGTTCTTCCTGGCTCTGTCCATATCCTGAATAACTTCCTCCATTCACGGCTTGATCCACACCATGCAGACTCACAGTGTCTCATTGATCTGCCTTTTCCTTTGATCTCATGTCTCTTCTCGTTCCCCCTCTGATGATCATGGCTACAATCCGAAAACGTCGAACGAGAGGCGCCCACATACAGTCAGCGTATCACCTACAAAAGCCATAGAAACGATCATAAACAAATGCCAGTAGTGAAAAAATCTTGAATCTGTGATTGTACAAAAGGTAATAAGATGAACCACAATCACTGCGCGAACAAGATAAAGTCACGGACGTTATCGGAAGCAGACGTGACTGCACGAATGACCTGCGAGATCTCAGCTAAGAATACTCGACTGGTTTGGCTTGAGTCTGTAGAATCTTTGCTTGTTTTAAATGTGATGTAAATCCATTTCTAGCTCCGTTTCAACGTTGTTAATGAACGCTGAAATGTTTATTGCTTCTTCGTTCATGATAAAGAAAGTTTTATAAGTATGCAAATATACTGATGACAGCTACTATTGAGCGAAAGATGACTTGCCGTAAATGGAAAATGATCTGTGTGTGTGTGTATGTGTGTGTGTGTGTGTGTGTGTGTGTGTGTGTGTGTGTGTGTGTGTGTCCGTTTGTGGTGACAAAAGGGTGTGTATCAGTATTAATGCGGTTATATGTCTCCACTTACGTAGGTGTTCTTAATTGTATTATCTGTCGCTGAAGTCTGAGAGGATGTATTCGTTTATACGGACTTCTGTGATGACGTCACTATAAGGATAAGAGCGCACTAGGTCATTGAAAAAAATAGAAAAAGAACTATTCGATGATAACGATAGCAGTAGTAGTAGTAGTAGTAGTAGTAACGGCCTTGGGTTAACCCAGGCCATGCAGTTACGTCTCAGTGCTCTTACTAGTCATGTGTGCTGAAGATTTCCCTATGGGTAACAGCGAGAAGCTGAAAAGGAAGAATCTGTCATTACTAATACGGTACCTGAAGTACCATTCTGAAATTCGAAAATGTATGAATTCTGGAAAGCGTCTGGTCCCAATAATGTATAATAATGAAAGTCCATTAAAGCCAAGAGAGAACATAGGAGAGAAGTAAATTTTCATTTTACGGAGACACAGTTGAAACTGCCAGACGTCTATGAACCTCTGCCGGTCACCACATTACACACGTGAAAAGACTGCACATATCCTTATGAACGCCTAAAGATCGCACACATGAAAAACTATAAATTGGCCGCATCCATTTTTTGCACAAATAGAAGGAGATTGGTCACATTCCTATGGAATTTTGGAGATTTGCCACACTCATATTAACACCTGTGTATCGGCCACACTTTAATGAGCACATGGACATTAGCTACAATTTTACCCGGGGAGTGGCCACGTTCTTATAAACGCCTGTAGAATGTGCCATACTCTTATAAACCCTAGGAGACTGACCACATTCTTATGAACGACCATAGATTGGCCACACTTCCATGAAAAACTGGCGATTTGCCCCTTTCTTAAATGTCCCACTTCCAATCAGCAGAAGAGAGTTAAACAAGACCTATTTGCTTGAAATCTTTTCCTCAGAGACTATGCGTATGCTGAGTGTGTGTGCGTGTGAAGTGTGAAGGGACAGAGAGAGAGAATCATGCGCACGTGTATGTTTGTCGTGCTTGGTTCTTTTATGCAATTTCTATTTGTTTTCTGTGTATTTCCCCAGGCATTGGGCTCAAATAATCCATTTGTTATTCTATAGTTTCAGCAATCGACGTTTACCAGGCCTTTTACTGAGTGTCTGTTGCTATGAAAATAATAAAAAAAGAGGGGAAAAATAATTCACAAACGCCGGAGGAGAAGCGGGAAAATACTAAAACGTAAGTGAATGGCTATAGGAGTTGGAGAGAGGGTCTCACGAATTGTGGAACACAGCAACTGAGTCTGAAAAAAAAGAAGGCGGCGATCTTCTTGGGAGTTAAAAAAATAAACTAGCAGCCGGCAGGATTATCGATGTATACCCGGCACCATTGAGTACAGTTGGTGTATGTAGATAAGCAAAGCTTCATACATCAACATTTGCGTGGATTAGCATATATTTTATGCGTGTATCTAATTATGGGTGCATTGTGTACTCTTATCCGGAACGTTTTGTTTCACTGAATGTTGGATAAAAGTTTGTGCACCTGTATCAACATATATATGTACGTGTGTGTGTGTTTGTGTGTGAACAAGGGTTGACAAGCTAGTCTTGCGGACTATTACTACCAGAGTTCGCTCTTCACTGGGTGCCTTATATTTGCAACTGTTTTGTACACTAAGATAGGTTTAGCAAATATTTATAGTGTCTAGAACTGCCTAATGGCTAACAGGCTTGTCTCAGAGACAGAAGCTTGATAAATATGCATGCATTGATTTCAAGTGCAAACCTACTTTAATTATGGTAAGAAAACATTTTTCTTTGAATCACATGTAAAAGACAATTTTTCATCGCAAATATGGTCTAGGATTAGATATTTGGTGAAAGTGTCTAAAGAGACACAATCTCTTATCCGAAATTCTGAAAAACGAAAAGATCCAAAAACCGTACATTTTTCCATGGATGTCGTTTTATGCCAAACATGTTCCGATGCAGCCCACGCTCAATGAAGGTCGTCTTGGAGACGTTGTAGCAGAAAGGATGTTTTCATTTCGTGATTACCTAAGTACAACCTATGCCACGAAGTTGTGTTTCAGTGCTCCAACTAGTCAAACATCTATCAACTGCTGATGGATATTCTGTTAATTTTTTGATGATTTTTTGACGTTGAAGACAGTGAAAATGTGGAAAAGAACTGCAGACTTCCCTATAAGTAACTGTGAGAAGAAGAAAAGGAGGCATCTGTTATTTTTAAAAGAGAACCTGTATTACCATTCCAAGATACAAAAAATCTGTGTTCCGAGAAGTCTCTGATCCTAAGAGTTTGGGATAAGAGAGTGTGTATCTGTGTTTTAAAGTGTAGCACATTGAGTTCGTTATTATTTACTAAGCCTAGCTTAGTACGACACATGAACAAATCAGGGAAATGGGTGTTGGAAGATTGGTTTACGCTAGTTTCCCAAGTGGGGATGGCCTACCTTCCAAGAAAATCAGTATTCGATATTCTGTCTTTTATCTGTTTGAATCCTGAGGCATTTGTTGGAAATAGTCAATTATCTGACTCACCAAAGGTGTAAGTTAACGTTCATTATTATCCTCTTCTTCAAACAACTTCAACAAAAAAAAAACAACATGGATTTGTCGGAGAAACGCCCACAAGGTTCGTAAACACTATTCTTGAATCTAGTCCTATCAAATGCAGTAGATATATGTATTTGAATAGACGGAAGAGTATAAAAAGCCAGTGTAGTATTTATGAGAACAGCGTAGAGTTTTTATTTTATTAACATGTTCAGAGCAAAAAGACATTGAGTTTTCGCAAGTTTGCGTATTAAACACCAAGCGACGTCAATTATAAAACGTTCCCTTCTTGAAAATCGCGCATTGTCTTTTTTTGTTCTCTGCACGCTGCGATGACAAGTACCTGCTTTCCAGTGATGCTATTTAGCTTCAGGGGAAAACACTCTGCTCTAGTCTTGGATTAAACACGTGAGCGAGAAAGCAAGTCGGCACTGAAAATTTCTTGTATTGGTTTCCATTTTATTGAATGCTCCAAACTTTTGACCTTGTGCTCATTAAGTCAAGTTAATTGAACGTCAAAAGAGTGCATGGTCAGTTTAAGTATTGAGATATATCTGTTCATGATTTTAAACAAAGTACGTGTGTATGTGAACGTATGTGTTATAAATGTATGTGCTAGCGTATTTGAGAGAATAAACACGTTTGCATTTGTGTGTCGATATAAGCAGAGAAGAGTGGGGCTAATGTCTCCTCTACCACGCACCTCAACAGTTTGCCTTCTATACACACGAACTGACAATGTCTTTGTGTAAATAGAAGCGAATTCTTGTATCGAATGGGTTGGTCAATGAACATATGTTGTTTCTTCTATGCCTGTTGCTAGGAACAACCAACGACTCAAAGGAATTCAAGCCGAAGAGCTAAGAAATAATAATAATAATAATAATAATAATAATAATAATAATAATAATAATAATAATAATAATGATAAAAGAAAAAAAAAAGCTGTGTAAACGGGGGAATGGAGAGAAGCCTTGTTGGAAATACGCATGACAAGATATGAAAAAAAAAGATCGTCGTAGGATACATGCCATTATTGGATATTTGACCCCCATCAAAGGATTTTGTTTAATAGGGATAGAGTTCAGAAAGCCTCGTCTTGGAGAGAAATCAACATTCGTAGATGTGCACACGAGCGTCAATACAGATATTTATTTTACAGCACATTAGGGAGATTACAGAGAGACTTTTGTCTATACTATTTTACCTATGCCGTCAAAAATGGTGGCAGTCTTTGAATAGTTTTGCAATTACACTGTACATCATTTTGCTCTGCATTTTCTTGTTTATGTTCAATCAAAATGAACTCAAATATTTTACACTTTTGCGAAAAATTATAAGGGAAATTACTCTTTAATACTTATCTCCTTTGATAAACGTTTCAAATTTTGGGCTCTTGGAGTATTTAATGAGTATGATGATAGTCCTTTTCGGTCAGTAACCGTTGCCCTAATTCCTGACCCCTGATAATCTTTTTTTCCCCAATGCCATTTTATAGTAAAATCATTTGCACTTTTTAATACACGTATATAACTTATTCTATCACAGACTCTTGCATTAATATATGTAGATCTTTCCTTTCCCCTTGCTAATATCGATTACGTGACGTGGTATGGAGTTTACGAAGTGCTGAAGTCGTTGTTTGGGTATATCTACACGGGCGCGTTCCTAAGTCGTGTTTTTTGAGTGTGGCTGCAGGGAATTTAGTGACATCTGCAACGTTTCTCATACACGGCCAATGGGATTCAAATCTGGCAAGCGTAGAAACTAATGGAGTACCCAATCTTCGCAGTTTCTGTCTGTAAGCAATGCTTTCATGCAATCAGAACACAAATATGATTAATGAGCTCAAAATTTTCAAATTCAGTAAATCGCTAATATGACCCATATCGAAGAAAAAATTAGAACAGCACGCGCCCACTGGTAACAAAAAAGGGAACACCTTTCAGCACAACAGGGAGGTGCTGCTGTGGAGTTGCAATTTCGAACCCTACGCACGTCTGCTCCGTTTTGTGCTCTGGGAAACGAAAGTGATGTTGATGTTAAATCAAATCTTTACTTCCTTGTTTACCTTTGATTTCCTAGTAGTTGGTTGGTTCCACACTTGCATTTTGAAAATTCATTATTGTTCTTTTTCTTCTTTCTTATTGTCTATTGTATTTTCTTGCACTCTCTTTGTTTCAACCCATCTACTCTTCTCTCCTCTTCTCTCACCCACTTTCTTATATTTATATCTTTTTTCTTCTTTCTTAGATCCACTTCTTTCTAGATACAACATTTCGCAAAAGTTTGCAAATCCAACCCGAAAGTTATGAAAATAAGATTTTTTTTTCTATTTAGAAATGTTGCATTCTTTTGATATGTGCCAAAATTACTAGAAATACGTATCAAAGTAATGTATTAAGTTGAAAAGATAGTTTGTAAAATGTATCAAGTTGAAAAGTTGCTGCATTGATTCTGGAAGGCATTGATGCCGTAAAGTTGTTAAACAGATAATCTTTGACGTGTTCAAAATATTTTCATTATTTCCTTCAGATAATCATTCTTGGAGTCTTTCTTTTCCTTATATTCCACAGCTCCTTATCGGTTCTGTGAGTTTGGCGGTCATTCCAAGAGATTGATATTATAATCTTGAATCTATTTTTGACGCATTCAGTGGCATGGGATGAAGTCACCTTCCAAGAGTTGGGGTTCAGACAGTTTTGGTCAATGTATGGTGCTGGCAGAAGTGTGCACTCGCTGGGTGCTTTCTAATTTCTTCTGTTTTTATCATCCTTTTTTATTTATTTCTTTTATCTTTCTATGATTATCTCTTTTGTTTTGTTGTCTGCCATTTTTATTCTCCTTAAATGTCGGAGGTGATTCTTTCCGCCTTTGCATTCTAAAACCTGTCCAATTGCTTCCCCACTCTCTTCCAAGATGGCTTCAATCTGTTTTTTTCTGCCTCCTGTTTCACTAACAGACCTGCTAGATACACGCTGTTACAATTCTATTTATTAAATCACGCCTTTAAGCAGACGAGAAACTCTTGTGCTCTGCGTAATCAAAAGATAACCACAGTTAAAACAGACAGACAACACAGTCCCGTCGATCTCGATCACAATGCATTTCGATTGAATTGGCTGTCGGAAACGGAATACACAAAAGTAATATTCAGCGCAGGAATTTTTACATACATGCTGATGACTTGGCTTAGCAAACAAAGATTTGAGAGTGTTTTCCCCATCTTACAGATCGACAGCCAGAATGTCTAGAGACCAGATCTCTCATTGACCATCCGAAGAAGATGTATTTTTTCAAAAAGTAATTTTTTATCAAAAAGTAAATATGACTTCGGAGATCTTGCAGAATCACTTTTGATTTCTGTTCTTATGAATATGTATTGAAACGAATTTTGCGTACCTTCGTCTTATAAATTTATAACTCGAATATTATTGACGTTATCATGAATGTTTATAATGAAACATTTTTTCATTCTGTTTGAATCGTTATTAAATGAAGTATTTATGTATTAATCGTTATTATTTCAAACTTTTATGACAACTTTTTACCTTTATCTCAACTCATCGGTTGCTTTTTATCGCAACTTCTACTCAGATCTCCCGTAGTGAATAAATAGTGTTTGATCGGAAGATAAAGAATAAGTTTCAGTTGGGATTCGAACCCACATCCCTAACAGGAAGTGCTGTTTGCACCGGCCTGCTTCACCAATTGAGTTACTAAGACTCAAGCGGAATATATTGAAATAACACCCTTAAACCAATCCCTCATTTCTATTGGCATCCATTTTCGTTTACATTCATTTACTGCAATTTCAATATTTTAATTCACTTCTTTGCTTTTTTTAATTTTCACTAAATGAAAAATCATTACTATTTACGATAAGAAGCAACTAATAAATTGAGATAAAGTTAAAAAGTCGTGATAAAAATTCAAAATAAGAATAAATTATAACGATATTCATGATTAAGGCTTCTTTTCTTTTATTTTTTATTTTTTTGTCAGAATCCCTTCCCAGCTCAAATTATAAAGTACTTCCGTGCATTTTGGAGCTTGCATTATGCCTTGGGTAGACTTGAATTCTCAACTTTCTTTTCAAACCAAGTGATACGATGTCATACCAACAACTGGGTGTAATACAATCAGAAGTTCTCCTATATCATTCCCATTTTCTTTTCCTCTAAGGTCACAGGCTTTTTTCCTTGCCCTTTGCTGAATCGGTTTTTTTTTTCACTAGAATATCGTTTTTCTGAACTTCTCATCCATTCCTATTGTTTTTAACTCTTTTATTTCATTAATTTAGAATCACCCGAAATTCATTTTGGAAATTTAGAATCTGCATCTTTTAATTTTTAACTTCTTTGCCACTTTTTTGTTTTTGATGGAAAACTTTTCTATTTCGAATTCTTTATTTAGAGCAATTGTCATTGTTAAGGTTTCAAATTACATTCTTGTTTCTGCAGGAGGAAACTTTTTCCTATGAATTTAAATCATCATTATCATTTTTGTTTTAGAAATGTAATTGCAATACCCTTTGTTTAATCATTGTTTATTTCTTTTTTGTCATTGTTCTCTGTGATTATTCTTCTGTTATTGTTTTCATTATTAATGGACCGAAATATCATTTGTTTTATTATTCTCTCACATAAGTAGTCTGCATATGGTAGTACAGCGATGTAAGGATTTGATGGTTCAGAAAAATGAAGGGCGAACAATGGACGAGGTATTCTTGATTCAAAGTTGTCTTGGGTCAAACAAAGGACAAGCTTACCTTTTTTTTCTGACCATTACAAAGTAAGGAAGAGGTCTTGCGTGAAGAGAACACAAAATGTAACATTGTTACTTGTGCGTACGTCAGATAACTGATAACTGGATGAACTTTATCAGATCGCAAAAATAGTTTTTTTTTTATCCTTCCAGGGAAATAACAAGCTGGATCAGGAAATTGTACCCCGAGTTCTTCAAAAGTTGGTATCTAATTCCATGTCTGTGAGTGGCCAATCGATGTATTGGGTGGGACGTGCTTTCTGTACGCAGATCGCTTAAGGACATTGAATTAGATGATAAAGTTTTGATGCTTTCAATTGGAATCTATATTAATAGAAGTCTGCAGAATTTGTTCTCTCTGAATCTTTGCGAAAATGGAACTGAATGAACACAGAAAAGAATATTAATAACTACTCAGTATTTCTCAGCCTGACACAGAGTCATATTAATTTCAAAAAAGGTTTTTAGAAGATATCTAAAGGGATAGTCATGCGGATTTGAAAGGTTCTATGCCAAATGGTGTGTTGGATGGCATTGACACAAGATCGATCAGCCCGGTGATTGTAACTACAGATTTGAATTAACCTCGTTTGTCAGATCAATACTTCCACAAAGTAAAGAATTGAAGCATAAAAAAGCAAGTAAAATCACATTGTATATAATTTGTGAATTAATAGGAAATTAATACTTATGGCAACTCAATTAACACATTTTGGGGGCTATTTTTAATAAAATCAGCTACTTTAAAAAAAAACCTTCTGCTATAAGTGAAAGAGCATGATATCTCACTTTTGTTGAGGATATCTTTACCTTTTAAAAGAGAACTGGCTGCTATAGGGTCATACAACCTGCCAACTTCTATTCCAGCTGAAGATGATTGTTTCTTATATATAATGAATGAATTATAATAAAAGAAATATAACTTTTGTATAAATGTATTTATTTATTAGGTTTTTGGAGAGTTTGACAAAACTTCAGTTTGTGAGTTCAACAATATAATCACATCTGTCCACTGCTCACTGTGCCTGTTCTACTCTCTCAGTCATTTCACTCTCTTTCTTATCTTACTCTGCCTCTCACACTCACTCTTCTCATCTCTCCCAAGACATTCACTCAAATCTCAGCTGTGCTATTTAACAATCTTAGAATTGAAATCACTTTACGACTTCAAAAGAAAAGGTCAGGGAACTCCTATAGACTTGTTAAGCCACGATACTCAGATGGAGTAGCTAAAACATGCAACCAAAATAGTCGAATTTCGAGCAGTGGAAAGAAATGAGCCACGAAATAGAAAATAGAAGTAAATAGATATATAGAAACAAGTCTGGTTAGTTATTCAATAGAGACCGTCACGTAATCAACGTCTTGTGGCAACATGCCTTGTTGGGGCATTAATTAAAAAAAGGGAAAAAGGGATGATCAATTAAAATATAGGATAATGGGTGATCAATCAATTTATTTCACTCAGCTTTTGTTGGACAGAGATTATGAAAAAATCAAAAAAGGCAAAATTTCGAAAAAAATGTTTTTTAAGATATAATAAGGAGTAAACGGATAATTCTAAGCCTTGTAGCTCCGTTGGTGCAGCCTGTACGCATCATAGCAGCCATTCAGCCAGTCTATCTTAAAAACTGAAGAAATTTATATTGAGAGTTCGAGTGACAGTTTTGGTTGACGGTTTCTAATAGAAATATTGGTTTGAATTGTATGGAATGTATCACGACTTGGTAATCTGGTGATAGTTGAATGCTATGTCCAAATGGATGAGTTTTTAAGCCATCAAAGCCTGGAATAAATGGGTAGAAATCAGGAGAGGCAAATAGAGAAAAGTTACCTGACGGCAGTGACTTTCAGGAAATTACAATGTTCTTTGGTTTCTTTATAATGGCACATTTTCTAACAATCTGCTCTGAAAGAAAAGAAAGGCATATAGATGCACGAAAGGAGAAAGAGAGTGAGAGAGAGAGCTTGGAAAAAGAGGAAAGGGGACGAATTTATGAAAGAGAGAAGAATGTTGGGTGAGAAAAAATAAGAGAAAAGAGAGAGAACAGAAGAAGTGAATGAAAAGTGAAAGAGAAAGATAGAGAGGAAAAAGTGAGAGAGAAAGGTACAAAGAGAGGAAAGGTGAAGAAACAGAATGAAGGAAAATGGTGAAATAGGAAAAGTTAGAGAGAAATTGAGAAAAGTGAAAAAAAATACAAAATGAAGAGAAGAAACGTACGAGAGAAAAGAAATGTGGAATGAAAAGTGAGATAGAGAACGTAACTAAAAGAAGAAAAGTAACTGGGGAAGAAAGAAAAAAAGAAAATGAATAGGAAGAGGAGAGAATAAAGAGAGAAAAATGATAAAGAGAGAAGGGAGAAAAAAGAGGAAAAATGAGAGAGAAAGAAGTACAAGGACAGGAAAAGTGAGAAATAAAAGAACAAAGAGGAAGAACAAAGAGGAATGAGGAAGAATTGAAGAAAGAAGGGAAAGTAATCGAAACAGGAAAAGAGAGGGGGAGAAAGAGGAAGAGGAGGAGAGAAAGAGGAAGAGGGGGAGAGAAAGAGGAAGAGGGGGAGAGAAAGGAAGAAAGAGAGTGAACGTCAAAGGGTAACAGACTTGACTGATGACAGCTGTATGAATATCGTGTCTGGGGCCAAAAAAACGAAATGATGTAGTTCCTCGAAAAACAAGATTTTGTATGGAATGGATGTTATTCGGTGCATGTGAATAATATTCAGGCTTGTGCTTCTGATTGTTTTATATAATTTCATTAGTCCAATTTTGTTGTTGTCGTCAGTTATTATGTCAGCCAACGGTTGAAACGGTATTATTTGTATATTGTTACCCACAGTTACTTGTCCAACCATCATATCTGTGACTGGGTGTTATTTCCACAAGGTCATCTTTAGTTTCAAGAATTGTTATACCTTTTAAGCGGTACAAGTTAATTTTTCTAAGCCAAAATATGTTTGTACTTTTGGATGTTTTCCTAATATCGACAAATATTGAATAAAACTATTCTTTTCACTGATTTGTAACGATGAACATTTTCATGAAAAAAATTCAAATTTTGATTGATACTGTTTAGAAGGTATATAGAAGTTACAGTTTTGATATCGAGAAGAATTTTCTGTAAAACAAAGATAACATACATGTATATATATATGTGTGTGTGTGTGTGTGTGTGTGTTTATATGTGTCTGCATGTACACCAAGATAGATAAAGAAGACTTTTCACACACATCTACAGATATCCGTATGTACAAAGAAACCTACACGCACACGGACATCCATACAGAGGTATCAGTGTATCTGATGGTGTCTGTAAGTGTATCTGATTGCATATTGTGTGAAAAGTCTTTTTTATCTACATATGTGTACACATGTCAGTATGGCAGTGGCAATTACTGAGATTAAGGCTGACCATTATAATGATTAAAAGTGGCCCTTTTTTTAGCATCATACCAGATTTTGCCCTTTTCTACCTGCCCCACGGCTTTCTGTGGATATCAGGCGGGTAAAAAGAGACGAGAGGCTTCACAAAAACACGGAATGTGTAACGTGGGGTGTTTCATGTTTCCTGACTCTTGATGAAGTATCAAAATGACTTGAAAAAGTAATTGAGATGGATGCTGTGCTTATGCTTCCAGTCTCAAGACAGTGGGAAAATATTTCATTTTTTTACCCACTACAGTTAATTCATTTGCGCAAAAAATATCTTTTGACTTGGTAGTATTAGGGTAAAACTAGATAAGAAAGAATGCCACCCAACCCCATACTCACACACGTGAACATAATAACTTATATGAGAACCTTAGTTCCCGCTAGTGTACGAGTAAATCGAGATGGATAACCTGATCTGTGTCTAAACATATCTTATCCATGAGTATATAACTTTCTGACCGCTAGAAAATGCCATGAAAGTCTATAATCGAACTTCAACTAGGTTAAGACTTCACTGACCAAGATAACTCTGCACTAACCTGGGACATAGATCACCTTCTATGACCAGACCTTCAGGATCAGTGATCAATTTTCCAGAGACCCAGATCTACTTAGGCTACTATTTTGTCGGGTCACTCCCCTGAGAAGGTAGCAAGAAAGAGCAAGGCCCCTGTTCATACCACTTCAGTAAACAATAAGATACCAACTCTTGGTTCAAACGTTGGGATTGGTGCATGTTGCTGGCTAGAGGTTTACGATAATAGATTTGTAGATAAACCCTCTAAAATCTTTATTCATTCATGTGTATGTATGTGTGTGCGTGTGTAAATAAGAGCTGTTTATCAGGCTATAGAAACAACATAAACATGGGTGCCACCCAACCAAATTTGGCGTGCAAACTGAATTGGAAGAGGAAGGTTTTCAAGTAAAAGTTTTTTTTATCCAATAAAAAAAGTTCATCACCTCCAACAATATTTGAATTAGATGTGATTAAAGAGATCATGTTAGTGCTGATTTCTCAAATAAGGTATGATTCAATAAATACATAGTCCTAATCCATGATATCTTGGGAATAGACAAGTACGTGTAATATCTACGACGTAAATGCAAAGGCAAATACGTATGATGAAAATAACATAAATGCATAGGCAAATACGTGTCATGTTAATATTACGATTGAAATAAATCGAGAAAATACTGAAAAGCATATGCTTAAAGCGTAAAGATTATAGTCAATGCATAATACCCACTATGGGATACGGGCAAAGAACCAGGAGATTGAAAAGCACACGCGAAAATTAACTGAGAACCGCACAGAGGGCAATAGAGAGCAAGGTTTGGAATAACACTGAGCGAGTAATTAAACAACAAAAATGGAGATCGACAGGACGCTTAGCAAGAAGAAGCGACAACACATGGAACAATAGGCTAACCGATTGGTGCCCGTGGAACGGTAAAAGCAATAGGAAAAAGCAGACACAAGATGAAGATATAAGATAACAATTTGTCCGTAAGACATAGCATAGGCTAGTGCAGTCACGTCCTGTATAGAAAGAGAAGGGAATGCTTGAATAACTGTTTGAAAACGTTATCAATAATTATAATAGATTGCTTCCTCTCCGTACATAAGTTTGAATACCAAAAATGAACCTATACGAGCACGTTTCTCATCTCTCTCTCTCTCTCTATCTCTCTCTCTCTCTCTCACTCTCTCTCTCTCTCCAATATGACTAATTGTACGCTGTACTAACTTTCGATTTCAATCGTTTTCTTCCTCTAATCCAAGATTCCAGGATATATGCCACTCGCATCAGTTTCTCGTACAAGTGACTGCTCAATGATTTACATGAACAAAATGAACTTTGGAAGAGGCCCATAAAAATCTGATGAGTCCTGGCAATGAGGAGAATACAGGCCCCGTGACAAATGGCTCGTCGGTATTTTATATAAATTTAATACATATAATTCATGCATAGGCAGTAATGCATGAAACGCACATGCCAATGTGTATACATGTAATACATATTGGGTGAATACGTAGGGTATATACCTGTAATGTATATGATGTACACACATAGGGCATATGCATGTAATGTATATCATGTACCTGTGCGTGCATAGGTATATATGTGTTGTGTATATGATATACACAACAGTAAAAAGTCAAGTATAAATGGAGAAAATTGCAACGTAACGTTTGCGCAGAAATATTATCAAGATTCATTTCATTAGATGTCAATCATTATTATTAAATTTGATTATTATTTTCTTTCTTTTTAATTTGTTTCAGTTTTTTTTCTTTTGCAACTGCTACGGCGATGAAGACACAATAAGGAAGAAAAGAATAAACTCTTTGCAACTTGAACTCACGTTCGATTCTGTTCCTTATGGCAATAGCCATTATGTTTTCACAGATGTATTTTTTGTTATTTATTTATTTTTGGTCTCATATATTTGTCCACTTAACTTTCAGAAGATTCAAATGAAATTCTTCCGTTCTGTCTCCATAAACAATGGAACACCTTTTCCAGGGCGCATGCCTGGGTGAAGCATATGGAGATCCTTGGATGCCCAGTTGTCAGAATACCCCTCAAGGTTTTGATGTAGTTCAGAGCAAAGCATAGTGATACGTGTGACATCAGCTTGGCTACAATAGTTGCTGGAAGGAAGTCAAATTGGGCGTCAAATCGCCTCAAGAGGTCTCAATTCTCTGGTTGGGAATTTCCTACTGAAAGTCTCAATCTGCTCTGCTATTCTACCAATAGCTGGGGGATTCATGCCTTTCTCAAGGAATTATTACCATGTGAAAATAACCAGCCTGACCAGAGTTTGAACTCGGGTCGCCGTTTCCATTGTCCAAAAAAAAACTTATATAAAAAAAAAGGGCTGTTAGTGGATGTTTCAGCCATAACTAACGCGGAGCTCTAATGTAACCAATGGTTAGAAAGAGAATTGAATGTATTCGAAGAAGAAGAAGAAGAAGAAGAAGAAGAAGAAGAAGAAGAAGAAGAAGAAGAAGAAGAAGAAGAAGAAGAAGAAGAAGAAAGAAGAAAGAAGAAAGAAGAAAGAAAGAAAACAAGGAAATAAGAATAACGAATAAGCTTGTTGCTGTTATTTAAACGAACAATCTCTTTTTGGTGGGATCGTTGTAACTAGAGTTCGTGCGAAACCAGGTCAGGGTCAAGTGAATGCACATGAAAGTTGCAAATTAATGAACCCCGAATGAAAAGAATTTAGTTAGGAATTCTGGCAAAGATGAAAGGGGTTCGTCCATTACAGTGTTGGTTGGTGGAGATCTATGATTGTGAGTTGTTCATGGCCAAATTAGTTGATGACCATCAATTTTGACAGTATTTTCAGAAGAATCTGTTTGGTGCTGCGAAAACTGATTGGTTAGAAAAAAATTGTGTCGAGCTCTGATTGATTGGCTTCAGTGATCATGTTTTACTAGCCACTTACATGGTGAAGATTTTGGGTTAGTTTTCCTTTATTTATTGTTCAAGTGCCTCACTCACTCGGCATCGAAACGTGAATCTTAGGTTTACTAACTTTGAACCCTATGCTTTATTGAAGAATACAAACAAAGAAAAATGCATAAGTGTTTTTTAAATATAAAATTCTAAATGACTATAAGACTCATTTACCAAAGAAAAGACTTTATTGTCGTATTTTGAAATCATAATTTGCACAAATGGACTTCATCTCCTCGGCTTCAGTATTCGAACATCAGATATTGTCTATGTAACTTGACTCTCATTTAAAAGAATTGTTTTGCTCGGTAGAATAATCCATTACCCGCCAAATCTCAGCTGATTTTTTCACGTTTTATATGATACAAGTGAAAATGATCTTTTCATCATTGTTTTTTGACAAAAATCTTGAGTGATTTATAAACTTTATTAATTATTTTGTTGCTGTTTAATGCGAAATTTGAATGAAAGGCCTCTGATAATTTGATTAAGATTAAAGAGATCCTTGTAGTGAATATCAGATTTACAAATGGAAAACATTCATGTAATAATATCAATCAGATAGAGACCGGTAATCTATGGGATGTTGGACATGGAATTTAAGGCAAAAGCAGGTGTAATAAGGGACAAGTTGTTTTTTGTTTTATTCATATTTCAATTCATGTACTAATGATTGAAGACGCATCGTATTTTCATTTCATAATGTCATTCTACTAAATTCAAGAGATGGATTCTTTGATCACGTCAGCCATGATCCTCGTGGGTCACACTACGCAACTAAATATATTGCATTCAAAATTAAGTTTCGTTACCAGTGCAATCTGATTATGGAGAATTCAGAACTCTGGAAGATAAAAAATTGGTCAAGAGATTGAAGAAAAAGAAGAAAGACAGAACTAAATAAATAGAAGAATTAAATAATATAAGAATGAAAAGAAGTTTAAGCTTTCTATAAAAAATAATTGTGCTTGAAATTATTCAACGAGTTAAAAAGTATGAATCGTAATTGTTCCCGAAATCATATAAATATTCAATCAACTTATATCAAATATAGTAGTAATATTTATCAATAGAGGAAAATCGTTAATCCAAATTCAAGTTTTTAAGATTATGAAGAGAAAAAGGGGGGCAATGGGGGTCCTCGATATTTACCAACAGAACTGGAACATGAAATTTAAGCAAGAAATTGAACAACATGTATGAAAGAAGCTCATGCTCAACACCATATGGAGAGATTATAAGACAACACATTGGAAAGCCAACAGAGGTCAGAGATACCATAGAGATCATTAGACGGCCAAAATGGCAATGGACAGGCAATGTTGCAAGAATGTAAGACATCCGTTGGACGACTCATGATGTGTATTCTCCGAGATCATATCCGAAATCATGTCTGGCAAAAAATAACCTGTTGTGATGATTTAGACAATTTCAGAAAATATTCGTACCGCGACGCTCGGGTACGAGATGATGGGAGTTCATGGCAAAAGGTCTATGATCAACAACAGTCTTTAAAAGGATCGTGATGATGATGATGATGATGATGATGATGGAATTAAAATCAGTTTACACAATTTATAAGCAGAAGATGTTATTTATTTTTTGAATTCCATTTTTACGAATTGAGAATTCATAATTCTTTTTTTCTAGCTGAAAGGATAAGATTTGTCTTTTTCCGTTTGTATTATTATCATTATTATTATTATTATTATTATTATTATTATTATTATTTAGAGAGACACAAGTAGGGCGATACTGGCAGCGCTGCAAAAGAGGAAGATGGGTTCGTATTTTCGATTTCAAGACCCCCAGAATGAAAAATGAAACTGTGCGTGTCACACGAAACGTTGTAACAAGGGATGACTAAACGCTTCCTCACATCGCTTTATTTCACTATTAACCATCCATTATGAAGATCCTTTCAAATCTTATCTCTGTTTTTCTTCTGTTTGTCTCTTACATAGACTCGCACACATCACCTCTTCCTTTCTCCTTCCCTCTCTCCCCCTCTCTCTCTCTCTCTCTCTTTCTCAATATAAATACTTATATAGCTCATATTTTCAATTTGTAAGGATACAAGAGGAAAGAAATCTAAAACAAATTTATTATTCTGTTATTGTTTAATCACAATGCTCAATATCTAACGCTGTAAATAGAGTTGTTGAAGTATAAAAAAAGAATTACAAGAATATATACTCTGGAAATGTAAATATTTCCTCACAAACTAATGTGCATATGTGGACTTTATTTAAATTATGACACCAACTGCGAGCTATATTACTCCGAATTTTTATAAGAGGAAGCATTGCCAACTATTATTAAATGTGGAAATACTCAAATCTAAAATGGTTGATCAACAGCTAGCATCAGAGAGCAACTCGGACCTAAGATAAATTAGGTATGTGCGAGACTAGCAACCTCTGTCATTTCCTAAGATTGCAATGGAATTACTGCGCGTACTTTCTACTTGGATTTGGACACTAACTGCCAGCACTAGAAAGCTTTGTTCCCGCTAGAGCAGAACACTTTACCCTTACAATCACGCTTTCTTTAATGAAGAACGTTTTGAATCAATGCTTGACAATGAGTGTGCGTCATTTTGTTTAATTTTTATTGACTCGGATTCAATATCTTTCTTATTCATTTTTTTTCGCAGCCTCCCTCGAAAAGAAAAAAATGTTAAGACTCGATAGGAAATTGCTCTATTTCCCATTCCATCAAACCCACCCACGATTCTTTTCTTTACATATTTGACAACCTGTCAGACGCTTTTCCACAGGTTCCACCGGGTTTACCTCTCCGAAAAAGTTGGAAAACTACCGACAGTTCCCCTTTATTAGCAAAGAAAGAAAAGCTGGGTTTTATTCAATTTGTGGTCCCCTATTAGAGATTGAAGCACATGAATCATCACCTGCAGGAAACAAATTTGTCTTCTACAGTCAGAGTGTTCTTTTCCCGTTTGCCTATAAATTGAAATGGAAACTAATATCTGATGTTGAACTTGTTTATTTGTTTCTGTGAAGGGAATCTTCAAAAGACAAAACGATGCCAACTACATTGCAATGCAAAACTTTCCAACATTTTTTGCCAAAAATTCCTTACAGGTCAATCCCACTTTTTGAAAGTTCACTTTACGAAAAAGAAGGAGACAAGGAGTGTTGCATGGAGTGAAACACGACTTCAATTCCCTATATCGAGCATTGATTCTATTTTATGCTTTTCTTACTGTACTTAGGACGTTTTAAGAGCCACAACTCGTTTTGACATAGGACGTTGGTTTTGAATTTGAGTAGTTCCAAACCATGCTTGGCCTGAATAATACAACAAACCTGTTGCTGTTTTTTTTTATGCTTCTTACGCAAGTTCTTATCTAATATTGCCCATATGTTTCAAAGGGATTCATGTTAGGGGACTGACTTGACCAAGAAAGTCATTTGGTGCAGTATCTGAAAATTGAACAAATTTTGATACGTCAGAAAAAATTAACCCGTGCCCAAAAGCTAATTGATTCCTCTTCTAATTGATTCCTTGTCGTGGTTAAAAGGGGCTTGTTCCTGGTTGCTCGTCCATAATAACCAAATGTAGGCCATTTTTGCTATTCTCAGGTCAATTTGAATTTTTATACCACTTCTGAAGCTTTTAAACGAGGATTGCTCTCAAGAAATAATTAAATGTGATTATTTACTTCTTGCATTATGCGTAAGTAAATATACATTACTGATTTCGGTCCTATTGATCGTCCATTTCCACGTAGGGCAGTGATAATATGTCTGCCTCTGGGTCTGAAGTGAAGGTTTCGGTCCTACCTCGTGATACTGGATGTTGGATAGTCTACAGCCACACTGAAGAGTTGTAATACAGCTGTATATAGATGACAATTATATATATATGTATATATATATATATATCTCATTCTGACACAAGACCACTATTATGGATTGCCCATTGAGAGTCTTATATATTGCGTAAGTAATGATCTGCTAACTACAACTCCTTATCAAAACCCCTTACATATATGTGCCAGTGTATAAGTGGACTTTATATCATTTATATATGCATACTTTGTGTATTTTTCTCCCAGTGTATGAGTTGATGTTTCTGTACAAACCACAAGTGAATCAAAACTGACGATCAAATGTAAGAAAAACCGTTCAACTCGTAGATGAAAGCATATGACGATGATTTCAAGTGATGAATGACAATGATTCCCAAACTTTTCCGAACCACAACACCCTCGATGTAGAAGAATCTTTTCACGCAACCCAAGTCAAACAATTGCAATAGGTTCATGTGGTTAGGCTAATTAGTTGAAAAATAATGAATCGTGTAATTCAAATTCATAAGAGAAATTCTTCCTTGGTTTCCTTCTTTAATAATCAAAATTACCAGCCGGATGGATGAGCCAGTTATTCACCAGGCAGTTTTACTAATTTGGGATCAAACTACAGACAGCCAGCCTCATTTCCTGTTTCATGTGGATTTTTGCGTGATACTCGCTTTTAAGCTACGGTTGAAAACACAGCTTTGTAAAGATAAGTCATTGCAAATGGGAATAGTATTCGATGAACTTAAACACTTAGTAGAGGAAATTCATCTTTTACTGATATCCAAAACTCTGTTAGATGTCTGTGATTATTTAATAAATGCAGCGCCCCAGGGAACTGCAGTGACCTGGAGAACCACAGCGCCTTAGGGAGCGTGCACTCTTGGAATCACCGGACTCGGGAATTCAGATTTTAATACCAACAAAACTTTGCCAGAATGGGATTCAATTTGCAAAACATTAACCCATTTATTCCGGAAGGCAGACTTTTCAACCAATTTCTGTATGATTAAAAATATGGGGTAAATAAAAAAAAAAAAAAAAAGTAATAAAAATTTATTTGCTAGAAAAACTGGAAATATGTTTTATATCACTTCGAGAGTGTTCATTTGTAATTTGATCTGCTTTACATAACAATATTTTCTTTGGCATTTGGAATAAATATAGGCTAGTAGACATACATTGGTTAAAACATTACTTGAACTTCGATATTTACGCAATAAATATGAGATCAAGAAGTTGTATTTGTGTGCACATGTGCAAATATATGTGTAAGTGCGTTTATGTATGCGTTTGTGCATGTAGGCTCTTCTTTTTGGATGTGTGTGTATGTGTGTGTGTGTGTGCGTGATTATTTTCGTGCGAATGTTCATGGGGATGAATTCATGCGTACGTATGCCATTCGCCTTTGTGTATGTACGTGTGTGAGCCAATTCGAGTGTTTAGTTCATTCGTAAGCATATATAATAAGTAAATGTATGTGCTTACATATGTGTTCCTATATATATATAAGTAAGCATTATTCTCTGAATGTGTTTATGTGATCCTTTTATGCGTGCGTAAAAACAGAAATTGGGGCAAACTTCATGAAGTGTCTTGATGTATGTATGCGCACTTGCACGCAAAATATGCACGTAAGCCTAAGTGCGAGTCCGGGGTGTTTTTTTTTTTTTTTTTTTGGTGCGTCTAAGCATTTTCACACATTTTGGGTTATATTAGCCGAGTTTGAGACAAAAAAGTGAAACTTGAATCACGTGACATCTCGGAGTGCACTTCCGGTATCTGTCTTCATTTGCTAAGATTTTGGCGCTGGGCTTAGAATTCTGGGTCAAAGTTCAGTTCAATGGGAGGAGGGACGTTAAATGATGAAGGGTCATAGAAAAGAACGCTGACAATAAGAGGAAGAGTCAAGTATCGGTCCCGGTGGGGGATTTGACGTTCCCTTTCGTGAAAATGCATTATTTTTCGCGACCGGAGACTCTGATTCATTAAAAATCCTGACATTTACTTCCTAGTCGAAGAGAGACCAAAAAAGGGAGGGAACAGGTTTTGTGTCGATACGTTTCTTGAAAAAACCTTTATTAACTGCGGATGACGAGAATTTCCGCTATCGCAGTTCTATGCCTAATTCAATGAAATATCCGTTTTATTGTGACGAGTCAGTTCAATCTGTGGGTAAGGGCTTTTATTTTGAAATAGACTACTTGCACTGGATAACTTGCAATGGGTTATCTAACAATTGATGAAGACTTTTATCGTTCATTGAATAACTCTTACGCTTGTCACCTTCTGCAGTTAACCTATTAACACTGTCTTCATAGCCTTTTTTTTACAACTAAGAGCTCATATCTCCCCCAACACCATTGTCTCTAAAGATACAGAACCATTGCACTCCAACACTAAACTCCCACTATGATGACGCCATTCTGATGTCATCATTACTTTGTAATTAAAACTGAAAAACAGAAAAATTCCTAACAAAGACGTCGACAAAATCACAAAAAAAATCTTGGATTAACCTTAAATTTTAATTAATTGTTCCTTGGACTTATGTTCCACCCTTCCACAAAATATCTTTAGAGTATATCAAGCAGATAGACGAATATATAGAATTTCATCTTTTCCCCCTCACTCATTTTCTCTCTTACCACCTTTCTCTCTCTAACTCTCACTCTCGTTCGCACTATCTTTCGGTGTATATTTATTTGGCATATATGTATATGTGGGGGGGGGGGGTGATTGTGCGTGTGTGCCAGCTTATACATTTGTTCTGTTCACTTTTTCATTTAACCCTTTCTCTTTTATGTCTATCAAATATTCCCTCGGTATTATTTTCTTTCTTTAATGACCACGTCTTTCATTATTCCCTTCTTTCTTCTATATTTTTCAAAATTTTTCAATATTTTCCTTCTTTTTTTTTTCTTTCTCTCTTGTATATAAAATCTACCTCCAATATCATATTCTTCATTTATTCATTTTTTCACAATTTTTTTTATATTCGGTTTCCCTTCAATCAAGTTTTCGTTCAATATCGCTTCTTTCTTTCTTTCTTTCTTTCTGTCTTTCTTTCTTTCTTTCTTTCTTTCTTTCTTTCTTTCTGTCTTTCTGGCTTTCTTTCTTTCTGTCTTTCTTCCTTTCTTCCTTTCTTTCTGTCTTTCTCTCTTCCTTTCTTTCTTCTCTCATTCTTTCTGATTTTTATCTTTTTCTTCTTATTTCATTCTCTATTTTTCTTCCTAATATCTTCATGAGTCCAGAATTAGGAGACCAGAAAGAAATCCTTTTGCATCTCTTGTTTATAGCTTTGCCATACGAAACAAATCACTCCCAAAATTGTCTATTATCATTAACCTTTCTTCGCTTTTAAATCGATGAAATTTCTACAAAATTCAATATCTGGCCTCCTTACACATTTTAAAATGCTGTAGCAAAACACGCCTTCAATTTTTAACCCATAACTGAGGAAGCGTTTTGGTTCACTGAATAAATGCGTGTCAATCGTTTTTTACAACTATTTACCTTTATTCGAATTTCATTCAGAGCTTATTCGTCATACGCGATTAACGCTTTTTGTTTGCTGCTGTAGAGTGACAGCTCGAGTTGGACAATGATGAAAACAACTGATAATTAAGATAAAAAATAAAAGTAAAAATTATCATTATTATCATCATCATTAATATTATTATTATTATTATTATTATTATGAATCTCACACCAGTTGCCTGGTGGTAACCGCTGGAGTTTGAGTGACAGCAAGTCTCCTCTATTATTATTATTATTATTTGGAATCTCACACCAGTTGCCTGGTGGTAACCGCTGGAGTTTGAGTGACAGCAAGTCTCCTCAAGTCTCCAGCCCTCCTCTCCTAGTACTCATTGGTCGCAGTAATTCTGCAATTTACAGTTTCACACCGGTTTCCCAGTGGTTATCGCTGAAGGCTGAGTGACAATAAGTCTCCTCAGGTCTTCAGCTAACGTCTCTTCTCTCTTTCGCCTATCATGTCAGAGCTACAATTCGTTGCAGTCTTTATATTTCTAGCACTTTCCTCAATATCCGTGCAGTTCCCAGTAGTGCTGTGGTCTGTACAGTCTCAATCCTTCCCCTAATCCCGATCTCCTCCAGTCTCTCCCTCAGCGTTTTGGGGGACAGTTCCTAGTGCGCCCACTGTGACCGGTACTACCCTAGCTTTCATGTTCCACATCTTCTTCGATTCTCTTGCTACGTCCTGGTATTTTTCCCGTTTTTTACTCTCCTTCCTTTTTACTCTATGGTCTGCAGGTACAGCAACGTCTACTATTTGGCAGGTCTTCCTTTTATTGTCTACAATTACCAAGTCCGGTCTTCTTGCCTGGATGAGGTGGTCAGTTTGGATGTCAAAGTCCCACAGTAGTTTGTGGTTGTCATTCTCCAAAACTGCCTCTGGCTTGTGCTGATACCACTTTTCCACATGGTTGAATCCCTTTTGTTTGCTTAGTTCCCAGTGTATCATCGTTGCTACTCTATTGTGTCTATGCTTATACTCCTTCTGGGCGAGTTGACTACATTCACTAGTTATGTGGTTTACTGTCTCATCTCTTTTACCGCACATGCGGCATTTGCTGTTTGTCTGTGTTCTGTCGATTTTTGTTTTTATGTAGTTTGTCCTGATGCTTTTATTTTGAGCTGCCATAATGAGCGATTCTGTTTCTCTCTTCAGGTTTCGTTTTCGTAACCACGTCCATGATTTCTCTTGTATCTGCCTTTTAAACTCGCCATACAATTTTTCCGTTTCCATCTTTCTTTTCTTGTTTGCTGTGCTGTTCCATTGTTTTCTTCTTTATTGTTTGTTGCGCTATTTCTCGCACTCTTTATGATTTCTTCGCTATTCGTTTGCACATACCTTTCTAGGACTACTTTAGCTCTCTGGACACAGTCTTCTATGCTGATGAGCCCCCTGCCACCTTCTTTTCTCTTAACGTATAGTCTATCTGTATCATGTCTAGAGTGTAATGCTTTATGCATTGTCATAAGTTCCCTTGTTCGCCTATCCATTGATTGGAGTTTTTCCTTTGTCCATTCAAGGTATGGTCCTGTGTACCTTACTACCGATACAACCCATGTGTTCATTCCTTTCATCAGATTCCTGCTGTTTAGTTTGGTCCCTGATATTTTCCTCATTCTCCTAAGGTATTTTCTTTCTATTTTCTCCTTCATTTCTTCCCGTTTTATCGTGTCACCTTTGAGAACTCCAAGCTATTTAGTATCAGTCTTGTGGAGTCAGTGCTCTAATCTTCCTATTGTCTGGGAGTTCGATTCCTTCTGCTATTGCAAACCTTCTTTTGTGCATTACCATAACTGCACATTTTTCTATTCCAAACTCCACCCCAATGTCAATGCTGTATTCTTCCACTTAATTGAACAACCTTCCGAGCCCTCCCCTGTTCTTTGCAAATAGTTTTATGCCGTCCGTGTACATTAAGTGGTTGACTTTTGCCTTTGTTTTGGGGAAATGGTATCCTTTGCTGTTTTTCAGGATTCGTTTGAACGGTATCATACTTAGAACGAATTGCAGTGGAGACAGCGAGTTTCCCTGGAAGATTCCCCTTTTTATATTTACCTCAGCTAAATTTTCTCCCGTGGCTGTCAAGTTGACTTCCCAGTTTTTCATAGAGTTTTCGATGTCTCACCACTGGTTCACTGATCTTGAACATTCTGAAGCATTCGAGTTATTATTACTTTTATTGTTCATTTCCACACCAGTTGCCTGGTGGTCACAACTGGAGACTGAGTGACAACAAGTCTCTTCAGGCCCCTGCCCTCTTCTCCCCACTCTCTCAATCAGAGCTGCGGTTTACAGTTTCACCCCAGTTGCCCAGTGGTTAGTAAGTTTCCTCAGGTCTTCAGCCTTCCTCTCTTATCTCCCTCACCTATCACAGCTATGGATCGTACCTTCACCACTATTTGCGATGGGTCTTTGTTTGTTTGTTTTTGTCGTTTTTTTTTTTTTTGGCAGGGGGGTTCTCCTCTTCACCCTGTTACGCCACTGCGAACAGCTGGGGTCGTAAATCTCATATTTCTAGCATTTTCCAATCTGTGCAATCCCCAGCAGTGCTGTAGTCTATATAGTCTCGATTATTATTATTATTATTATTATTATTATTATTATTATTATTATTATTATTATTATTATTATTATTAATAGAAGAAGAAGAAGAAGAAGAAGAAGAAGAAGAAGAAGAAGAAGAAGAGGAAGAAGAAGAAGAAGAAGAAGAAGAAAGAAGAAAGAAGACAGAAGAAAAGGGTAAGTCTAAAGGTTAGATTTTAACTTTGGCCATTTACTTCTCATAGCTGAGTGGTCGTAACTAAGCGTAAACCAGGTTCCCTTCTGACAAGAAGGGCCATAAGTTCGAATCTCACAAGGAGCTTATCCTTCATTTCCGATTAGCCAGTGCTTGTTTGCAAAATTTAATGTTTCCAGATTTTTCTTTGAAAAAAATTGTCGAATAATCTGTACAACACGATTTTTGTTCGTGGGTAGTGCGTGTTATATCTTAATTGTTTATGAGTAAAAAGTATAAAGAATGGCTATTCTCTCCAAATTTTCTGACTGGGAGTGCGTTATTTTGAAATGTTCCTACGTGTAATTGTAGAACGGATGAATTAGTATATTGTTATTCTCATTAAAAAAAATCACATTCTTATCCGGAAAAACAACACATGAACCTAAATTAAAATGTATTTACAGTAATGCTAAACCAAAGTAATTACAAAGGATTTATAAGTAAGTAACATGATATGATATGACATACCACGACATGACATGACACAACATGGCATAACATAGTATAGTATGATATGAAATGACATAACAGTACGTCATAACAACACATGATATAAAAATGACATAAAGATAAAAGATTTTTTTCGATAACACCGAGCAAAGCAATTCATATTCATGGGTAGTGAGTGTTATTTCCTAATTGTTTATTGCAATGATATGAGTCTCAAAGGTGGTTATATCGAGTTCTGTAACTTTGGGACCACCTTCATGTACTTTCCCAACGTTGTTTGAGCCTAGATAGGTCAACTGCAAAAAATCGAAAGCAAGGTTTGAAAAGAATAGTCAGTTTCGATATTTTGGAGGCACAATCAATCTGAAAATAACACTTATTACCCAGGAACAAAAGGAACAAAATATATATTTTTTAAATGTATAGTGTAATCAACAAGCCTATGGTAAATATTATAGCTTATATCTGATATTTAAATTTTCAGGTGGCTTTCATATTTGTCGTCAACGTTTTGTCATTTATTCATCACAAAGTCTTTTTTAGATTTCTTTCTTTTTTCCTCCCTTTAATTCATTACAAATAATTTCTTATTACTATCTATCTTCTTAGCCTTTAGTTATGACAACTTAACTCACATCTTTTACGGAAATGAATGAACACTGCAGATCGAAAATGAACGATAAGATCCCATTTTGACTCAAGCATTCGTCCTTACGAGGAAGCTTGGGAGTTCGTTTTTTCGGTCTATTAAGATTAAAGACAGAAAGCAATAATAACAATCTGAAACCCCTCCTTGTGGGTGAGGTTTTCCAGCTAGTTCTTGCAGAGGGCCCAAATGGGTCCCTTGGTCCAAATAAGAGAACAACAGTTTTGCAGAGGGGGGCTTTAATTTTATACCTCTGGCTCCATATCACCATTTTGGCTACTTAGGGGGGAGGCATACAGATACTCATTAGAAAATGTGATGGGTGCATCTTGTATGGTGCCTGAGTTTTGCTGATTCGGACCAACAGACATTTGTGAATTATAGTAAGATAGTACATTTTGCGTTTAGCTCGAATACAGCTGGGCACAAATTAAAAGGACCAATTTAATTAGATATTTACATTGTTTATTAAGCACATCACTAAAAACGTTTTAAAATATTGGAATTTTCTGAAAACAAGTTGCTATAACATGCCCAGGAATCCCACTAGTATACACACATTTTTAGGCGAGCTTGAACGTTGCCAGACAAACTAAGGGGCCAATTTAGCATAAATCTTCATTATTAATCGAATATCCATTTGGAGAGGGGCATTGAGATTTTCGAAAACTAAATTGCTAAAAAACCTGTTGAATTATTAACCTTTGTCCAATTATTAATCACAAGACTCTCCAATGAGGGTCAAATTCATCACACTAGCGAATAGGTGTCCGAGACTAGCCTGTGATCCATCACACTAGGTGTTCAATCATCCAATGCCACTCTTCCCATTTCTGATTATCTGACTTCATGCCAAACAAACTTTATTAAATAGCGATATTTATAAATGAGATGATCTCATACGACATTCTCTAATCGATCTCGATTCCTGTCAACAAAAACTGAATTTTCGGAGACAAAAGCCTGACTGTTACTATGTGTTTGCCAAGTCTTTTATTTTGGCATAATGAATCAGTTTACTGAATAACTCAATAAATCTTCTGTTTTACTGTGATTGATGGCAACTTAGATCTATGTGTCAGGGCTTTTATGTTGCAACGGATTACTTGCAATGGATAACTTTCAATGAAGTCTCTTACAATGGACAATGGCTTTTATCTTGCAATGGATAACTGTTACACTCGCCACCGTCCGTAGTTATTGAGTTAATAAAGACTATCTAATTGCTCTCCTTTTTTTTGTTCGCCCTCTCCGATGAATTCTCCCGAAAATCAACTTTAAAAAAGGGTTGTATGTGTCCCTCTTTCCCTAACAGGTTTCTGATTCAGCCATATTAACCGATAAAAACTTATTCTAAACTTTAAAAAAACTAACTTTTCTCACTTTTACCGTTCTTATATTTCTATTCTTCTCGCTCCAGTTTTTATGAAAAGGTTTTTTCTTCAACCTGTTCGTTTGTGACAGACGTTTTTTCCCCTCGATCAATATCCTCCCAAATGGAGAGTTGTAAGTTTAGCCGAATATTTCACCAACTAATCGTCTAGTCAGTCCTATGACGACAGATGCAGTCCGTATAGGACTCTTCATTGCACAGAGCTCCATTCAAAACTCTCTCAATGAACGCTCAGATAGAAAATCCGCTTTTCGCAAGGAATTTGAAACACACGTATTTTCTACGATCTAGATAAACTTTTAACTGACAAAAATGTTCATTCCTTTTCATATTTCTATTCTTCTCTTTTCACTTTTGACGAGGTTTATCTCTCTAGAAGAGTTCTTTCCTTTAAAATATTTCTTATTCTTTTCAGCAGTTTTCTTCTTATTTCTTCTTAGACTATTTTCCTTTCATTCTTTTTTTCAAGTATTTCTCTCTTTAATTTTCCTTCAATCATTATGAAAACTTTCCACTTATTCCTCTTGTTAGTACTTTTTTCTTTCTTTCTTTCTTCCTTTCTTTCTTTTGTAATTTCTTTTCTCTCTCTTTCTTTCATAAATTCTTTGTTTCTTCAGTATATCTATTTATTCATTCATTTAGTAATTTCTTTTGTATTGTCTTTCTTTATTTCGTAATTTCTTTTTCGCAATATCCTTCTTGTTTTTATTGTTCAAAAGTGCGTTTCTTTTGTAAACACTTTTTATAAGGATTTCATTCTTTTTTCCTAATTCCAACTATGATCTCCGTTTCTCTCTCGTATTACTTCATTCTGAATTTTGTTTTTAAAAGTCTTTCATTTTCTAGTTACTTTTTTCTCTTTTCATCTTCAGGTAGGATTTATTTCTCTTTCCTTCCTCCACTTTAATTTTCTATTCAAGTTCTTTTGCAAATCGAACTTCTTTTTTTCTTCATTCTTGCAACATTCATTTTTCTTTTTCCCTTTTTCTTTCCCTTTCATTACTGCCTTTCTTCCTTTATTTCTTGTTTAGCAGCTTTCTTCTTCCTTTTTTATTTCCTTGGTTGCTTGCCTTCTTCGTTCCTTTCCTTTTCTCTCTCTTTCTTTCCATCTTCCTCTTTTTCTTGCTTGCTTCTTCTTTTCCTTCTTTCTTTCTCCCTTTCTTTCCTTATTCCCTTCTTTTCTTTTTTTATTTCCCTTCTTTTCTTCTTCCCTCCTACCTTCCTTCCTACCTTCCTTCCTATCTTCCTTCCTTTCTCCTCACTTCTTTTTCTTCTCCATCCACCGTCATTGTTTTCTTTTTGATTTCCTTTGCCCTCTCTTTCACCCTTTTTCCTTACCCATCAAATTTACCTTCCCGTCTATCTTCTTCCGTTTTTTTTTGCTTGCTTTCTTTCTTCTTTTCTTTCTTTCTGTCTTTTTCTTTCCTTGATTTCTTTCTCATTGGTTTTCCTTTTTTTCCTTTCATTCTTCTTTCTTTCATTTCTTTCTTTCTTACTTTTCTTTCTTTCTCTCTTCGTTTTTCCTCTCCTTTCATTCATATCTTGCTTGCTTCCTGACTACTTCCTTTCTTCTTTTTTCTTTCTTTCTTTTCTCTTCCTTTCCTGCAATTTTTCTCTCTTTCTCCTCCACCCTTTTTTTCATCCATTCGTTCGTTTTTCTTTCATATTTCAACAGCACTTTTTATTATTTTCATTTCAATTCTTCTTCTAATGATTGAATTATTCTTTCTTTCTTCTATGAATTTAGACAACTTCACTCTCTCTCTCTCTTTGTCTCTCCCCCTTTCTCTTTCCTTTCTTTCTCCCTTCCTTCGTTTCTTTCTTTTTTCCTTCCTCTCTCCCCTTACCCCTTGTTTCTCCATTACCCCTCTACCCCTCTCTCTTCACTCCCCTCTCTCTCCCTTTGCCTCTCCCCCTCTCTCTCCATTCCCCCTCTGTTTCCCATTCATTTCTATCATTCTTTCTTATAATGATTTAGCAAAATGTCTTCCTTTCTCTCAGACTAATTTTCTCAATTTCTTTCATTCGTCTTCACTCTCTTTGTTCTGCTCATTTCTCTACCGAGTTTCGCTTATAAACAGCCATTTTCTATTTTCACGTATCTTTCTCCAATTATTCCCATCATTGTGTTGTAATAGATTTCTTTCTTAAACACAATTTGATGACGATTATCTGCAGTGACGTCAGACCTATTAGTGCGTCAATAGTGAATAAAAGTAACCAACAATTGACAGTGCTAACAGCCGACCTCATTGAATACCATTCATTAAAACACAAATGCATTCATACTCAACAGCATATATATATATATATATATATATATATATATATATATATATATATATATATATATATATATATATCGACGAGCATACGTGGTCGTCCATGAGCAAGGAAGGAGCGATTCAAATATACGTGGAAAAAATGTCGAGGCCAGAATCAATTAGTCGATACAAACCTATACATATATATAGAGAGAGAGAGAGAGACAGACAGACAGACAGATAGACAGACAGACAGAATGTGTATGTGTGTGCGTTCTGATGTCGGGAGAGGGAGGATTCAAAAGCTTACCTCTGGCTAGTACAAGGCACTATTTTATGGAACTATATATATACAAAATCGAGCTTAGTAATTTATGAGACCACTTGTGACTAATGCACGGATTAGCATAGATGCAAACATATATATATATATATATATATATATATATATATATATATATATATATATATATATATATATATATATATATATATATATGTATGTATGTATATATATATGCAAACATACTGATCGATAGATAGATAGACAGATAGATTACTGATGTTAAAACTCTATTGTATTAGCACCATCATAGATTTTTTTCATAGTGGGACACACTTCCAGAGAAAAAGAAGAAAAAATATAAGTGGGAGTTAATAAAGATGAGGTAAATTGAATCAAACCGAACAAAAATAAAATCGGTAAAAATAATAAGAGCATAAAATAACTATATTATATCGCTTTTTTTCCCTCCTCACTTCTATAGGTATGCGGCTTTTCATATACTTCTTTAACGATTTGACAATAGAAAGAATGGGGCCAACGCCACGACTTCGGTCGACACTACAAAAGCAAGCGCCATCTTTCTTTTTCAGTGCCATTGTTTTCATACGAATTTTATTGTTCTAATTTTTTTCTCGAAGATACCAAGTCGATGTGTGTTGGGAATGGATTTGGGTTGATAATGATTCCACAATCGATTTCTGCTCTGAGATCTCTCTAGAAAAGGGAAGTAAGATGAAGCGAAAGAAAGAAAGTTTATTTATTCGCCGAGAAGTTGTATTCATTTGACACAAAGAAACAACAAAGAATAGCGTACTTATTTTTTCTACGGAGCTTTGGAATTGTGACGTCACTGATGGAGTAATCTGATTGGTCCTTTAATGAGAATTGGTCCTTTGTTCTCATTGGTTCTTTAATAAACATTGTTGATGGAAAACCGTTTGTTATTCTCTTCTGCTTAGTCCTCTTTCTAAATGATGAAGGAACATTCTTTTAGGACAGGTGTCTCTTTTACTTGCGTCTGCTTCTTTTGGTAAACAGTTTTCCATTCAATGGAACTTTGGAAGGATCGTTTCTTGAATTGCCTTAATCAAAGCAACGGATGGCCCTCTCCTCAACAGTTAGTGTGCAAAATGTAAGATATACAAATGACGTTCATCCTTACTGATGGTATTATTCACTAGGCTTACCAATACAGGGACACCATAATGAAGTACCAAGTGAGAATCTGGTGATTGTTACCTTTTCCGCGTTAAATTCAAAACGTGGACCTCGTAAACTATTTTTCAGCAGAGAAATATCATGATTATGACACGTGTGCTGCAATTCCGAAATTGACTTACATAACCCTAACGCGAAACTTTACCCTTAATCTAACCTTAAACCAAACCTTACTATTAACCCTAGATACTAAACCTTACTTACATTCTTTGTATTTAAATTTAGCTGAATACGGCTTTAAATTTTCAAGTTTTCTGCTTTCATTTGAATTTTTTTCAAATAAATTCAGACAAGGTTGAAAAAAAGTGGAGACTGCGACCAGAGAAAATTCAAAACTTGTGGAGAAAAAATGCGATTATGAGGTCCCATTTGAACTAAACGCGAAAAAGGTAACAATCGTCGACAATCGAACTAGCCGTAAATTGTTTAGCGAAACGACCCAGCATTGTATTATAACTAGCGACAATTCTTATAGTTATTTTCTTAGCTTTGAAAAGTCCGTAAATAGAGTCGTATGTTACTCAGGGTGAATCGAACTCGCCCACATTCATACAGTCATACCTCGGTATCCACAGACACTTGGTTCTTGGACGCCCCTTCCTCTGCGAATACCAAAATCTGCGTATGTTGAAGTGTCTTACATTAAATGGTCAAGTATTTATGTATAAACTACACGTATCTTGCCGTGCACTTTGGGATTACTTACAATACCTATATTGCAATGTATATTGCTATGTAATTCATCCTCGTAGATATGAACGAAACATTTTGGCAAGGAAGCGTACGTGTGTAAATGTGTTTGTCTATGTGTGCATTTACTCATAATGATATGAGTATGATAGATTAAGTGTGTGTGCGTATGGGGTGTCCATGGGTTTTGTTTTTTTTTTTCATGTGCGTGCATACCTACGCGCCTATATTTACGATGCCATGTATGTTTATACTACAATGAGATTGTATGAGTTGATGCGTACGTTTACAATAATAATGATGATGTATGTGTTTACGTGTGTATGCGTGTATGTGTAGTTCAAGCACATGCGCATGTTTACGCATGTGTGCTCTACGTAATGGCGTATGTGTATGGTGCACGTTTCTATGTGTGGTGGATGTGTTTATGTGTTGATGGTATGCATATGGCGCATGTGTATAAAGTGAATGCTTATACGCGTGCTGAATTCGTGAATGTGCTTGAGGTACATGTATGTGTGTATATTGTGGATGTAAACGTTGTGTATGAGCGTGTTTGAGTCTGGTGTGATTTAAATGCATGTGTGTGCGTGTATCAGTACTCACGACACCATTCCTTTTGAAAATGGATGATTTTTTTGATGCCACCTTCGTTTTGCCAACTTATCACTTGGTCACGCCTCTTACAAAAGATGCTCTTGCATACCTTGCCAACTTGTGAAGGTGAAACGAAAACAGAAAATAACTATTGTTGCTAGATACGCAAGAGTGCAGTAATACTCCGCTTAGCGCTGATTCGATATAGTGCTCTACTTCAAATATATCTTTTTACCTCTGCCAACGAAGTTCGAGAGGTATATGTATTCACCCGAGTTTTACAATCTTTCCGTCCGTCTCTCCGTCCATCTGTCAGTCCTCACAATATTTCCAAAAGTTCTCAATGAATGTCAATAAAATTAGGTGGAATTATGGGCCATAGGGGGAAGAAGTTATCTAATTTGCGGCCAGATCCAGGAATGTACATTCATATATTCGCTAATATGTCTCCACATTATATCTCCAAAGGTTCTCGAAGAATTTCAAAGGAATTTTGTGTAATGGAGGGACATGGGTTAATTAAATTTGAATGCAGAAACAGGAATATAGTTAGTGTAGGGCGTTGGCAGATATATGCGTTCTCTGGGTGCTTTCTAGTTCATGATAAATCTAGTAATGTTAGATTTCTGAAAGAATATTGAATATCAAAAGAAAGCACTATGGACATTATCAGAAATCATACCATATTGCTCACTTTGATTAATGTGCCATGTGTATGAGAATAAATACCTGTACATTAGGATACATGTAAATACACAATAATCTATTCTGAAGCAATATAATAGCAGTACCGAGTGTTATTTCACCAGCTTCGAAAAGTTGCTTCCAGATAAGATATACAGCATTATTCCATCTTATGGAGCCTTATAAACGACATCGTATATTCTAAAATGATAGCTGACACGATATTTTCTGTGTGGTAGCATTACATATATTATGATAAACCCACTGCATTTTTAGGAACGTATCTTGGCGCTAACCAAATTATTACTGTACATAAATAGAGCCGGCTCCTCTCTCAAAGATTTTTTTTCCTCATTTTTTATACACCTGGATCTAAATTGCGTGGCCAACCCCAATTTGGTTTATATCATGTTCTTGTTGTTGACGCTAATTATTTCTTCAGTGAATACAAATAAAAATCCTGACACAAAGTCGAAGTGTAGTATATTTCTTTGCTTATCGCCGTGGTTCATGTTAATTAGGGTTTCAGCAAGCGAACCAATCAAGGACAAGTGTATTTTTTAAAAGCAGCTTTCTAGGTTGGAGAAAAGATGGACTTTGAAAGAACGCTGGCATTTCATGAACGTGTAATTCCAGGATGACGTTGAAAATATTTTTTTCAAACAAACACGGAGAAAAGAAAAATAGATAACGTTTTGAAATGATATCATGAATATAGTAATAGATAGAAAGGAACAGGCATAGATTGATAGATAGATAGATAGATAGGTAGGAACGGACTGAGAGGTTACTCTGAGAGCGATTGTATCTCTTTCGAGTGAGATGATGATGATGATGGTGGTGGTGATAATGGTGGTGATTTTCATTGTTTCCTTTTTTCCTCTCATTTGATCAGCCTTTATTCCCAAATCTTTTTTCTTCCCTCTGCCATGTTGTTGTTGTTGTTGTTGTTGTTGTTGTTGTTGTTGTTGTTGTTCTTCTTCTTCTTCTTCTTCTTCTTCTTCTTCTTCTTCTTCTTCTTCTTTCTTTCTTTCTTTCTTTCTTTTGCTATTTAGATGCAATCCATAAAAAGCTCGACACACTTGTTGAAAAATGAATCAAGAATATATTTTGTAAATTTTTTTTTCTTTTCTGATAAATCGTATTGGCCGAATGAACAACCATGGCGGTTTTTTTCGCGCAGGTCATGTGAATTGAGAGAGGAAAAAGATGTATATCAAGCATATTTCATTAAAACGACGGAAAAATTTTGTCGATTTGAATTTCTATTTAGTTTTTTTTTCTAGTCTGCGGATCAATCGTTTAGTTTTTTGGGGATGGAGAAACTGTCCCAAGTTTTTTTCTTTTATGTCGATCGTTTTCCTGGCACTTGCGACTGTCTTCATATATACATAGTGTGTGTGTGTGTGTGTGAGTGTGTGCGTGTGTGTGCACGCACGCGCACGCTTCTGAGTGTGTGTGTGCGTGCTTACTGTCAACTGAAAAGGTTAACAATATGTGTAATGGCTATTCACTGTTCTTCTACGGCCTTGACGCAGTCATGGAAGAGTGGTTTGCGAAAATTCCATCAATGATTGGGGGTGGGTTCAAGTTCCAAGAATTCTTTTGTAAAAACATCGATGATTTTATTTGTTGGCTGAGATGCATAGATTTAAATGCTTCCTATGTTGGTTGATTATGTTACTTGTAGATCAATTTGTTCTAATTGGTTTGGAAATGCTGCCATTATTTTCCAAACAATCTAATCTATGGGTACCTCTCTTATTTCTGGCCTTAGTAATCTTGTCTTAAAGAACAATCCACTAGTTTACAGAGTTTGATTTTCAATGATACCCAACCACTGGATCTTTGTTCCAGACTAAGCTAAGCTTGATCTATAGCGACAACATGTAGAGCTAGTCTATTCACTAGTGTAGTGAGATCGATCTCAACTCGGGGCTCCCCTATTGTTCCGTTAATAATTATATACTTTAGCTGCACCGGGGCACTTTACTGAGTAGTGATTGTTTATAGACTTGTCTCATAAACCATCATTACTGTATTCAGTTTGATTCTTGCTGGGGCTCAATTATGATGGCCTTATAGAAGACTAAGCAAAGCAAAAGAATTAGCTATATCTCAGAGGAGTATAATGTTTCATGCAGTCGTTATTGTTAAATTAATTTATCCACGAAATGACAGCAGTATTCAAATAATTTTGCAATCCCATTTTATGTTGATCTGCATTTTTTATATTCAACTAGAATAAATCCAGATTTTTACGCTTTTCCAAAAATAAATAAGGCAGACAACTCTATGATTAGCATTTCTTGGCAAAGAATATGATTAGAATTTTCTTATTCCAAATGAAAGTTTCGCGAACGAATATTATCCACGTTGACTGAAAGAAACGATTTCGAGGCGTGTCGATCAGTACTTCATCTGTGCTAGTATTTTGTTGGCCTCCCATTGAGAGAACACAGCCAAACTATGAGTCGCATTGTCAGCTAATCTGAAGACTTTTTAGCTGCATCCGGAAGTTTCCAGAACGATCCCAATTCTTTTTATCTCCACATCCACCTTTTCTAGTGGGGAGGGATTCAAGACGTCTTTTCTTCTCAACAACACACCAACCAATTCATTTTCCTTCTTTCTTTGTATTCCATTTTCCTCCATTTCTAAATTCCCGCCCCACCCATGCCTGCCTGCAGATTTATCGTTTAGTCACACAATGACTATCACTCATCGTGATGCACTTTCCTGCTGCCCGACATTCACACTGTTTCTTCTACTAGTCACCGATGCTGCTCGTCTGTGCAGGAGAATACGTTCAAATGTATCCTACTATAAATCACCAAATGTCTGTCCGTCAGTATATGATCGCATAATTCAAGGACGGCTAGAGCTATGGCCACCAATTTTTTTTTCCAGTTCCTAATGGGATCCCAGTGCATGGTTTTAACATAACAGCTTTTGAGAATTCCCCTAAATAATAGTGTGGATTTTTCGTTCGCTATTCCACCGGTAATAATTATATCTTATCGTCTATCTATCTATCTATCTTGTTAGCTAGCTAGATACACATCCTGTTAGTAATGAAATCCATCCAGATATTTAAATTGAATGTGATCCAAAAGTTGATGATGGCAATGATTTTAAAATAAGGTATCTAATCAATACGTGTTTCAATTCATGATTTCTTAGAATGGGGTTTCGGCTAGTGATTATCAATATGCCCGGGAGAAAGTTCGAGAATATGTATTTTGTTGGAGCATGGTCTAACTGTGGTGCGATGGTTGGGAAACCAACCTAGTTATCCATTACTACTGTGGTGAATTCGATCTCAAGTGGATGCCACACAATTGTGGTCTCGTGCGAAACTAATTGTAGACTGTTCATTTCACATTGAAGATGTAAACATTTCAGTGGTGAAAGGATCGAAATGAAAATATATACAATAAAAACCATTGGGACTGTCTTGCATGTGAGGCTGATTTTGGGATAAGACTGTTGACTGTCTTCACATCATGGTATCTGACAGATTTGGGCCTAATTAACACAGACGGGAAGTCAGATAAAATAGTCCTATATACATATATTTGTGGCAAACCAGTTCAGGAAGACTGAGAGAGTTGGAGACAGAGTTCTGATGAGCATCGATTTCTATGAATACGGGTATTATGCATCTGGAATGCAGGGTGGATGTAATCATAGAGAGAGAAAAAGAATGAGCAATTCCGGAAAATGAGCTTTTTCTCCCAGCATTGTTTCTTATTTTGAAATATAGTGTCTCTTGGTTGACACCGAGAATGAATAAGTCATTATATTTGACTGAACGTCGATCGCTATTTCAATAACGGTATAAGTCGGGGAGGGGGTACTTAAAGTCGGGGGTGGGGATCTAATCCTCCATAACTTGGCACTTGCATTTTTTTCAACTAAAACAACGTAAGTATTCCATATGTTGAAGAGGTTTGTTTTAAAATTAGCCATAATAAAATTAGTATATATATATATATATATATATATATATATATATATATATATATATATGCGTATCATAAAATAAAGAAATGGGTGATATAAATACGCCCTTCAAACTCACGCTTGCCAAGGGTGTCGTCAGCTTAGTTGATAAGAGTAGAGCCACATCAACGTGCATGTGTGCATGTGTTAAAACAAGGTTATTTTTATAAAAAATACTCAGAAAAAGGCAAACTCTAAAATCAAATCCTAGAACATCAAGTAAGAAGATTAGAGAATCACCTTTTCGCAAAAACAAAGGAAATAACAGATTAGTGAAAAGAAAACTTGAAAATCAAAATTGGAGCTGTATATTCAATCAGTCATACATACACATTTTTTTTTAATTTAAATAGATAGACACATACATACGTACGTTGGGGTAAAATGCACAACTGTCTCATCCCCCAAACAGGCTAAATATATTTATGTATGCACACATGTGCCTGCATATAAATTGTGAACACGTAAATATAAAAATATTTCATTTCACAGAGATTTTTTCTTATTATATCAAAGAATTGTGATGGGATTTCTTGGAGAAAATGAATTATAAAAACTGCTTGAATGCGTATGTATGTATGTGTGTGAGTGTGTGTGTGTTTTCTTGTGTGTTTTATTTGATGCTTGAATGGGTTACTGATTGACTGCAATCCACAAAGTTGAGGCAGTAAAAGGAGGAAGGTTTTCAAATGCCCACTCGACCCAAGGAAAAAATGACCCAAATCAACAACACGGAAAAAGATAATGATCGTAGAATTACAAAAACAAAAAGTTATTATCAGAAAGAAAGAAAGGGAGAGGAAAAAGAAAGAAGGGAAGAAAGAATGAAAGAGAGTGATAAAGGAATAAAGAAGGAATAATGCAAGAAAGAAAAAGGAAAGTAAGAAAAATGGAAAGAAAGAAAGATAAGCTTGGCTACTGCAGGGTCAAACTCCACTCTGCCAGAAAATGATTGCTGCAACTTCTGTATTATGTATATATAATAAATAGATCTGCAGATATGTAAGACTTGTCACTTTGGCTCAGTCGGTAAGAGGGCGGACTACCAATCCCTTGGTCGTGATTTTGAAACATGGAAATGAAATGTTAATTCCACATAACGGTTTGGTTTAATGTTACAGGACAGACAAATAGTGAACAGTTCACTCCACTGAATTAGGTGAGGATTGTTCTTGTTGTTCTCGCTCTTGCTACAGTAGAAAAATACTTCGACTGGAGATAACAAAAATGAGAGGAAGAAATTGAGATTAACCCAATACTCAATTTTATGAAGTAAAAAAGGTGTCAGAAATCAAGATCAGCGAAAGAAGGGTCTGGTTGGTCACTCAATGTCTTTGGGCAGTATGTTGTGTTGGGAGTGATCAATTAAGAAATTTGAAAAAGGGGTGATCAATGAATAAGCTACTTCCCTCGCCTTTTGTTGGGTAGTGATAACAAAAAGTCCTAATTTTCAACAAAAAAAACGCAAATGCAGTCAAGGGACCAATTTAACATAAACATACATCGCAAATGGACCCTACACCCATCAAAAGAAAACCACGGAGGGTTTTTCAAAAAGCTATAAATACGTTTTTCTAAACATAATAAAGAATAAATGTTTGAATTTTCGGCCCTCTAGCCCTATTGGTGCGGCCTGTCTGTGCGATACGTACATACGTAGCCAGACCTACTTGAAAACTAGAGAAACCCATGTTATTGCTGACAACGGCTGGCTACCTGCATAATTCCTTTCGCCTTTCCTTTTTCTCAATTCTATCTTTACTTTTTAGTTTCCGGTATTACCGCATAATCTCTTCTACCATTTCTACTGAATTTATTCATCTGTTGATTATTTCGCCTCTGCGACCGTTCGTTCGTATGATCGGTTCGCTTTCCGACCGTTTGTTCGCTTATTTCCCTCATTTTCTTCTTTTTAGGTCTTAATTACCTCTCTGTCTGTCTCTCTGTCTGTCTGTCTGTCTGTCTGTCTGTCTCTGTCTCTCTCTCTCTCTCTGTCTCTCTCTGTCTCTGTCTCCCTCTCTCTCTCTCTCTCTTTCTTCATCCACTCTATTCTTACTCTCTTTTGTATGTTCTCCAACCTCTTTCCCTCTTTTCCGAGTGTTTGCATTTAGTACTCCAAACAAGCAAAAAACATCAATGAATCTTTCCACAAAAATTGTTCCCCTTCTTCCTATTGCTGGAAGCGTTTCGTTTCCGAATCCATTTTTCTTTGGTAGCAAAAAACATTTTTTTTTCTTTATGAAAGATAGGAAAAAAATCCCCTGAGTATCTCTGATTGAACAGTTACTTTTTTTGCCCAACTTTTTAATTCGACCATCTACCCCTGTTTATGACTGATATATCTTGGGTTCACGCAACCATATGATTAAGTTAGGAAAAAATTGCCTGTCGTATAGCAAACATTCTAATGTCCGACCGATTTCTTCATTCAAGATGGTTATCTGCCCAGAGTGCTTAGTTTACATCTTTATTTTTTCTTTTTTTTTTCGACTTGTGGGCGGATGATTGTTTGCTTATGTGTACCTTTTATCAAAACGTCATTTTTACTTCTTCTTCTTCTTCTTCTTCTTCTTCTTCTTCTTCTTCTTCTTCTTCTTCTTCTTCTTCTTCTTCTTCTTCTTATCTATCAGTTTTGTCCTCGAATCAGGACCCATCATTTGCATTGGCAAAATGACTCAAACAGAAAGTTTCTTCTATTTTAACACATCCACTGAATATTGCCAATGCAGTGGGCTAGGACCAATCTTGATGAATTCGTTTCGTGTGCAAGAGTTCGATAGAGGTGGTCGCAATTTACTTATGCCAAGTGATTGTCAATATTTTTGTCTTCGACATTTGTTGAGGGAGAAAACTGATGATTATTGAATACTAATCTTATTCAGATATTTGCTCTTGCGTAAAAATCTGGGTTCATTCTGGTTGAACAAAAACAAGAAAGTGCAGTATAAGATGTTTTTATTTTTCCACTGCCGACATTATTTTTGACGCCACTAGTATACAAATATTTTCACTTCAAATTAACAGTTGAGAATATTAGAAGTTCCTGCAAGAAAATTATCACGTTATTGTCATCTGTACACACAGACCAACGTTTCAAGCGCTCTTTGAAGACTTACACTATAGTAAACATGTGAAAATGCCGAGAACTTATTGATTCTCTACAAATACGGTATGCAATGAATTCAACGTTTATGTATAGTACAAAAGGAGCAAATAAGTTTTATTTTGAATCTTATTATGTATCAGTTGGGTAATCCTTCGTTCTTTGGATAGTGCTTGCTTACAATTGAAGACAGTGGTCAGTGTTCGAGCCACGGTAAAAGCTAAGATTCCAACTCTCTCTCTGTCTCTGTCTCTCTGTCTCTCTCTCTCACACACACACACATACACATACATATACACATACATGTATATATATTCTACAAAGCTTTAAAGCTTTAAACACAAAATCTATAGGAAAGTAGATTTTCAAAATTTATGTCATTTCAGTCACTTATTTTCAAATATCTGTTAATGCACAATTTATGTAAGCTTTTTGGTAAGTTATATATATAGAGAGAGATACATAGAGAGTGAGGCAGAGAGAAAAGGAGAGAGATATGAAATGGACTAAGAGGTGACAAGCATCCGAAGTGGCGTCACTCACTTCATCCGCTATTTTACCGGTAGTTTGCGGGTGGAGAGTAGATGGATTCATTTCTCTAGGGCATTTGTGTGAAGTGAACGTAGATCTCGGGGTTTCAGCTCGGCTCTCCGATTCCATTTTCCGCGCTGCCAACCGTTTAGCCACCGGCCCCTTTTAATCATCCTGTTTCATGTCAGGCGATGGAGGAGACCGACGTCTCTGTCGTCTTTCTACGTTTCCCAAGACAAGCGGAACAGCTCTAATATATCTAGTACAAAAGTGAAGAAGCCGCCAACCTACACAGCCATGTATATATTTGGCGCCAGACATAAACTAATCAATAAGGAAAGTGCTACCAAGTCGTGATCGAATATTTCCCCTCCGGTCGCCGTCTGAGAACTTCGTGCTTCTATTCTTTGTCTACAACCAACAACTTGATTACTGCTATGAATGCTTGAACTACATTCTGCTTTGTTCATGAGTCGGCAGCTTAGAATGTTGCTTTTTGGATCATTTCAATTGGTTTAAAACCGGGTTTTGACTCTGTAGACCGAAGAAAAGTGTTTTCATGTCGAGTATCAGACATAACCGTCTTGTAAAATCTTTGATGCCCCATAAAGTGATTGATAGGGATCTAGAAAAAACACATTCTGGATATCAAAAACACACATTATAATAAGAATTATCAACCTCCAATCCAAGTTGGGCTTTTTTTCCATGACAAGAACAGGAACTATCCTCACCAGATTTAAAGGAGCAAAATATCAACTGTATGACAATCACGTTGAACATGACTCACATAAAAGAAATGAACATTTCCTTACCACGATCATGTGATTGGAAAGCGGCCCTCTTACCAGCTGAGCTAAACTAACTAGTCTTATACTACTATGGATATCTTCACTACGTATACAATATATTTGCAGTAGTCATCTTCACTCGGAATAGAAATGGAAAGGAGTTTGATCCTGGAGAAGCAGAGTTTGTTATTGTTATTTATTCTCTTCTTATCTCGTTTTTCTTCCTTTCTCTCAGGTCGGTTTTGCAATAAGCACAATCGATCGGAGATATGTCATCCACCCAGCTTGAAACAGCATCAATTTGAAAGTGTTCAAAGAGCGCATACCTCTGCCAACAGTCTTAATTGGAAAAAAGGTTCTGAATGCACCCACATATTCATGCCACAACCTTCCACAAAATGTGGACAGACAGGAGCGAATACATAAAACTACTCGAACAATTAAAGATAAGGGGAAAAATTGATAATGATAGTGTTTCGTCAAGAGAAATTCAGATAACTTGAGACTGTTACGTCTTATCACTATGAACCCCGACCACTGGCGCTACTACTTAACCTACGAAGAATGCAGGAGAGTCTCATCTGTCCAAACAACTAACAAGCTTATAAAAAGTGATATATGGACTTTTAAGATGAGTAGGGGTGAGCGAATGGTGGAACTCTCCTGGGAAAGACATGAATATATCTTTTCTCTCCCTTACCCAAGCTATGGGTAAAATAGGAGTATAAGCTGGGCTCTCTAGTCTTGGAAAAGCAACCAGTCTAGGAGAAGGACAACTCTAATTCAAAAGTAGGGCGTAGTTGGATGCTAACTCTGACGTCCTTCTGGCAGCTCCTGCAGCCAAGCTGATACCAAATGTATCGCACTCTGCACTGTCTTAGGAAAATTAAAATGGCTGGCTTTCTTAAATCCTCTGATATTGTATGATTCTTCCTAGTTGTTGCCATAAGTAGATCCAAGCGAGTCATTACTGGTTGCAATTTGTCTAGAAAACAATGAATTGATTGATGATCTATTTTCAAACTTCACTTTTAGCGATTCAAATATTGCCATTTTTTATTGAAGTGATTTTTATGCTTAGATTTAAAATAATTATGAATTAGTCAGTTAAGCCTGAACACTTCTCAGTTTAGAACCACGGAACGCTTCTTGCTTTTCACATCCGAAATCCGAATCGCATCGCAATATATCTGAATTGCCCCCTTGTGACAAACAAGGACCTTATGACAGTTCACAAGGCCTTACATCCCAGAGATGATACAGATAAGCTGTATGTGAAGAGGAAATAAGGAGGTAGAAGATATATCAGCATAGAAGACTGTGTCTGTAAGACCAAAACAGGATTAGAAAAAGTGCATGAAATCAAATTGTGAAGAGATTATAGAAAGCGTTCAAAGCAGTGCAACAAACAACAAAAAAGTAGCTAACAGAGGATCAGCACGACAAACAAGGAAAGGAAAATGGGAACAAAAAAAACTACTCGGGGAATTCAAAAGGCAGACACAAAATATCACAGACAAGAGATCATGGACAACAGAATTGCTCATTATGGCAGTGCAAAACAGGACAAACTATATCAAGGTGAACATCGACAAAACCTAGGCAAACGGCAAATGTCGCTTCTGTAGTTGGGACTGTTAACCACATAACAAGTGAATGTAGTCAACTAGCCCAGAAAGAGTACAAAAACAGACACGACAGGGTAGCAACAGTAATACACTGGACATTGAGCAAACGACTGCGATTCGACCATGCGGACAAATGGTCTTTGTACAAACCAGAGACAGTCTTTGGAAATAGAAGCCACAAATTACATTAGGACCTTGACATCCAAACTGACTACCCCATCAAAGTGAGAAGACCATACCTGGTAATCGTGGACAGTGGAAAGAGAATTTACCAAATAATAGACGTGGCTGTGTTTGCATATCACAGAGAAAATACGAAAGAGAGTGAAAAGCTGGAGATAAGAAGAATGGTTAAAACTGTACAGACCAGAGCACTACTGGGAACTGCATGAATACTGCGGAGGGTACTGACATAATGAGATCTACGCGCCCCAGTTGTTAGCAATGGCCTAACAAGCAGGAAAAAGCATGATGGTACAAACCACACCACTGTTAAGATAGCTGAGGACGATATGAGAGAAGGGCTGGAGACCTGAAAAGACTAGATGCCACTCAGTCTCTCTCCAGCAGTGACCATCAGGCAACTGGTGTGAAAATGCAATTATTATTATTATTATTATTATTATTATTATTATTATTATTATTATTATTATTATTATTATTATTATTATTAATAATAATAATAATAATAATAATAATAATAATAATAATCATCAAAATCTATTTTAGAGGTGGGGCGGATTTTCAGAAAACATTTATCTATATGTTATTAAGAAGTAAAAGTTCAAATGTCCAGCCTTCTAGCTCCATTGGTCAGACCCGTATGTGCGATGCATTCATGCAGATGTACATAGCAAGCAAGATCAACAAGAAAACTGAAGTAACCCATGATTTGATATTAGTTTTGGTTGACGGTTTCTAATAATTTGGGGAGGATGAATTGAGCAGAGGCTTTTTTGTTGGGGAAGAACAAGTAAAATAAAGAGCACTGAAGTGGACCCCGGCCGAAAATTAGTCCAGCCTTCACACAGATCAGAGAAAGACACTCCAAGTAACGTTTAATGCATTGCATACTAAAAACCTGACTGGGTCACCGTGACCTTGATAGAATAGCCGGAACCTGGCTTGTACAACTAGATGAAATAAACATGATATTACTATAATTATTGTTATTATCATACTAATCGCTGCAGCAGTCACTGTTTAATATCGTCAGTCGCAGCAGTGATATTGAGACCTTCCGTGTCTTTAAATAACTCGAAGAATAATGTCTACATACATGGAGCTCGATCCTTCCACTATCATGGATTGTTTAGTGTGTGAGATCACTGCATTATTTGCCACTGGTCGATTTTCGATTTCTTACTATGAAGAAGATCAAATCATTAGGTTGGGAAGGTCTACCTTTGCAGTGTATTTAAGACCTGCAAACGTTCGTTGATTCAAATCCCTGAAACGTACTTAGTGGAAAGACCTTTAAAGATAGAGGAGAAATTATTTCAGCGTCATCAGAATTATATAGCAAATACTGTTGATTATATTCTGGATGAATAAAGTAAGTCTTTCCAACGGGTTGTTATTCTGGTCTAGTCGTTTTTCGCTTGTCTCTCGGGTTGGGGAGGGGGCTTGACTAATACACATTTTGTTGTAGTCAGATGCTGCACTTTCGTTAGCATCTCGGCAACTAAAAATACCAGACTAAACTCCGATTATCATCAAAGGAGATGGGGCTCCAATTTAGGGAAGGGTTTGCATTTGCATTGATATCGTACCTGCAATGTGACGAACATTGCATTACCCACATAGATATCGAAAACCATAATTCGAGTTTTGTTTTATTTGTTCAACTAGCATTTCTTTCATCTTAATTTCACCTGCTTTCCATCACAATTTCTCATAGTTTAAATCTTCATTAGTCAGCAACGCTGATCGTAATAAAGGAATAAGGCCCTGGTGCGACTCCAACTTTCATCAACGTGACAGCTCTCTTACCGATTTTACCACAGAACCTCTCAGTTGAGGTTTCTTAAATCTAACCATTCAGCCACCCACCCCCCAGTTGCCGTACATATACTAGTAGCATTACTGGTTGGATTATCTTTTGAATTTCTTAGATGAAGCATTGACGGATATTCATATTTCGACAATGCACTGATTTAAATCTAAACATATGACGATCTAAGTGTTGCATTAAAAGGCAACTGAAATTAAAATGAAAGAAATACTAGTCGAAAAAATTATAATTGACTATGCTTCTTCTAAAATTGAGAAAAACATTAATACAAATTCTACCAGTGTGTGTATATGAAGATTGCAACGTATCAGGTGTATAGATTCGAATGAGTTAGAAAAGAAAATCTCTTGTAAGGATTCTGTACTTTAACATTATGGACGTTAATTTTTGTCGGAGGCTTACTAAAAAGACCCCTAATCTCATCCTTCTGAATTCAACCTCCAGGGCCAAAATGCCATGTACGGAATTAGTAGAGAAATGCTGTCAATATATTGATTGGATTTCATTCTGAGTGAACTGATGGTGGTCCTTCGGAAACGACTAATGAATATTACTGCAAAATCAAGAACCAAACATTTTCCCTAAAAATAAATTCTTCCGCTATTTTGAGTGATCAAAGTACGCCAATCAATCACTACGTGGTTGGCTTGTTGATACCGTGGTCGAGTGAAAAGAAAATGGAGAACAAATAATGGCTACACAAAATTCTCTTTTTTACTCTCTCTCTCTCACCCTCCTCTCCCTCCATGTACGTGTGTGTGTGTGTGTACGTGTGTGTGTGTACGTGTGTGTGTGTGTGTGTGTGTGCTCATCTGTATTTAAATTTCAGAACTATGAATTGTTTATGAAATAATCTCTTCAGCGAAAGTTATATTGGAAAAATAATAAAAAATGTTATCAAAAATCTTCAAAATAAGCGTACACACAACTCATGATGGGACCTAATAGTATTGACAATCGTGCACGTGGTTTTCTCAGATTTCCTCACCGTTTTCGACACGAGTTGTGCACACCATGTGAGCTGTGAACGAACATATATATTTGCATCTTTTGGGGGAAGTTTCATGGCTGACTCATTGTAGAAAAAGGTATGTGAGCCGCGTTCCTGGTTGCGTATAGTTTGAAAAATTTTTACCCCCCCCCCTCACCGAAGATGAGTTTGACTTCTGGTCAGAAAATTTACTTGATTCAATACTTTATAAAGTGTCGGATGTAATGATAAGGCTGAAGACTCCTGACGTGATCAGTGTGAGGACGAATTAAGACTGACAGGAATCATTTAAGGTGATCCTATTCATTCGTTTGGATCAACATAGAAGCAAGAGACACTGAGTTCCCATAAAGAGGGACAGAGCCACACTAAACATTGATTAAATTTGTACTCCACGCATCCTCTTGCCATTCTCTCAAGTGTCGTTTCGTATTTCAAAATTAGGAAGATCTCTCTCTCTCTCTCTCTCTCTCTCTCTCTCTCTCTCTCTCTCTCTCTCTCTCTCTCTCTCTCTCTCTCTCTCTCTCAATGCAAATAACAAAGAAGAGATATTTGCTCACCTTATTGTACCAGCGGAGGTATTGGAGAGGTTAACATCGGCGGTTTGACAACGTTTTTAGGGGAAGGGGTTGTCGTCCTCCACGGTCCTTTCTTACGACTGTACCTCTACCTCTAAAAAAAGCTGTCTTTTAAAGACTTGATACTTTCGATATCACCGAAATTACGGGTGACAGGTCTGCAAAATATATCATTAGCAATTTATCGTTCATAAAAAAACAACATTTCATTAAGTAATGTTTAATCACTTAATATTTATTTCATTTTAATCAGTAGCAAGATAATCACAACCCTGCAGTCAAATAATTCTTTTATTTGTAAGCATCGGGTAAGATTCCTTATTCCTTTGCATATCAATAAAGCTTCAATAGTCTGACATATAACAACAGTAATCGAGCACCCATTTAGGATTGAACTCCCTCTACTGACCATTTGGCGCCCAACTTACGGTAGCTTAACTCGTCAAGCTGATGGTGGATAGTGGATTCGATAGAGAAAATAAAAAAATTTGTCCAGTTAAAATCGATCTTCATCTTTCAGCCTGTTTTCTTCATTTAAACGCACGGGAATTTGTAGCGTGTTTCAGTTGTCAGAACGATTTACCCCTGAGATCAATGAGTCATCTTTGCTTTCTCTGTCTCAAAGCTGTCAGATCTTATTAAAGGTAATTTAGTCACGCGGTAAACAACGCGACTGGCAGTAGCAACCACAGTTGAAAATGGTCATGCAAAAAGACTTTTATCGTTTTCTTCCTCTCTTTTTTTTTTTTCAAATTGAATTTTTGAAGGTAACATAAATTCTGATTTTATAAAACAAGCTGTAGTAAACGGCACCAAAACTTGGCAAACCTGGACATTGCCCGGGCTCCCATCAGCTTTGGCTGGTCTCGCAAAATTTAATCACCATTGCCATGAATAGACAATGTGCTGCAACCTGAGTCTTGTAAGCATCGACTTTCGTTTCGCGACGAAAAGCCGAAACAAGACAATTGTCCTTGTGTAGTTTGTGTTACTGCAATTCGTAATAGATATTGCCATCTTCTACACCCAACCGTTATAACAGCAAATTCAAAAGAGAACCATAATAACGGAAGTATACTGTATTTCAAAGAAGTTACTAAAACCATCCACATTTCCAAAATCCGATGAGGAAAATGGAAAGCCTACGTTGCACCAATCCTCAAAGTGGATAATGTCTTTCTGCCATGAAAATCACTATTTGACATCCTGTACCACGTTCAACTAAGCTGAATGATACAGATTTTCGTGATCTGGTTAAATTCGGTTGCATCAAATTTCTCACTAATCATTTATGTAGTTTCTCTTTTCTCTTCTGCTGTTGTCTTCATTCTTTATTCTTGTTTTGTTGCTTTTAACCATTGGTTTCGTCTTTCGATTGTGTTATATATATATATATGACACAATACAAATCAGGAATACAAAATATGATAAAATACAATATCTGATGTATGATGGGTTTATTTTCTAAAGTTCTCGATAATTCAACATTAATCATGAAGTTGGTTTAGAGTAGAGCTCAAAATATGATGGAGTAAGGATTCGCTACACAAACATGTTCATATTTCTGTCTAGTTTGGGCTTCTTCGGGCGAATGATTTGGTTTATTTTAGATTCCTATTTTGGACATATGTGGGGGTCAAGTGCAATCTGGTTTATTTATGCTTTATTCGTTAGTATTAATTCTAATTACTCTGTTATTATGTTTTGTGATGAGTTTATTGAAATCTTCCGTACAACTATTGCTATAGCAGTTTGTTCTTCTCAAATATTTTACTTAGTAGGTGGCTTTGGAGGAGTATTTTCTATTAATTGGATGAATGTTTTTCCTAAGTTAGTTTTTATTAGTAGGTTGAATATTGATGTATACGAGATGAATTTTTCTACTTTTTGTTATTGCTATGTTTTACTCTTTTGGATTTTACTTTTTCATCATATTTAAAGCTCGTTTCTGTATAACTGCTATTCTTTAGGGCTTTTGTATATACATATATTTTTAACATCGTTGAATATTGTTTCATTCCAGGAATTATACATAAGTGTAGTTTCTATTGATTTGGGGATCTTTTTGATGATTTTGTTTGGGTCGGTTGGAACTTGTGTTAATATGTATGATTACAGAATTTTCTCTTCTATATGGTTTGTGGGTGTTATTATTTAAATTAAAAGTGACATCCAGAGAAGGTAGAATCTAAACATTAGCCTTAATTTCGACTTTTAAGTTCAGTTTGTTCATTTCTTTTATGATGTATTTTAATTTTTTTTCACATTTTGTGTCATGCTGTTTTACACAAAAAACACAAAAAACAAAAATTACAGCAAGCAATGGTCAACCACTAAACAAAAATATATATGAATACAATAAAAAAGAAAGTCTTACCATCTAAAATAATACCCCCCCCGTCCCTAATAGGAATCTAAAATAAACCCCAAATCATTTGCCTGAAGCAGCACAAACAGGGCAGGAACATAAAAAATGTATTTGTGTTGTGAATCCTTATTCCATTATATATATATATATATATATATATATATATATATATATATATATATATATATATATATATATATGTGTGTGTGTGTGTGTGTGTGTGTGTGCGTGCGTGTGTGTACAAAACAGAGGAAATGAAAGAAAGAAATTAATAGAACGAAAGAAAATGGAAAAAGAAGAGAGGAAAGAGACGACCATGGGAAAGTATTCTCTTTTATCTTTACGCTTTCTTTGCGATTATTCCTTCTCAGTCTTCTACTTTCCTTCCAGCCTATCTATTAGTCTATCAACTATCTTCTCAATAAATCAGTCACTTACTCACTATTTTGAAATAAATCTTCAACAAGTGATCCTCTATTCATAGTCAAATTTTCTGGAGATCCTGCACCTCATTGGATAATTCAAATCTCGGACAGAACGGAAGACAATGAAGATCACTTAATGGTGGGAAAAGCGGTTCCATTATTTGCTGGTCGTTCGATCCACCTTTCTAAAATCTTAGCCCTGCACGCAATGCACTCTGGTTTAATTTCACCTCAAACCCGCTTAATCCTCGCCAACATACAATAGACTCCCATTATTGTGGCAAACTCGATAATTTATGAGTGCCGTTATAATGAAATGGCTGTAATAGCGAGTGAATTTTATAAGTGGAGTATAAATATGAAAAATTGAAAAGTACAGATAATTTTTTACTTTTTATCACCCTTTCACGGTCTAATGCCAAATATACGGGTTACATGTCTGCTAAGAAAATTAATGCACTTTTATTTACACCTTGTTCCACCTTTTTAATTATTTCAAGCTTATCATCAATTGATAAGACTTTTTCATTGAATCTTCCTTGTTACTAATGCATTTCATGTCCTGTTTTAGCAAATTAATCTCTGACAATAGTCTTGCGAGAAAAGAAAGAAAATGTGCCGTTGAACTGCACGTGTCATTAAATAGTACTGTAAGAAAAAGGGACTCTACAACTAGTATAGTGTTGTAACGTTGTTGGCTGGCTTTAGAATGGTTGTTCATTATTTGGTTACCATTCTTCTGGTATACGCCTCTATCGCTCAGATGGAATGGAAAACATTGACAGCGTTGATTGAGATTCCAGTAAACAGAGGATAAACTAACAGATCTGGGTAATCATTCAATAGAGATTGTCAAACATCTTTTGACAGAATGCAACATTAGGGGTGATAATTAAAAGATTAGAAAAATGGTGATCAACAGATAAGTTACTTCTCTTGCCTTTTGTTGGGTAGTGATCACAAATAAAAAGTCCGAATTTTTTTCAAAAGAAACGTGAGTGCTAGATATAAACGAAGGGATCAATTCAGCATTAGTTTATGTTTCTAAATCAAACGAAAACCTTCTTCAGGACTGAAATGTTCAATAATAAAAAAAGAAATCTATCAGTAATAAGGTGTTAATGTTAGAAAACTCAACCCCATTGGTACGGTCTGTACGTCTCATACATTCATACATAGTCAGTCTGCCAGACCAACTTGAAACTGAAGAAGCCTATGTTGACAGTTTTGGTTGGCGGTATCTAATAAAATCGATTCAGACCTAATCAAATCAATCTAATGGTCTACATGACCGCCGGGTACCACGGGGAGTCGTTCATGGCATTTTCTGGGGTTGAGTGATTACATGGCAGTACCCGTTTCTGCTCTAAGTGTCATACGACAGGTTGTACTGGGTTACATGGTCCCAACATCCTCGCGAAGTTTTGGATCATTGGATCAGTGTGGTCCAAGGAAAAGTTCGGTGGAAGGAAACATGAATCTTGCATTACGTTGAATATCTATTGTGTTCGAAAGAGAACATTTTTAACGTCTTCTATTGTGCCAAGAAGATTTGTTGGGGATGAAGATCTCTCCCAGTAGTCAGAAATTTATCAAAACTATATACTTACTGTTAGGGAGAATAGGTACAAAGAATTTTGATATAACTCTTAGCCTTGTATCATACATATTCTTTGAACAGAGGGACGGCTGGAAAAGAGCACTTGGAGAGAAAGAAGAAGAAGAAGAAGAAGAAGAAGAAGAAGAAGAAGAAGAAGAAGAAGAAGAAGAAGAAGAAGAAGAAGAAGAAGAAGAAGAAGAAGAAGAAAACAGTACAAGCTCTCAATGTCTACTTTCTCGAGTAGGTACAACTCGTCTAATACGTGTTTTTGTTGAGTCCATAAGTAGGTATTATGGATGCAATCAAACTAATTGGGACTTTCTGATACCTACATCAAAGTGCATTCCGAGGTCAAGCGTAGCTTGTCTATATTACAAATCGACATTTGTCAAGGACTACATTATTTTTGTTGAGTGGCAAAAGAAAATGACCCATTTCGAAACTCATTTCGAGAGAGGTGGAAACGTCTGCTTAAAAACATTACTAGATATTACATAAATAGATACATAGATGATTATTATTATTATTATCATTATTATTATTATTATTATTATTATTATTATTATTGATCTAATGGTTAACACATTCGTAAGATGCTGTTGGTGAGCTCATGCTCTCCGGGATGCATTACTAACCAAGCCTCATCACAGTATTGACATTTATATCGATTGATCAAAATTCTATCATCGGTATTTGATCAGTTTAGTTTGTCACATGGCCACGAATTTGGAATATAGTGAAGATTGATGTCACACAAATAATAATAATAATGATAATAATAATAATAATATCAATTAGCGAGACGAGCTTGATAACCTCGTCTCAATGGCAAGGCGGTCAGTAGTTAGATAATTTCACAAGTAATATCGTTATTCGTTCGAGAACAATATATTTTTCCAATTCATTTTCATAATTGGATGAAGCATTGTAACATTATTATCACTTTTTGACTTGTTGTTGCCTTCATTCCAACTTTCACTCGGACCGTAATTGTACAGCAATGCTTGAACAGCATAATCGGAAATACTGAGTGAGCCCAAGCCAAGAATCGAACTGTCACTCACAACAGAAGCTGAGGGAGTGAGTTCGATTATTACTGTTCAATCTTTGCTTTAAAATTACGGCAAGAGACAAAGTTGTGATTGAAAAAGGCAATTGAAAGTTAGGCCGAAGGTAAAAACTAAATGATAAATTTCTAAACGAATTTTAGTATTGAATCTAAGGTGGCCTTATGAGAAGATCCATATTTTATTATTATTTCAATTTATGCATAGATTACATTCATCAAATATTTCTGTACATATTAGTTGGCTTCCATGAAAAAAAGCAATTTTAAACATGCAATGAAGACTTTCTATTTTCATCAATTTTTTATGAGAAAGACCCGACACAGGATTTACAACGTAGAATAATTTATTTGGCTACGAGAAGGTTAATATGCTTTGTGTAATACACATAGTAACCTCTAAGCACAGCACATGTGTGCTTGCACACACGTTTAAGGAAATTAATGTGCGCACAAAAGATTAGTTACCTAAAATAAAGTAATAATTAATGATAATACTTATAATTGAAAGCATATTGATGTATTATAATTATACCCTATTGAAAATAATGTCTTGGCTGATTGTTTCTGTTAACTACTCGGTCAATTTTTTAGTACCAGATTAGTACATTACTAGTTTTCTGTCCCGGAAATCGGAAATGGGACGTGCCCAAATCATCTTGAAACAATTTCAAGTTTACACTTTCACAAGTATTCAGTGTGCATATACTTTTGTCTCGAGAAAAAAAAATGCAAAACATAATATTTTTGCAAATATTGACAACTAAAAATTAGAGAGAACTTTGCTGACACCTGCATTTGCTTGACCTCTATTCCTCTTGCGTGCATTACAAAGTTTTCTCCGTGTTTTTCCATCACACACAAGCCAACGCACCCACGCATGTGATCATAGGGACCTGCTCTGCAGCTGGGCCTCTCATTAAGTGATATGCATTGAGCAAAATGCTCAGAAATGGTGTTACATTGACGTCCTTGTTCGCTAGCTGTGCAAGGCCACGCATGTCAAAGTGTATCAGAACTGAAGCTCTTTGCATTTGCTGCCAGAACAAAGTAAGGCCAAGCCATTCTTGCAAGATAATGGCCGGCTGTGGGGCTAGAAGAAGGGTGGAGCGGTTGGTCTGTTGGTTGCAAAGAAAAGCTTTGAGCCGAGTGGTTGATTGTATTGGCTCAAAGTTATCGATCGGCAGATGTGGCTCAAGTTATCGGAAAATAGTTTCAATCGATGGCATATTCATTGGATTGAGACAGCACAGACCAAGGTCAACTGTTTCTGGCCCATGCTTGGTTAAGGGCTGTTGATCTTGGTAATAACAGAAAAGAAAAGGAAAGAACGAAGGAAGGGAAGGAGAGAATTAAGAAAGATGAAAAAAGACCATTAGGGACCAGGAAAGAATAAGGTAAACCGAAAAAAAGTGTAGTGCAGATACAGCCTGAGAAAAAGGAGACAAAAACAAGCTGAAAGAAACGACGCTAATGGAATTTGGGATAAAATACTTTCCAGCGTCAACTTTCTACATATCCACGTACGATGTGATTTATATCTTTCGACATATCTACGTGCAATGTGATTTATATCTTTCTACCTCTCAATATGCAATGTGGTTTATATCTTTCTACCTCTCAATATGCAATGTGATTTATATCTTTCTACCTCTCAATATGCAATGTGATTTATATCTTTCTATATATCTACGTACGACGTAATTTATATATTTCTACATGTATACAGGTGTTGAGATTTATATCTTTCTACATATCTACATGCGATGTGATTTATAACGTTTTACACACCTACAGGCGATGTGATTTATATCTTTCTACATATCTACGGGTGATGTGATTTATAAGTTTCTGCATGCAATGTGATTTATATCTTTCTACAAATCTACATGCGATGTGATTTATATTTTTCTATATATTTACATGCTATGTGATTTATGGCTCTCTTCATATCAAAATGCAATGTGATCTATGTCTCTACATATATGCATGCAATGTAATTTATATCTTTTTCACATCTACATGTGATTTATATCTTTCTACATATCTACAGGTGATTTGATTTACAAACATTCATATATATATATATATATATATATATATATATATATATATATATATATATATATATATATATATAAGAAGTGGCATATTTGATGACATATAAGGTACCCCATTTCAGCAGGGAATATTAAGAAAATACTTTTCAGGGTATTTACGGACAAGGATCATGTTATTTTTATGCTTGAAACGGCGTACTTCGGAAGAGTGTCCAATCGGGAGAGAGATAATTTTGAATGATGGAAATTCGAATGACGCAGACAACAGGTTACAAGACTGTTCTGGGAAACTAATTCTCTTCGTTTGTTTCTTCATATTTAATACAGTTATAGAATTACAAATTCATAATAGATCAAGTTCAAGATTCCGTTTTGCAAACCAGAGTAATTTTTCATGAAAACATATTGCTGTTTCCCTATGAATGAAATGAAAATGTGACTTTATTTCTTTAATAATATTATATTACTATGAACTCAAGTTTGGTAGTTTAGCAAAAGAGTAGAAGGTTAGATAGTTTACTGAAGAGGTTTGAAAAGGGAGTGAGAAAAAAGAGATTATTAGGTAGATAAATAGGAGAGTAGGAAAAGAGATGTGAAAAAGGAAAGTTTACAGAGTGGGGTAGGAAGAGCAAGGAGGAAAGAAAAGAGAGTTTATTTGATAAGAGGGGAACAAAAGAAATTTAGTTAGTAAGAGAGTGAGAAGAGGGTAGGAAAAAAGTTCATTTACTGAGGCACCGGGAAGAGAAGAGGGAGAAAAGAAAGTTAGTTTGATAAGGCAGGGAGAGCACAGAGAGAAGGGTAGTTTGAAAATGGGAGGGGAGATAAGAAGATGAGTAGTTTACTAAAGGCATACGAATTTTTTCTATATGAATTCGATCCATGCTTTGAAATCTTGGACAGACAACGGAGACTGGAAGGGATAAGGGAGAGAATGAGAAGATATTGACATAGGGTGAGATAAAAACAGAGGCATGAGATAATGGATAATCTTGGAAGTTCCATGGGTCCAGTTACTTTAAAATCATTAAAATTTGTAGCAAGAGCATATCAGAAAAAATATAAGTAGGTCAAAATGGGAAATCTTTTTAATAATGATAATACAGTTGTAAATTACGAGAGAAAACGAAAGCTGCTCAACTTCGTATAGAAGTCCTAGGAGATACTTTGGTTCCATTTAGAGGTAAAATGCATCTTATATGCCCCTAATTATGGTAGATTAAAGAGGAGGCACGTTGTCCAGTATCTTGCAATTTCAACAGAAATTGAATTGTTTTTCGTAAGGATAGGGAAAAATTAGAACGTGATCTTTGGCTTTTTTAATGCAATCTGTCGAGAAGAGAGAAATTGTAATTTGATATTTTACCCGATGCCTGGCAGCAAAGCAGCTGACCCAACCTCTTAAAAAGAATAGATGAACGGTAAAAGATATGATAACACTCATCTGATCACGAAATGACCTTTTTCCACGCAGGAGGATTCCCGTTCGTTCCGAGGGATTTTCTAGGATCTTGAGTGAGCAATCATTTTGCTCAATTTTCATTCGCAGCAAACTGACAAAAAATGGCGAAAGAAAAAACCATTAATGAATAAGCAGGTTTCCACCATCTAGTCTATTCGCGTATTAAAGAAGTATGTCTCTCGTCTGGGAAAAGTTAAGTAGATACAGTTAGAATGTCCAGACAAAGAACATGTCATCATCAGTCTTTTAACATCTGTCATTGGACATGGAACTTCCCCAGGATTCGCCACTCTGATCTATCATGGGCGTCTCGGAGCCAGTATTTTCTGAATTTGTCCAGTTCATCTCTCCATCTTGTATTCTGCCGGCCTCGGTTGCGCTTGTGGTCTCTTGGGATCTTTATTATGAGTCGTGATGTCCATCAGTTGTCTGCCATTCTAGCAACATGACCAAACCATTGCCATTTGAGTTTCCTAATGGATTCTGTGATGTCTAGAACTCCTATTTTTCTCCGATATATTGTACTGTCTTGTGATCTCTCTTGTGATGTTGAACATAATTCTTTCATGCGCATGTTACAAGCTTCTCAGTTCTTTCGATTAGGTTCCATGTTTCAGCTCCGTTGGCTACTATCGGGAGGATGTATTGGTTGTATACTCTTCTTTTTAGGACTAGTGGGACATTCTTGTTTTTTAGGGTTGAGCTTGTTTTGCCGAAGGCTTGCCTTTCTAGAGTGATTCTTTACTTGATTTTTTTTTCTTTTTGAGAATTTCATAGAGATTCGTTGTCCTCGGTCGATATAGTGGTCTCCTTTCTCCAGTTCTACGTCTTTGATTTTGATTTGTGTGTTCTTATTCCCGACGTGATTGTTGCAAATGACCTTTATTTTGCTGAAGTTCATACAAAGGCCGGCTTTCTCCATTTTGTTCATCTTGCACTAGTCGGAGGTCGTGCAGGTTCTCTGCGAAAAAGGCGATGTCTTCTGCAAATCTGGGATTGATCAGTTATTCACCTTCCATTTTGATTCCTTTATTTTTCCAATCTAGGTTTCTGAAGATCATTTCGAGGTAGGCTGTGAAGATCTTGGGTGAACTGGAATCACCTTGTTTTACTATTTTTTGAAGTTGAAAGGGCTCAGAGTCTTTATGCTGCCTGATAAAGGAGCAACTGTGACTGTATAGATGTTGAAGTACTTTGATGTATACAGGGTCTACACCTTGTAGAGTGGTGGCTTTACGTGGCTGTATAAGCCTAGCTAGCTCGCTTCTGATCGTAGATACGTCTCCATAGGAGCTTAAAATCCATTAACTGCGGATGATGGGAATTTCAGCCATTACAATTGTATGGCTGAAATACTAATGACGAAAATTTCTGTTAGCCTGCTAAAGAGTAGATAATGACCGTGAAAGTAATTTAATGGATGACATTTATTCCTTTCTCTTCGAAAAGGTAGGGAAGACGTGTGTACAGTATAAAGGTTTGGGTAAATGTGTATGTACCATGGTGTCCTATGCAGTAAGTATATTTCACTTCACCCTATTAGAGTCGTATTGATGGATCACTATGAACAGTGACAGATGAGGTTTACGGATTAGAATTCTTTGGCTTTTTACCGACAAGCAACATCCAGATATATCTTCGCATTCCTATATACTTCTGTTCCCATCCTAGAATATATCCTTTGAGTGACTGTGTATGCGCAATGTAAGCGTGTGTAAACATTTGCCAATATATGCATGTATATGGATATGATGTTTATATGCGTGAGAGTTGATATGCATGCTGATAAGTGAAAAAATATCTGGTATGCATATACACGATTATGTATATGCAGGAAGGTTATTGTCCTCCACAATCTCTGTTGTCCAAAGAATTTATATGACTTTTCCCAAAATTATTCACTGGTCTTTCTTCCTCTTTACTTTCTAATCTTAAAAGCATTTTTCTATTCTTGGTTAATTAAATCAGCAGTGGCAGCAGTCTTTTGGTGTCCTTCGTCGGATATAAACTGTCCCCCTGATTCGCCAGATCTCTCTATCGAGTCACCAATATCTTCTGAACCTGTCCAAATCGTCGCACCATCTTCAACTCTCCCGGCCACAATTTTGCATAAGAGCTCCACGTTGTGAGTCATATTGCCCTGCGATCGTCTGACATGCCTGCGACGTGGCCTGCCCATTGCCATTTGAGTTTTCCAATAGACTCTATATCTCTGACTGTTTTTCCTTCGATATACTGTATCGAATTATAATCTCTCCAGGTTGAGCTTGCTCGTTTATCGTGCACAATACATGGAAATAAAAAGTATTGGCCTTACGCTGCCACACATCACAAGTTTCTCTGTTTTTAAAAGTTCATTGTGGTTTGCAATACGTAAGATACGGAATCAACTGATATTGACATCATTCACTTTATCATGCCCTATTTTACCTATTTCGGATGAGGGATTCATGCCTTTCCCAATGACGTTTGTGCGAAACAAACGAGGGTTGTTTCAGTCAGACTTTAATTCCGGCTGGACGATTCCATTTTACCTCCTGCTAACCGCTTGGCTACCGCCACTCGCACTTTTTACTCTAAGTGCATTTCTTTCCCCATATTCGATTCAATTTTTTTTCCTTTTTTTCTGCTTATGTTTATGGGTGTGGTTCTTAATTCGGATTCTTGAACCAGTCTGGATAGAGATAGCTATCTCGCCATTGACACACCCTTGATGAAATCATTTGTGGAGCCCCATATATATATATATATATATATATATATATATATATATATATATATATATGTGTGTGTGTGTGTGTGTGTGTGTGTGTGTGTGTGTGGTGTTTAATTATAATTTGCAAATATGTTTTCCCTTCTTAATTCTGCTACAGTGGAAGAATTTTAATAATTTTTCACACAAATAATTACATAGCATTATTATGCTAAGCCTAAAAATATTGAACTTAGGTGTAGAGGTTGTTCAGAATACAACATATCTTTTTGCAATTCCCCAATTTTTATCGTGCTAAATTATTAAGCATGGGTAGAAGAACATGATGATTTCAATCTTTTTTTGTGATTTGGAATTGATGCATCAGAAATTGCAAACATTTTGGCCTGCAGTGGCAAGGCCTATCCCCCGATGCAGGATAACGCACGATATCGCCTCATACTTCACAAACCACTCGGCAAAAAGTGAAGCGGTACACATCGAGATTCGGTCTTACCCTCCCTATTCGTCGTATGCGTCCCCCACCGATCGTAACCTTTTCTTGGCCTCAACTGGTGTACACCTATACGGACCAGGTTGAAAATGCATTCTGGCAGTTTGTTGACTCTCTTCACCCGAGTTCTCATCGTGATGAAATTGCCGAATCGTTGACAACACGGGGTCAATTCTAATGGTGCTTACTTAGACTAAAAATGTCTTCGAGCCGAATTATGACGTTTTAAAATGGTTAGTTCAAAACAGCCATTTATTTTGTTCCAGCTTGATAGTCAAGATGAATTTTGATTTTCTTCGCAATCTGATTTTTCAATCCGACGATGATCATCCATCCGTCCCGAATGCAATCAACTGTATCCGTTTATGACTTGGCCATTTGGGGGCTTTAATGAATCTTCGATGCATCCAGTTGCTCTATCGATGCAGGCTTCATCAGGGGAGGGGGTATGAAATCTGGGACAAGCTCTGATCCCCAACGTTAATCGCCAATTACGGCGCTTCGGGTAATGAACGAATACGGATTAAACGAGAGAGGGGGGACGGGAGAGAGAGAGAGAGAGAATGTTGTCCGTAGAAAAACTGTTCAAACGAATGAACAATAATTTAGAAACGTAACCGGTGGGTCAAAGCAAATGGGGACGGGCGGTTCAAAAAAGAGAAATGGGGAATGGTTGGTGAAGAGAGCTTGTGGGGAGGTAAGTTGGGGGAATTAGAGGAGAGTTAGGGTTGAAAGATGGAGTGAATAAGATTGGAAAGAGAATGGCTGAAGACGAAGATAATTATTTTTAGTGTGGGGAAAATATTGAGAGAAATTCAAAGGGATAAAAGGATGATAGATAATATATGAGAGAGAGAGAGAGAGAGAGACGTTTCGACGAGATAGGGAAAATGAAAAGAAATGGGTAAAGAATCTGAGAGAGACAGAAAATAGAAAATGCACAAAGTCTAAAGAGAGGGAGAAAGAAAGGAGGGAGAAAGAAAGGAGAGAAAGAGGGAAGGGTAATTGAAAAGTGGAAAGATAAGAGAAGAACGTTTTGACATGGTGGATCAGAGAGAGAGAGAGAAAGAGAGAGAGAGCAAAATGTTCAATCTGGAATAGAGAAATAGCAGTGGATGTGAATGAGAGGAAGATGTCGTTGGTTGGGGAAGGTCAAGAGTAAAGGGGGGGGGAGACGAATGAAGGGTAAATAAATCGTGATTAGTCAGACACTAGGGATGTTCAACAGGAGAAGAAAGAATATTTACGGGGAAAATATCAAGTGAGAAAAGAGGAAAATACACAAAGAGAGAGAGAGAGGGGAGAGAGCGTGTGTGTTATAGAGAGTGGAAAAAATGGATACAGGTGCTAAATGAAAAATAGAGAAAAGGCAATTATGTTGAAAGATTTTTATTTACTATTTTTTTTAATCAGCCTCTCAAGGTCCGTTGTTGGACAAAGTCTTCCCAAATGGACCTCCCCTAATGGGTCTACCCCAAGATGATGGCCCAGGACGTGTTGAAACATGTTTTAGCATCCATAGGTGACTATCGAGAAGAAGCATTGGTTGCAGAACCCTTCTCTTTAGGACTTGTGGGATTTTATTGTGGAAATGGGATTGCACAGTTTTAGTTTTCAATTCCTGAGATTTATGAAAATCACTATCGGATTTATCCAGAGAGAGAGAGAGAGAGAGAGAGTATTCAGTGCCTTACATTGTGCCTTTCATCTTGAGAAAATGTTCTTTTTTGCATTCATTGAAAAATCCTTAAAGGTTATTGATATTCGATTTGGCAAATAATGATTAGAATTAAACAAGTCTATCGCTTTCTTACCTCTTATGTAAGTGAATGAATTAGAGTGAATGAGAGTGAGGTGTAACTTCTATGAGGAAACCATGGGGGATGAGAAGGAATGAAATAAAGAAGGAAAGAAAGAAGAAAAGGAAACATTGAAGAACAAAGAGATAGAGGTGGGGCGTCTGTGTTTATTTCTCGTGCAATAAAAAAGGAACAAGAAGAAGAAAAAAACAGACCAGCAAAATAATATTTTGGAATTGTTGCATAAATGTAATTGTAGATGGAAAGGAGGGGGCGGTCCATTCAACAAAATCATATTGCCGTCCTTATTAGCAAGTCAACAAGAACGAGGCTCATAGGAAAGTTCTGAATGAATTTGGGACGGGAAATCCGGAATTAGGAGACGAATTGAAAAAAAGTGATTTGCTAACGACCCGATTCAATTATATCTCAGTCATAATATCTTCCTCTTCCGTAGGATATCCGAGAAAGAAAAATGTCTAAATAAAAATGCAAAGGCAATAATTGTCAAATCAAAGAGTTGTGGGTCTGCTCTCAAGGTCAGTGACTTCATATTTTCATTTTAATGTTGCCTTTGTGCTTTCCCTTCCGGTTTATTTAATAACCCAACATTTTCCCTTGACTGCTTCGCCGTCTTACTGTGATTTTGGCCTGTCGATAAAACCAAATGGTTTATCGCTGCGACGACTGACTTGCACAGACATTGATATGTCACAATTTTCGTTATCATCATCATCATCATCATCATCATCATCATCATCATCGTCGTCGTCGTCGTCGTCGTCGTCGTCGTCGTCGTCGTCGCTGCTGCTGCTGCTGCAGTAGTAGTAGTAGTAGTAGTAGTAGTAGTAGTAGTAGTAGTAGTAGTAGTAGTAGTCCTTATTATTATCATGATCATGATCATCGTCGTCGTCGAGATTTCCATTACGCGTTTGTCTGTTCACACTAGACGCCTGGTGGCAATCGCTTAGGATCAAGGGACAACAAGTCTCCTCAAATCTCCAGCACCTTCAGTAGTATGCTTACAGAAACCAGCACTGATCTGGAAAGTCACAATTTCTCTTTAATTAAATCTAGCTTCTGTTTTCGTGACAGTATCAGACTATTCTCGACTCGTCAGTCATGTGTTTTTGGGGCACAAAAGGAGAACAAACAAAAAGGCACAACACTCTTTGACCACCACAGAATCATGGAACGTTCCCTGGTCCGGAAAAAAACGCAGAAGGGCCTGTTGTTGTATTTGAAGGCAAGTTGAGACAAATTCAAACGTCAAATATGCCCAGAAAATATTACTGTTTTTTCTGTTTCTTTTCTAACACGTGACTAAACATGTTAAATGCAACTTGACAGCCAGAGTGTGAACGCTACGTATTTTATGTATGGGAAAAACTGAGATGGCGAACTTGTTTCCAGATATAATACACCCAAAAAGTATTTTCATGAAATACAATTTTCTTCGGGGCATGAATGTTTATTGAAATATGTTTCAGGTTGTTTAAGAACATTGCAATCAATTTTAAGCAACGTCATAACATAATATATGAGTGACTTACCAGTAAATATATCAAACACTGGTAAGAATACAGTTAGATAGAGAAACATAGGTAGGAAGATAAAAAGTTTCAACTCCTATGACGACCTGCTGAGTATCAGGGGTCGAGTTGAAGAGAGATGCCTGAAAAGTTAAATCGTCCGACATCTATTTTGATATGATCTCCACGAAATTCTCACTACTATCTGAACTTTGCTCAAACTTTTTGCCAATATACCGGATGAAATAAATGCTCGTTCTTGTTAAGTCTCAAACTGTCCTCTTGATTTCGATCACAATTCAACTGGCACTGTCATGTGATTGTCAAATAAAAAGGTATGAAAGATGAAAAAGTCATCAATTGGAAGAATAACAGCAGTGAAAAGAAATCATGAGTATTACCAATAGATGAGGAGGGAGAGAAACCCCGGAGAAGAAAAAGAAAACAGAAAAGAAAGGCAAAAAAGAAGAAGGAAAGATGAAAGAGATGCAAAAGAAGATTCAAGGAAAAAAAAGAAACAAGAATGAAGTAGAAGGGAAAAATCAAGAAAAGGAAGAGCAATAAGATGAAGAAGAAAAAGAAGAAAGAAAGGAGAAATTGTATAAAAAAATTTCTGAGGAATAAGATTGTATATACTGAGTCTAATAATTATAATCTTATAATTCTTTAAAAAATTCCGTCTGTTCGTCTGTATGAACTCGCCTACCACAAAACTACATGATATGAATCCTTGGAATTTTCTTTGGGCACAGATTTGATCCCCGGGAAGTGTTTTTAGCAAATTAGTTATTGAAAACCACCCCAAAATATGTTTTAGGGAGTTTTAATTTAAGGAGGGTCTATTTATGATTATTCATCAATGGTAAAAATACTTTCTGATGACGCAATGAAAGAATATTTGTCTTTTTCTCAACTCAATTCTCGGAGATAGATTGCGACGTAGACAGCGTTCTTTATTCAGAAAGAGGCAAAAACATTTTTCAACGTATCTCATATCGCGATGTTTCTTGGTTGTACATGGATACCTTGAATAGTGCTGTTTTGATTGATGTATGTTTTGATATAGTACGGTTATGGTACATTTTTTCCAAAACATGAAATTTGGGAATCGGAAGTTATGATTATCAAACGGAGGGAACTTTAATTTTTCACTTTTAGGGTTCAAAATCTAGGGAAATGGGTTTTTTTTTCCTTTTAGTGGTCAAAATAGAGTGGTAATTTTATTCTTTTACTCTCAGAGGTTGAAATCCAAGGAGAAGAGTTTTTTCGCTCTAGGGGATTAAATCGAGGGGAATTTTTTTTTAGTTTCAAGGGTCAAAATCGGGAGGAAGATTTTCTTTTCACTCTTTGGGGTCCAAATTGAGAGGCAATTTTTCCCACTTTTGCTATTCATAATGCAGAGGATTTTTTTTCCATTTTTAGAGCTGAAATGGGAGGAACATTTTTCCCCCCTTTAGAGGTCCAAATTGAGAGGTAATTGTTTTCCACTTTTAAGGGTCGGAATCCTAGGGAATGTTTTTCTTTTGTTTTTTGTTTTTTTACTTTTAGGGCTAAAATAAGGGGGTCCACTTTTAGGGGTCAAAATGCAAGGGATCAATTTACTATGTAAATTCTTGCTAAATTGACCCCTTAGTTTGATTGCTTGTTTGTTTTTTTTAATTCAGACTTTTTTGTGATTACTGTCCGACAGAATACGAGAGAAGCAACTTATTCATTGATCACCACTTTTTCAAAATGTTTAGTTGATGATCCTCAATACGACATGCTGCCAAAAGACGGTGATCACGTGACAATCTCTATTAAGTGACTAACAAGACCTGTTATGATTATCATCATTAAAATTATTATCCCTTTTGATATCTAGTTGTATTCATTACACTCTGAGTTTCGATTCGAAACTCAGGGCAAGTAACGCTGTTATGACTTAGTGGGCACTGACTTTTTTTTCTCTTTCTTTTTCTTTTTTTCATTTCATGTCATCTATACGGCAGGTGGTCAGACAGTGCTTTGCGAAGGAGAGGAGTGGTGCCTTTGAGGACAATTTTCTGCACCTCATAGATGTTTGGGTTTCCTGGTATCCTATTTACTCGTGCTCCCACGAGAGCAAGATGTGACACAAGGTCGAGTTTAACGTAGGATGGAGCTCCGTCAAAAATAGCTCCAGCCACGGCAACTGAAGTTGCAAAAGCGTCAGAACGAACCCGACCTATCCCTCTTAGTGCGCCACTCCGAGTCGAATCGCTTCCACGAAGCTGAACATCAAGGAGAACCCCAAGACCCACTTGGATATTTATCAACACCCTTTTTATGACCCCATGGGCTACTATAACAATAGGTTTTTTTCAGTCTTGAGATGCCTCATTTTTGTGATCTCAATTTCTAGGTCTTTGTACTTAAACAATTTTTCAAATTCTTTTACAGGTATTTCTTTTTTTTTCTTTTGTCGGAATAGTCATATATATATATATATATATATATATATATATATATATATATATATATATATATGTATATATATATATATATATATATATATATATATATATCCCTTTTCCTTTCTGTCCTTAATAATTATTACTGGATGGTTGTCTTCGATGATTCGATCATTGTGTACTGAGAAACCCAATAATATTGTCACATCTTGTTTTTCAGTTACAGGTCCTGGGTAGTGTGTATTCATTGAGGTTCAGATAGAACATCCAGATATGATGTGGTCGATAGTCTCAGCTCTGCTGTCACAGAACCTGCAGTTGGGGTTAGCACCGGTTTTCACAATGTGTGCTCGGTAGTTCCTGGGAGGATGGCTATGGTTTTCCTGCAAAACGAAAGCAGAACGCTATTTTGCTTTTCACTTTTTTCGCAAAAACGAAAAGATGGTGAAAGGCAAACATTCGGAAAGTAGGGATAACAAAAAAAATCCTTGCTGTGGAAGATTACATTGTTCAGATGATGGGTAGGAAATATTTGTATCAGCAAAATTATTGCTTTCAAATGGAAAAGTCCATCGTTATGGACATTGAGCCGAGAAAATCACACCGTTCATTATATAAGTAGATGTTTTTGTCGTTGTTGGTGGTTGCATGGGTAATTAAGGGAGATTGTAATTAATGTTTTACATTAGAGTTGTGCATCGTGAGTTGGGTTACCGGAAACAATTTATTCCGTATTATCTCTGTTAGCCTTCTCGGTAGTGAGGAAGTGGGTTTTATCATTACCCAATAGGCAAACCCTCTCTTTTTTGGAATTCAGACATAGAATGTTACAAAAGGTGTGGACCCAGAAATGGTATTTAGTACCATCAAGGATCGTAACCTGGGTACACAATCTAGTCAACAAGCTACTGGGAACCTCCTGGGCGGATCCAAATGATGTAACACCTACTGTGAGATAGTGTTTTCGGTGCCTATGCAAATTAAACTAACACCAGCTTCATAACAAAATTGAGTTGCTAAAGTTATCCCCAAAATACATGACAAAGGGTTAGAAGCACCTTCTATACTGTAAGCCGAGTGAATATCTTGAAAGAGGAAAGCAAAGCGATCAGTATCTCCGATCTGCCTCAAAATGACAGAAATGCAGCTGAAGTCGTTCAGTTTAAAAGTTGAAGGCAATAGTAGAGCAAGTGCAAAATCACTGAATCGGAATTGATAGCTTGCAAGCATCTAGTGCGGGTTCCTTAAAATTGCGGGGCCCATAGCATATAGTGGTTTTGCTACATAGTTAATAACACACTGCTTGCATATTGTTCTCCAGGTGAGTGGGTTGCTTTTTCTTCTTTCATTGGTTCTTCTCATTTGCTCTTTTTGAAATCTTCGGGTTTTGGGGGTTTTTTTGTTTGTTTTGTTGTTTTTTTGTGGGGGGGGGGGGTTGCATTGATCGTCATTTAATCAGCGATATTTGACTTTTGTTCAAACATTGAAACCATCAGGATTTTCAGTGAAGCGTGACTTCGCATGCAGGATTAGTGACGTCATGCACCGGAGAGATTTGTTGCGATTACCGAGAATAAAGTTGGACAGTTTTCTTTCTTTCTTAGCTTAATTTCATTTATTTTTCTCCTTTCTTTCTTCAGTGCTTCTTTCCCTTTCGTTTTGTCTTTCTTGTAACATTCTATGTCTGAATATCCTTGTATTCATTTTTCTCCTTTCATTTTTCAGTGCTTCTCTTTTCGCTTTTTCTTTCTTCTTTACTTACTTTTTTCTTTTTTGCTAAAATTATTCTATTAGCTCCCCCTTTCTTCTTTGCTTCACACTATGCTATCCTCATTCTTTATTCCATCTTCTCTGTCTCTCTTCTTTTTTCTTTGTCAGGTTCCGCTTTCCTCCTTCTTTCTCTATTACTTCGGTGTTTTTCCTGTTCTTCGACAAAAACTCTTCAGTTAGAAATTGAAATTCTTGGACGTCCAAAAAAATTCAAATGTTTAAAGATTGTCAAAGGCGTCATTTTTTAGCAAGGTGAATTTTCAAACGCTCAACTTCACCGATAAACTGCGGATGACTGAAAATTCTGTCACTGTATTTCTATGGCAAACTCAATAAAATGCCTGTTTTATTGTGATTTATGGTAACTCAGTGCTATCTGTGAGTCAGGTCTTTTATCCTGCAATAGAAAATTTGCTATATATCTTTCAATGTACAGGGGCTTTTATCTTGCAACAGATAACTATTACACTTACTACCTTTAACAGTTAATGGGTTCATAAGAATGCCGATTTCTCGACCATTTCTCCGTTCACAATGGAAACAAATTCCACGAAGGCAATAGGAAGAGCACACGATTTCTTTTCGATATATATGTGTGTGCGTGTGTGTATGAGTGTGTATGTGTGCATGTGTATGTGTGTACACGTGTGTGTATGTCGTTTTGGGGCCTCAGCGTACAAAGATCCCTATTTCTACTGCAGTCTCGCTGGTGACTGATGAGACAAATATGGGTTCCAATATAGTCCTTCAAAGTCCTACCCCACAGGCAACAGGGCAAAGTTCGAGAATCAGGATTTTCTACTATAACTCAGTTTTTTACAGCTCTGTCGCTGTGTCTTCCTCTCAACAGTTCGCTAATCCTTTGGGCGAGGCTCACACAGAACGGAAATAACTAGTATAGATTTACTTATTTTACTTTCTGCAGCAAACTGATTACCATTTACCATATAAAATTGTATAAATTTAACTACAAAGGATATAATTTAGGATTAGTGTTTGGGTGTATGACAAGGGTTACAGTTGGGGTTGCAATTAACAGAAAAAAAGATTAAGCTTTTTTTTTCATATTTGTAATACTAAAATGAATATATAGTTGAAATGAATGTAAAATGATCAAATATTTTTTATTCTTTCTAACACGAACTCATGTAAATAAGAAGTAAATACTCTCCTATTTATTTCAAATTGTCTGTATAATTTATGCTGAACGCTTTTATCATGTACAGCGTCTGAACTATTTACCGCCCTTTTTGCAAACCTCGCCCAAATAATTGTCAGGAGTTTTTTATCTCCTTCATGTCACCTCACTGTCTCGATGATCTGCGGACAGTTTATCGAACGGTTAAATATTGTAGAGCATTGCCTCCATGCCCCTGACGTTGCAATCTTGAAGTCTTTGATATTATTGATAAACACTCAAATGCGTACTATAGATGGTCAATATGCAGCAGTGAAGGGAACATTCAAGTGGCTATAGGTGACGGTGGTAGATGGTGCACATTCCAGCATCGTATATTAACTTCATACTTATTATTGTTTTAGCAATTATATACTATCTTTCAGTAAAGAGGAAGATCTTTGGCTGGTCTTGAGAGCCGCGATTTCTATCTCAGATAGGACAGCAAGATCTGTGGAATCATCTTGCCAGTACTTTATCTTTATCACTCGGCCCACTTGCTTTGTGTTCATTTTTTTCTTTAAAATACCGAGATTGATTTTGAGCAAATATGATTTTCCTTTCATCAACAAAATAATCTGAGCTAGAAGAGAAATGATCGTAATAAATCCGGATTCAAAAGTTCGTGTGAGTAAAGGATAGGCATCACGACAAGATAGGCTTCCCGAGGTAAAATAGATGCTAGTTCGAGTCTCAGCGAAAGTTTATTCTTTATTTCCAATCCGCTCTGTTGATTAATGTCTGTCCAAGTAAATGCGAAGAAAAGCAGCTGAAATTAGGAGGGAAGAAAATACTGGTCTAAAAGATGAGTTCTGGTTGATAAAGCTTCACCCAATAAAACTCGAAATCTAATTAAACTCGTACTCAAGTCTCTCTATTATTACGTTTCGAAACTGATTTGCCACTCAATAAAAACTCTTTCGTGATCAATCTCTTTTGGCTACACGATGATCTTTTGTTGGGCAATGATTACCGAAAATATCCAAAACAAAAAAATGAACGGAGACAAACTAAGGGATCAAGTAAGCAAAAACTTACATTACTAATTGACCCTCCCCCCCAATCTTCTTTCTAGACATGATAAGAAATAGCTATTCGAATTTTCATCTCTCTAGCTCTATTGATGCGCTCTGTACGCCTTATACTACATAGCCAGCCAGCCAGCCAGCCTGACAGACAGACAGACAGACAGACTTGCTTAAAAACTGCCAAAACATATGTTGACAGTTTTGGTTGACGATATCTAATCTCATTGTTCCTTCATTTTCTCCTTTCGTTGTCTTTTTCACGTTCTTCTAATAAGAATTTTAACCTTTGTTTTCCAATTTTCTTCGTTTCTTTGTTCTTCCAGCGTTATCTGCTCCAGTTTATTCGCTTTCTTTCTCGATTAGACTATCTCTCTCTTTCTTGTCTTTCTCCCATACAGCCTTCCATTGTTTTTGCTTGAGGAGATACAGAAAGAAATGTCGAAATTTCTCGTTTATTTAGCATTAAGCACAATGGTAAATGCATTGCTACGACGTTAAAGCGGCTACAGATTGATTCTTACAGCAGCCCCATTTTCTTTAATTGTTTATTCTATTAACGATGTCTAAATTGAATGATATATTAACCGTATAACGGCGGGAAATCATTTCAGATAAGTTTCTATTTTATATGATGCAATTTATAATTCTTTCTGTTGGACCATAATATCCATTTCCTAAACACATACTGTCGCGTTTGAAGAAACGAAAAAGACTGAGAATAAACGAGATGGATATTTGGGTTAAAAGCAGTTATTCGGCCGTTGCCTTATCGGTTGGCTGTTTAGCACACCGGTAATTGCATCTCGACGTTGAAGCAGCTACCTATCGATGGCAAGTTTGAATCCCATTTTCTTTAATTGTTTATTCTATTTATGTTGTCCAAATTGATTGATGTATTAACAGTGTGACGACAGCAAATCATTTCAGATAAGTTTTTATATGATATAACACAATTTTTTATTCATATATGTGTGTATGTGTGTGTGCGTATGTGTGTGTAATTATATCATTTCAATACATTTTAATATGTTATTGTCTAAGGTAAGCTTGGATAATTTTTGTATTGGGTTTGTTGACACGTGAGTCAGGAACCATCTCTTCCCGACTGTGATGTTATTCTAATCACGCAGTCTTCTACTCCTGACACCAGTGACTGTCTCTAAGAAAACAAGTTTTGCGAAAATAGTCTTATCCACCTACGCCTGTCTCAAAGAACCGAACTAATTTAGAATTGGAACGGAAAACCAGGTTTCCCAGGAGCACCTGAACCAATTGTCAACACTCAGTTCACAAGCACGGTCTTGTTAGAAAGCGTCAAGCAAAATTAAGCTGTCAATCAACATGGGTTTCTTCAGTATTTAGGTGATTCTAGCTGACAAAATGCTACGCGTTCTGGCAGCAAGAATGACTTGAATATTTATTCCTTATTACGACTAGAAAAATTGTTTTTGTTTTTTTTCAACCCCCAAAGGTTTTTAGTAGGGGGTTCAATTTACAGTGTAAGTTTATGCTAAATTACTTCCTTTGCTCATGTCTGGCAGCGTTCACACTTCTATTTTGAAAATTCGGACTTTTTAGTAATCAACGCCCTACAAAACTCAAGAGAAGTTTTTTATTCATCGATCACTCCTTTCTCCAATTTTTGATTGATCACTCCTAACAAGGTATTCTGCCAAAAGATGTTGGTCACGTGACGGTTGACATTAAGTAACTGAGCAGAATTGTTTCTGTTATATTCTTCCTTTTATCTTAGGTTATCAAATGGAAGAGGGCCGAGTTTTGCGAGAGACCAACACGTAAATGTCAGACTATTTGTAGATGAGATCTCGTTCACAGGTTGAATTTAGATTTTAGTCAACGGACTATACTGTGTCTTCTGATGTGCACTTGACCATTTAAGATTTACCCTTAGCCGATACTCTTCTATGGCTTGAGCAACTTGGAAAGGTTTCATGCTTAGTTATAACAGAGTTATTACGAATCGACAAGCAAAGCTGTCACCCAAACTGCCAACCTATGTTCCTTCAGTTTTTAAGTGGGTCTGGATAAATGATTATGTAGCTATCTCTGAACAACTGTGACTGCATTAATCGCGCTACAGGGCTGAAAATGCAATTTGATAATGTTTCTTGAAAATCTCCCAATAGGTTTTTAGTGGGAGCAAGTTTATACTAAAGTAACTTATTCCTTGATCACCCCCTTTTCCAATTTTTAGATTGGTCACCCCTAACACTACATGCAGCCAAGAGACGTTGGTCACAAGAGGATTTCTATTGAGTGACTAACCATCCTGTTTTTTTTCCTAATCAAGTTTCACACACACACACACTCACACACACATACACACACACACACACACACACAAACACAAACACAAACACACACTGTTATATGTACATACAGAAATACATTGAATAGTGCAGGTTAAGCTGGAAAACAGACGTTAGATTATAATAAAACTTTGAACAGTGCAGCTTTGAACAGTATGGAAAATTTGGGAACGAATTTCTTGGTTTCATCTGAACAGGGAGAAAACAGGAGTCCGAAACATCGTAGAATCTATTTAAAAACTTAAATGGCAATAGGCAGGCCATGTTGCAAGAATGACAGACAACCGATGGACATCACGACTAACAACATGGATCTCCAGAGATCACATGTGAAGCCGAGGCCGACAGAATACAAGATGGGGAGATGAACTAGACAAATACAGAAAATACTAGCTCCGCAACACCCATGATAGAGAATTGTGGCAGATCCTGGGGAAGGTCTATCTCTAACGACAGACGTTAGAAGACTGATGATGATGATGATGATGATGATGATGATATCCTTGAAAGGGATCCAATCTGACGTTGTTTCTAAAATCTACCAATCCCAAGACGGTGAAGCGTTGTGCGTGCTAAAGATGGATCAAGCCACTCTGCTTATCTTTCCCGTTGTCATCTCTACCCTTTGCCTTCGTCAGCTCTACCCAGAAAAGACGTTTGAATTTTTTACAATCTCTTCTTACTCTTCCAATAAGAATAATCATTAACCTACATACATCATCCATTCTAAGTAAATGTATCGTTTTTTTTTCTTTTCCTTCTCCTGTTCGTCAACTCAAAACTGACACTGCAGAGTTAAATCGTGTTCATAAACTTGCCAGTGATTGACATGATGTACGTGGGCTGCAAATGACTGGAAGGGCCTTCTTTTTTTTAAATATCAGCTGAGTCCTTTCAAACGAATAGGTTTAACCTTTTTAAGACTAACCTATTGAGGTAATTAATGCCAATTTTTTAAAGGGCATAAAGAAACCAAAAACGCGTTTATTCCTAATGTGCAGTTGAAAAAAACTATTCATTTATCAAAAATAAAAAATTCCATATTTTGAAGAATCAAAATCATGATGGGGTACATTTATCCCATGAAAAACAACAAAATTAGCAGATCACTTCGCCAAAATATTTGTCATGTAATGTGAACCAATTTTTCGTGAATTTTATGTAATGGTGACGCCATTGTCTGTGGTTATGAATGCGAGCCATATTTCATTTAATTCTTTTGTATATCCCAGTCAGAGAAACCTTGGGATGTATATGTCCCCAGAAGTCTCGAAATGTTTAAAGAATAAGTTGAGTGATGTCTGCCTGAGTTTAAGAAGTGTCCAAGTGAGGTTTAGCCAAGGCATCATTTACGTTTTGGACATTTCACATAAAAGTTTGATGAAAAACAGACGGACAGACGGGTCTGGTTAATCACTTCTTAGAGATCGTCTTGTAACCAACGTCTTTTAGCAGCGTGTCGTGTTAGGGGTGATCAATGGATGAGTTACTTTTCTCACCTTTTGCTTGGCTGTGATCACCAAAAGAAAGCCTGAATTTGAAAAAAAAACAAACAAACAAATGTGACAGCTTCCGGACACAAAACTAAACGAAAAATTTAGCATACATTCACATTGTAAATTGAACCTCCCGCTATAAAACTATTTAGTGGCAATTTTCAAATAAAAAAAAACAAAGTTATCATTTTGTAGATATAATAAGGAGCATATATTTAAATTTTGAGACCTCTAACTCCATTGGCGCGGCCTGTATGCGTGATACATAGATACAGATGAACATAATCAGCCAGACCAACATGAAAAACTGAAGAAATCTATGCTAACACCTCTGGTGACAGTTCTAATTGACAGTTTCTAGAAATATTCATGTCATAAGAAAAACTTCCCATCAATCCGTTAATCGGCTTATCAAAATTGTCATTGAAATATATTTGTTGTCGAATTACGTATCAAGTTCCCAGAACCAGAAAGAAACACTTGTCTGTGCAATTGAGTCTTGATTCTGGCTTTCCATAATTGCTTTTTCAAGATTTTGAGTAGAATGGGTCTTTTTCTTTTCACTCCATCAGTATAATAAGATACAGTAAAATTTCGTTCTTACCGTTGTGATTACTTGGGATTATTTGGAGGCTTTTATTTATTAAGTCTCTATCTAAATATTTTTTAAAGATTTTGATTGTGTTTTGCCTGACCAAGGGATGGGGCGCAGGCCCTCATGCCCCCCTCCTCTGGATCTGCTTGCATTTTGACCATTAATTCCACAACTTCTCATAAAGTTACCAACGGGTGCGTCGTTTTTAAGTTTTATTTCAGAATCTGATCATCAGGTGGTTAGCACTGACAGAACGGCGTCAATATTTGATTTATTGAATGGCCATAAAATATTGTCTTTTCAACCAATTACCTCGTCTATTGAATTCAATCCTCAAACCACTGCAAATGTACTGAGTTCGATTGTCACCAGGTGCCCAACTATCTGTGAACTTGTGCAAAGTTGAGTTTTGCAAAAGATTCTTTCATGTTGTCATTTTTTCGATTTTTCCTTCCCTTCTTTTTATTTCTTCTTTCATTTCTTTTTTATCTGATTTTCAATCCAATGTTTTTCTTCTTTCTAGTCTCCTTTCCTTCAACTCACCCTTTCCATCTTTCATTCACTCTTTTCTTTCTCTTTTCCTTTTCATCTTGACACCTTTTTTTCTACCTTTCTTTCTGTCGTTTTGACAGTCACATTTTTCTTCCATTTTTAAAACATGGTTTCTTTCTTTCTTTCTTCTTCTTCTCCTTTATTTTCAATCTTTCTTTTTGTTTCCTCTCCTTCTCCTTCTTCAGACTCTAAAATCTTCATTATAAGAGTGCAATTACTTTTTAGGGATCCATTTGAATAGTGGATGTTCTATAAAGATATTCTTCAGGAGTGTCCCTTCATGATTAAGAGAGAAATTAGAGCCCTCGTTTATCATTGCGTATTTCGCTTTCAAATTAAAATTAATAATGGTTTCGGGCAAAGGGAAAAATTCCTTTGGCAAATTAACAAAAGATTGGAGACTCAAACCAGAAAACATTATCAAAAGAAGGTGCAGCTCCCTTCTAGATATTCGAAAATTGCCACGAAAACAATTCGATCAACGAAGAAAATCATTGCAGAACACATTGCCCCAACCTGGGAGAAGTTTCTAAAATCCCAGATTTAGTCCTTAGTTTTGAGAAAAGTCATTAATATTCAAAGAGTTTGGGGGACAATCGAACTCATTGTTCTCGTTATTTTTTATGTCCGCACATGCAGATAATTCACTTGAGGAATGCCGAAGAATGAATCAACCAAAATGTTGTGTTGATAAGATCGAGTTTGATTGCCCGAAAAACTCTTCGAAATGCTAAAATTTCATTTCGACGCTTAACAATATTCTATAAAAACAGAATATTTACAAATTGTGGGGGACATCACATTCCTAATAGTATTCAGTTTTTCTAGGGTTAGAATTTTCATCCAACTATTGAAAACCAACAGCCAAAACTGCTAACATAGTTTCTTTAGTTTTCAAGTGGATCTGTTTGGAATGACTTAAAATTCGAACATTAATTCCTTAATGTGTCCAGAAAATGTTTTTTGTTTTTTTGACCCCCCCCCCGCATATACGTTTTTGTTGGAGCTTAAATTTACGATGTAAGTTTTTGCTAACTGGCCCCTTTTTTGTTGTCGGCAGTATTCACAATTGTTTTTTCGAAAATTCGGACTTTTTTTGATGATCACCACAAAGGGCGAGAGAGGGATTTCATTTATTGATAAATAGAAACTGTCACATGACCAACGTCTTTTGTTAGCATGTCGTGTTGGGGGTGACCAATTTAAAAATTGGAGAAAGGGGTGATCAACTATTGGATTACTTCTCTCACTTTTTGTTGAACTTAGATAACTAAACAGTGAGAATTTCCAACAAAAAACAAGCTTCACTGTTGCTGGGCACAAACTAGGGATCACAGCATAAACTTACGTTGCAAATAGACACCTCTCCCGTTATAAAGCTATTTTGTTTTTGCTTTATTTTTTGGCGGGGCAGTCAAAAGAAACGCTATTTCTAGACATAGAAGGGGTAAATGTTCAAATGTTCTCCAGTGCCATTGGGGCGGTCTGTACGCGTGACATAAACTGAGTTCTGCAATTACCTTTTTGGAAGATATAGTAAAATAGCATCTGGGTCCACGTCTCACCTACTGCATTCTTCCTACTTTTCCAAGGAGCCCGAAGTCCTGTTTCGGGATCATCAGCGGCTGCATCGTAGCGTTGTCATTAATCGAGTCTACGATCTGAAATCTTTCCAAATCGGTGTTGCAAAGAGCCAAATTTGGATTTCAGAGCTGACATGTCTTACTATTTACATGACACACAAGCTCAATCAATAGCATCTCAGTGTTTATTGAATAATCTCCCAGGAGAATGTCTGTTCACGCATGCTTAATAATGTCCCCTCTGATTGGTTGCTAAGTTACAGAAAGGCCGTGCGACTGGTTCTCAAGATATTCAAAATGGCTGGATACTTTCCGAACAGACCTCTCATTTAATGGTCCGAATCTTCTTACTTAACGATGTTCAAAACTAAGCCTCATCCACAAGAATTCGAAATCATCATATTTAAGTAGAGTGATGATAACATTCTCTCTTCATAAAATGAATTGTTTTCTATTTCTTGTTTTTTCAATTACCAAAAGACAAGTAAAAGTAACATTCCATCTGATATCACTCTCAAAGGATGAAATACCTTTAATGCATGGACACCATTGAATGGACATAGGATATTTTAGAAGCATGTCACAATATTTTGACACCCGTTCTTTCTCTTGAGAAGTTTCACTAAAGATTCTACCTTTGGAAATAATAAAGTGCTTATTTACAAGGAGCATAAATAAGTCCAATGCCTGACAAATAGTTTTGATTTGAAATTTTCACTCTCTATATTCGATCTACGCGATTAATATTCAACACTAAATTAAGGTAAGAGATTATACTGTAAAAGTAAATATCTTTCGCTTAAAATGAATAGTTTTCCATCATTAGGCCGAGGATCTATTAGACTAAGCTAAAGAACCCATAAGTAATGATTGGACATCAGAATTTCATCTTAAACGATTTGTGTTTTCTTGAATTATTCACAAAGCACTCACGGGGAAAAAATATCAAAAAATGTGTCTTCAATTGAAAAAAAGGCTACTGGCCGATGAGTATAAGATCAAAGCAGTGTTGTTGATATACAGGGTGTTACATGAAGGATGTAACCCAAAGGGTAAGAGGGTAGAATTTACGCGCACGCAAATTTCATGCTACAATATTAGCCACATGGCAACACTGTACATAGAGACCATAACATATTTGCATGATTGCAAATACGCTAGCCTCATTCGAGCATCCATTCCTTTGTATCGTATCAGCGATGTCGTTTTCCAATGTAATGAAACGTTTGTGCAATAAACGGGTACAAATCTATATCTAGGTAAAACACGATCAATTTAAACATCTATTATAAAGTTAAAATGTGTATGTAATTAGCATCGTTTTGTAATCTTTGTGCCTTAAAAAATAGTTTTAAAATAGTTTAAATACAAGTTGTCAAAAAAGCAGGCCATTCTTTTTTCAAATACCATGCAGTTTTGGGTCTATTTAGCTCTATTGATGTGAATTCGGATTGTTACAACGTCCTCCTATTTTGCGAGCTAGCCTGAAATAAGAACTGAATCTAATAACCAAATGGCACGAGGCGTTTTTTTCTTTCTGGTAGCTCGCCTCCAAGACCTTCTGAGATTTTCCATAAAGTTATAAAAGAGATTGGACGAGGCGACCATTCCAAGAGATCTTTCATTCGGCCAATATCCATCCCATATCTCTAAACATTTCAATTCAGTCGTAGAAATCTCCTTATGTGAATCCTTTTCATTGATTCTGTTATTATGTACCTACGAAATACAGGGTGATCAGCTGTGACAGCCGCTGTCACCATGGTGACAGATCCCGTGACTACGGCTATTGTTCTGATGTTGGCTTCAAAGAAGAAGTAGAAGAAATAAAATTGAATTTATGCAAGAAAACACGAAATAAAGCTGCCTTATTGCAACTCTATATCTGCCGTTGACAGCTTTGGTAAATCTTTTGTTTAAGTTATTTTCTCTTCTTTTCCCTTGCTTTTGCAGTACATTAAATTCAACAGAAGGTGGACTTCCTACTTAGCTTGATGATTAAAAAAAGGGCCAAGAGACCAAAAAATATGAAATAAAATGAATTTAGGCTTTTTCCTTGGCTGATTTTCTTCTGATTGTTTATAATTTCATTACTGCACTGAGAGACTATCTACAGATCAATCTGCATCATTTCCACCATTATCATAACTAACTCGATTTCCATAAGCGTTTTTTGTTGTTAGAAGGTTTCTTTGTGGTGAGAAAAGGAAATTTAATACTACTGACGACAGTAGCAGTATTGCTCATTTGTAGTGCTTAGGGTCCCCAGCAGCCAGATTTTAGGTTCAATATTCATGGTCGGCCACGTTTGTTATTCAATCTTCTTGTGGCAATCAGTCATTTTCTCTATCCCAATCTAGACATCACAGTATGCTTTCAATATATGCTGTGTCATTGTACTTGTAAAGGTATATTAATTCATGTTTCCCCATAAGTCTGCAAGCTTTGTTTGTCCTTTGAAACGTATCATTTATTGACTTTGCCTTTGGTTCATACACACACACACTCACCCTTCCTCAATACACATACACACAAACCGAATCCGTTGTCGGTATGTGTCCTCTATTCTATGTCTGGCTTTGTCTTTGATCTTTTTTATGGCTGAAACAGTCAGGTATTTGCCACCTATGCTAGAACTCCGGTAAAAGACAGGATTTCGGGTCAGGCTAGCCCTCTACACTTGGCAGATTGGCTAACACAAGCTTTCAGACACCCAGTGCACCATTTGGCCCAGTGTTGTATGGAGATCAGCTTAGTTGATATCAAAAAAGAGAAACGACTACATCAATAAGAGCCTCAGAAGTGATTGGCTTCGAAAGTAGACACACTGAACTGTTCAATTTCGCGTGGTTCTCTATGTTCCCTGCACAATCGTTCCCCTAGGAAAGGCATGAATACCATTCTCCCTGGGTTTGGTACAGTTGCAGGATATCTTGACAAAATGTCTGGTCGTCGCATACCGATGTAGTTGATGTAGAAGAGAGTGGCCCAGAGAGTATCAACTTACGGTTCTTACTCTTATTGCCAACCTTGACAGGGCCCGATCAATATTTGTGACATTTAAATTAGTTTTTTTTGCGATCGGATAAGATAAGGAACTTGATCCATTGACAGTGGAAGGTGGCGAAGAGCTATTCACAGCAAGATGAAATCCCTGACACACAGATAGAACTGAGTAATCATCAATGACAATTAAACAGAAAAAATTATAGAGTTGGTCATAGTACAGCAAGGAGGTAAATTCCCGTCATTCGCAGTAAATGGGTGAAGCACTAAACTTTACGATTCCAGCTTTTACGATTTAACCACTGAGTTCTCCATTTTGTTCTAAGAACATCATTTGCACAATGATCTGAAGAATGCATTCCTAGTGCTAAGGCTCCAAGTGCTTATATGAACAATGAAGCCCACAAGAAAGAGTGCAAAATACTGCTTAGCGAATGTAATTCTCTAAAAATAGTTGGGGCGATTGTGAAATGATTTGATATGAAAATTAAGGAGTGACTCTCCTGGCTGTGTGTCGCGATTACGTAGCTGGTTGGTCATTAGGAAAAAGAAGAGAGCCTTTAATTAAATCATTCTTCATCTAATGAAGTGGGGATATCGAGCGAGAAAGGAGGAAAGAAAGAAAAAGATTTATGAGAATAGGGAAAGCGGAGGAGAGAGAGATATGAAAAGATGGAGATCAGAAAAAGTGGAAATAGAAACGAAAAAGGGGAAAACCAAAGGAAAATTAGGAGAGGCGAAACAATTAGAAGCATCTGGAATGATGATAAGAATTAATATAAAAAGGTAGAAAAGAAAGAAAGAAAAAAAGGAGAAGGAAGGGAAGGAGTAGAAAAAGGGAGAGAAGAAAGGAAAAAAGAAGATAAAGTAAAGGAAGACAAAAGGGGAGAAGAAAGAGGAGAGATAAAGAGAAGGAAAAAGAAGTTCGAAAGAGATAAAGGAAAGGAAAAGGTTCGAAAGGAAAAAAAGACGAAGAGGCAACTGAAGAGAAGGAAAAATAAGATCGAGAAAAAATGACCAGTGGAGCAAGAAAGAAAAAGGAACATTTATTTAAAGTCGAGAAAGAAAGGATTCGAACAGAGACAAAGAACGGAAATGAGAAAAAGAAAAGAAAGAAAATACTGAGCAAATATGCAACGTCCTAAAATCAGACTGGAAAAAGGGTTGCCTTACCCAAATTGACCAAATCAAACAGAATTGAATCTTCGGAAGATAACTTCTTGTAGATTCCGGTACAGCTGCGAAAAAGAAACAACGTTGATGAAAATGCATTGTGAAACGGTGGAACAGGAGCCACAAAGCAAAACACGCTGTGTAGAAAAAAAAACATATCTCACGTTTATTCTTAGCGTCGAGACCCCTTGTTTTTGGAAATACGAAACGGTGCGAATAAAAAAGGCAAAATGCGTGAATGGCAAGCACAGTCAATGATGAGTCGTATCTAATCTCTACTATATAGTCCTGGCGCTGTAATAGGGTCCCGTCAGAATTTACAGTTTACGACGGAAGCCAATTGGGCATGGTAGAGAGACTAGAAATATCTTGGGCTCGAGGTCATTGATATCTATTATATTGGGAAGGCAATCGTCGATGAATTCGCTCGAAAATTCGATCACTTCTTCCGTAGCTCATTGCTTATACTTCCAGAGAATTTCATAGAGAACTTTTATGGACAACTAGAGAACCTTTGATGATATTTTGTGGTAAGAACACTCAGCTACACGGGGAGGTAATGGTACCTCGATTCGCTCCAAAATGTAACGATTTTTGTAGCTACTTGCGCACCTTTCCACTGAAATTTATTGAGAACTTCTAGAGATATTGTGTGTAGAGGAATTTTGAAGATATTGTTTGGTGTGAACAGATAACTACAATGTAGGGGAGGTAATTGAGCATCGATCCGCTCCAAAATTTGATCATAACTTATCAAATCTATTGCCCACTTTTACACCAAATGTCATTAAAATTCATCAAGAAACATTGTGTGGACGGACAGAGAATTTCAAGAGATATTTTCTGGTTGCTGATAGAACGTGGAAGGAATAATCTTATGCGGATCCAATCCGAAATTTCCTGGTCCACTCATCCATGAAATTCCTTCAAAATTCATTGAGAAATTCAGAAGATATCAGGTGTACAGATAGAGAAATTTTGGAGATATTATGTGACATATAGTTACAATGTAGGAAAGGTAATTGTGCATCGATCTACTCCAAAATTTCCTGATTTTTTTGTAGCCTATCGCTCACTCTTCCACAAAGTTTCATTGAAATCTATTGAGAACTTTGGGAGATATCGTGTGGACAGAGAGAGAGAGAACTTTGGGGGATATTTAGTGGTTGCCGAAAGTTAGCTAGGACCAAGTCAGATAATTGTGTGGATCCGCTTTAAATTTTCATAACTTCTTCTAGAGCCTTTTGCCAATGCTTCCTGAAAATCGAATTGCAATTCACTTGGAACTTTGCTCGTTGAATGTAACCCTGCCAGAGAGTTGCACAGAGAAAAGGCCAAATGCCAAACTGTTTAGAAATGAAATTATTTATTTTTAGTAATGGAAAATAGCCACGCTTCGAGTGCTTACCCACAATTATATGGGCCTACAGTCATAAAACCTTGAGTTGAGAAATGGTTTAATGGTGTCCGGAGGACAGTTATTTTCAGCTGGTCAAACTACAAACTTATTAGCCCATCCTCATATATAAATATATATATATATATATATATATATATATATGTCAGTTGAATAATGATGAAAAATATTTTTTATTCTAACAAGTTTTTTTTAATTGCATTCCTTCAAATGGCACATTGATAATAGTTTACTAATGGAACTATGGGTAATTTTTTCTATAACTCAAAGGAAAAAAGGTTCGAACAGTAATGATTCTTTTTAGTCTCAAGTGTCAAAATGATGATTAAACATTGTCAAATAATTCAGCTAAATTCAAATCAACTTGTCTCAGCACTAAATTGGATAAGAAAGGCTGCAATTATAAACCAATCAAAATACAGCTTGAAAACCAGGGCCAAAATATCACACCAAGGCTGACAAATTAGCCATTTTTTTATTAGCGCATAGTCACACTATTGTTTTAGCAGACTTAATGCTTAGCAGACTCAATGTAAACAATCAAAACAGAATGAAAATGAATGCCCCACTTGTAGGTAAGAAGATGGAAAAAGCCTTTGACTCATAACAGTTGATGATGATTATATAAACATGATATGCTTCCTTAACCTAAGCGTAGATTTCATATTAACACTTGCTAAGTATGGTAGCGTTTTGGCCCAACCTAACAAATGCTTTAAGCAAAAAGATCCGTTAAGAAGAGTTAACGTATTTACAATCACATGATGCACATGTGCTTCTTGTGGCATTAGGTGCATTCTTTCTGAATGAAATGACCATGACACACAAGTGCCTAACAGGGTATTTGGGAGAAAAACACAGCCAATGCCGAAGAGGCACATTAGTATTATTAATTAGAGTTGAATGAATTTGATTGTACTGGACAACATTATTAAAAAAAAGAATCAATAAGATAGATAGATATATATCACATCATTTTTAATTGAATTTATTCTCAAAAAGAGATTTAATACCAAAGTCCAGAAAAGAGGGAACTAATGTTATAAGGGGATGGGGGGGGGGGATGTTGAACCACACGGTGCTGAAATTTTCTGTCATCGTAACTTATCAGATTATACACTAGATGAAGGCTGATATGGATTGGCTAAAACATTGTGTTGACAATATCAAGAATATGAAGAAGAGATTTGAAAAAAATTTGGAATGCTTAAGACAAGTTTGATACACTTGTGTTTACACATCTATGTCAAACTTGTTTTAAGCATTCAAAATTTTATTAGAATTGAGAAGAGAGAGACAGAGATAAGAGGGCATGCTTTTAAAACACTAACGTTACCTGCATTTATTTTTTACATTGAATATCAGCTGTAAATATATTGTTTTTATGAGGTTAGATTTGAGTCTCACTTGGGGCTTCAGAATCTCATATATCTACTCTACTTATTCTCTTGAACATCAGTTTCAAGTCAAATTTTTATTTGCTCAAGTCTGCTCAGATAGTGTAATGTTAGCATGTCTGCCTCACATACAGATGATTCTGGGTTTATTTCCCCGAAATGAGTGAAGAACAAGGATAACTCTGCAAAAGGATGAATTTCCTCATGCCCTTAGAGTGTACTCACTTAGCTGCTAAGCTGTGTGATTAAGGTGGTAGTACCCCTTCTGTGTGCATTCTATCAAAGGGGTGGTCTAGTAAGAATAAAGTTCTGGTTTCAGCCAAACATGTAAGGATCACTAGCCTGATGCACACTAAGGAAACCTTCTTAGTGGTTGAAATCTACTCTGATAGGAGTTGTCTCTTAAAAGATGGACGAACTTCCCTTACTTTTTATTTGCTCAGCTATTCATACTATTTCCGATTGCCTGTAAGCATTTGGAAATAAATTTCAGTCGAATTTTCTCCTACATGAAAATAATGAAAATGACAAAACCCAGATGAAGGGAAAATGAGAAAATTTGATTGATACCATTTTTGTGACCAATTCTTTTGCATCTCTTAATATCGTTTAGATATGTCCTCCTGTGACCATATTCTTTCCTTTTTTTGCAGAGACACATCTAATATGGTTTCCATACGTCCACCTCTAACAAGATTCTTTACTCATGCCATGCTAATAATTCTACCAGTGAAAAAAAAACAAACAAACTTTACAAACAAAAAGCAAAAACAACAAGAACACCTACAGTTTGCCAAGAGAGATAGTTGCATTACTGTTTTCATTTCAAAAAATAACTGAATTTTTCTTTATTGTGAAAAGTTTGAAAAATGCCAAATATAAATTCCTTTTTTAAAGAAAAATGTCAATTGCCATCAACTTTTTTGAAAAATAGTTTTGACTGAAATATTTTTGCACTTTTTTTAATTATAAAGCTCAAAAATTAAATATTCTGAAATGAAAAATACTGCAGAAATTTTATAAATGAGTTTTATTGAAATCTTATATGAAGTTATAATTTGTTAAAAATGAACTTTTGATATCAAATGACCCAGTTTTCTAATCACTTAACCTTTTCAATACTATGGGGACATACATATCCAAAAGTTTCTATAACTGCTGGGGTATATATGTCCCATTGATCACTTTCAAAAGTTTACAGAGACAATTCAATTAAGGCATTAAGCACCTTAATAGATTAATATTGAAAAGGTTGAACCAAATCAGTAAATTGGGTTCCAGAAAAACTGGAAAGAAACTTGGCATTCAAGAGAGTATGCATTCTTTTTCTTTTTGGAGGGAGTTGATTTTGATCTCATTTGTTTCCTGATGTTTAAATAAATACAACTTCTGTCCCATGATAGTTGTCAAATTCAGTGAATGAAATATATATGTAAATGTAACAACTATTATAGTACACAGGTAGTCATAAAAAGAATGAATAAAAAGAAATGATGTGAGACGAATATTCACGTGGGCGACTTGAGATGGTCAGAGATTTATTAGAATGAGTTCAAAGAAATGCAGACAGGTGAACAAAAATGAAAATCAACAAAACAGACACACAACAATAACGAAAAAATTTATCCAATTGAATTTTGGGAAGGAAAATGGGAAATAAAACTTTAAAAGGTTTATCAACAATTTTTCATTTCATTCTCAGTTGGGATAAGAAATTAAATAAGAAAAAAAGAAAAGAAAATACAATCACTTGAAAGGAAAACTAAAATCAATTCAGTTGTGAACTGACAAATACTTATGAAATATATAATATAAGAACAAATTTCTGAAGTGTTTTTTCACAGCAGTGATTTGTCATTGCTTTTTGTTTGGTCTTCAGAGCTGGTTTTGTTTTCTCCTAAGTTAGTGTGAAAATGAGCAAAGTTCTGCTGGAAAAAGAAAATGGCTTCAAACCTACCAATTGGATGACCACCTACTTCTCCAGAACAAACACTAATCAACTTCTTTCCTTGGGATCATCTCAAGTCAGTAGTCAATCAGAATAAGCCCAGAACAATTATTGCACTAAAGGAGGAAATCACTTCTGCTCATAACAACATCAGTTCTGCAACATTAACAAATGTTCAATGTTCTTGTATTCAGCATATGCACAAATGTTGCAAATTCCAAGGCCGTCTTTTCTAGCATTTACTAAAATAAAACTTTAAACAGATTTTTGCCTGTGGATCCAGACTATATATATATATATATATATATATATATATATATATATATATATATCTATATATATATCTATATATACACATATATTCATTCTTGTAATGATCTTGTAGTCCACTATATTTGCATCAGTTGAATAGAATTGGTTCTTTCAAATTGAATGGAGCATTCCAATGAATAAAATTTGACATTTCATGGTTAAAAAAAATTAACTATGGTTAATGATAACAGTTGATCTAGTGAAATATGATTATCTTTGTAAACTGAAATGAATGTATTGGTGTATGTGTGTATGCATTTAGCATGAAGGTAATTTGGAAAATCATGCTTGTAGATAGTCATTATTCAACAAACAAAAGTCGCCAGCGATTCTGATATTTCAAAATTAATTCACATGATCTTCAGAGCATTATCATAAATCAATGTTCTGAGGAAGATAGTGAATGAACATAAAGAAATAAAATCCTTGATTCTTGTTTCTCCATCGAATACTGATCATTTACACGCATTTTTTACAGATTGACCTTTATCCTTTACATTTTGAAATTGCTTGATAGACGAAATAAGATGTGTGTGTGTGTGTGTGTGTGTGTGGAAAAACCATGTCACACTTCTGTGATGGTCATCTCAGATTTGAGGCCATTCTGCTTTCAGTTTTGATGGCTGAGAAATTTCATTCACTTTTGTTAATTTTCATAAATCAATGGTTGATGGTCTGTTTTGATGATGAAGATGGAGATAATACAAGATTGAAGAAATGTGTTCTCTCTCACATACACACACAAACACTCAGGCCAGAACAGAGGTGGGGCCAGATGAGCTAGTTAGCATGGGACTACAATCTTGGGTGGGCCAACTCAACCTGGTGGAGGCAAAGGCAGGGACCCTTTGCTATAGAATATTGATATTGTAAAGAGAGTCAGGTGAAGGGTCCCTTCAGCAAAAAGTATCAATATTTTAACAAAGATTCATAAAAATTGATAAAATAAAATATAGATAAATAAATGCTGATAATTGAAACTGACTCATGTTTCAAATTTATCGTGTGTCATTCTTTATCAAATTTCAGGAAATTTGTCTTTGACAGCAGATGAGTGTCATCACTTAGTGGAGTTTCAATGCTTGTTGATAAAAGATACATTTTTATGTTTTAGATTAATTGATTCATATGTATTTAGTACTGACTACGGAACTGTTTAATGAGTCATTCAAAATGGGGTCTTCATTCCCCATCTGGGCCTATTATCAGCTTTGCATGGGCCTGCACATGCTCTCTCTCCTTTTCACCCTCTCCAAATGATGTTTCTATTGAAACAAGCGTTTCTTCCTGCATTATCTCTCTCTCTCTCTCTCTGCTTCTCATTCATACAGATGTGAATAAAGCTCTTGACCAAGTCGAATATAATTCTCTTTCTCTTCGGCAGTCATCTTGGCAACCATGTCATCAGTGACTTCATGGAGAGGCACTCGCATCTCTCCAATACTAACCATCGTCACCTCTTCTTCCTCATCCCCACTCTCCATCTCTTCCACTGAAAATAAGAAGAAAATCAATTTAGAACAAAAATAAGTCCTTCAAAAATAGACATCATATCCAAGAAAAATTATCTTAAATCAATTTACCCAACCTATTGCTGGGTAGTGATCAATGAAAAAATCCAAATTTTCAAAAAACAAGCATTGTAAACTGAACTATTCAGCCCCCACTAGAAACCTACTGGAGAGGATATGAAAAACAATTTTCTCGACATAAGGAGAAAATGTCTAAATTTTTAACCTTCTAGCTCCATTCTTACAGCCTTTGCACATGCATAGATACATAGCAAGACCCGCTTGAAAAGTAAAACCTAATTTGAGGTTGTCAGCTTTCGTTGACAGTGTCTAACACATAACATTCAAGATATTGCAATATGAGAAATGATAAATGATTGAATATTCTAGGAAAAATAAGAAATTTGTGTTAAATCCAAGGATTTCAGCAATGAATTTAGACAAAGCATGATGCTGATGATGATGATGAAAATGTTCAAGTGAATCTTTATTGGTGGGCTTGACCCCTGGATGCCTTGGCCCAACTGGGGGGAAAAGCTTCTGTGATTATTGTAGCACAAGATATTGGAATGGAAATAAGGCAGTTTACGACCTGCTGAAGGGAAGCACACACAAGATCTATGAGATTTCTCTAAAGAGCAACAAGCTCCTAAAATGTGATGATGAACCTTATGATCTCAGTTACCACATTGAAGGAAAAGTTCATTGATCTTCTGCAGAATGTTACTATCAGAACAATTTAACATTGTTTACAGAAGATATCTACAAAGATAAGTATCATTAACACCAAAACCTAGTGTATGACCCCACTAAGACATAGCCGTCACTAGATTGAAATACATATACACAAATGAATGCTTCTCATTTCCACTTCTTATACACAAATGTTTTGAACCTTGACACAGACATCTTTCCCTTTTTTGCCAGTAAGAAATTTAGAACAATAACTTGGCATTATTTCTCCCCCTCCTCTCCAAACTTTGTTATAAGCAAAATTTAACAATTTTTTCCAATAGACATTTGACAAGGAATGAAAACAGTATCTTGAAACTTGTAACAGAAATATGATCCATTTTCCAAACTTTTATGTTTCCATACTGTCTATCAAATTCATATATTTATATATAATCAGCAAACCTGATCATAATCAATTTGAAATAAGCTAAACACTTTTCAATTCCATCATTCAAAAATAACCACCCATACTCTCTCTCCCACACACACATACACACACACACACACACACACACAATAACTGACCAATTTGATAACCCCAAAAATCCTCAATAATCTTTCTTCATATAACCTCACATTTTTCAAATATGTGGATCCATTTTTTCGTTTTGCTGTTCCTTTGTAATTCAAAAAACTAAATGCTTGCACTCACACAGTAGGATATTATGTGATATCATTTATTAAAAAAAAACAAAAAACTTTTCAATATGGTTTCATTTAATATTACTACTTCGACAAAGTTGAAAGATATAAGTGAAATAGACCTGATTAAAAAACAACAATTTTCTTTAATGTTCACCTAATAATATTGTCAGATATTGTATCAACATATTCATTACATTTATTGGATATTTTGTTGCACATACTATTTGATTTGTATGAAAATAAGACCATCTTGAACATGAAATAAAGACTTTCTATTTTCATCAAATTTTTACAAGAAAAACCCAGCACAGGAATTACAATGTTGAAAATATACTTGGCTGTAAATAGTTTAGGCAGTTCTCAACACTGATGGAAGCAGTAAGTTAGAAAAGAAAAAGACACCTTGCGCAAATGAATCACTGTAGCCTGCGTGTGTACCAGATTGATTATCAAAAATTATCTATAAAATATATTTTTAGATGGTGCACTCATTCATATTTTCAAGTCTGTACCCGCAAAAAGCGTGACCAGAAGAGCCCAGAGATACAAACACTCACTCAAAGATAAGCAAAAAGAGAAAAATCTGTAGCCCACTTGGCTGGTTGATTGGACAAGTCATGGGGGGGGTATGTTGATTCAAAAGTGGAAGAATATGGATACAAGCATTTAACATATCCAGCAGATTCTTCCAGTCTTTCTATTTGATAGTCTGACCAAAGAAAATGTGCAAATAAATAGAAATAAATATTAATGTTAGTGAAGAAAGGACACGCAGCAAAGAAGACTGTCTTTTAATAAAGTCTCTTGCCTCTTATGCAGCAGACAGAACAGAAAGATATATCCTCATCACCCCAACTTTCGTTCACATTCAACATGAGTGTTAATTATATAAATGCACACCCACATGGGAAATTTAAGGCTTCAAACAGAACATACGTAAGACTCCCACATTTATCCAGCCAAACATCATTAACAAGTTAATGTTGTAGGAGCCATCAACCATCAAGATTTCCTTAGGCAGACAGCAAAGAGTGTCCCCAACCCCCGTGCGACCCTCCCCGCCTGCTGAAAAAAAAAAAGGACTGAGAATGTCCCATGTCTGCTTAATCAGATTCTAAAATAAACGCAGGGCTTGTGAAAATATTTGATTTTCTTTACAAGAAAGTTTTCTCTTTCTCACTACCATCACTCCTCCCATCCCCCCAGCACTTTTCCTTTCTGGTCATGGCTCCATTTGCCAATGGTTTACTCAACACCCAGCCAACTAAGGAGAGGTTAGCAGCCAATTGAGTAAATGAGACAAGAAAAAAGAAAAAAAAGAAGAAAACAACTAAAAAGCACTCAGATAACACATACTGTTACCGACAAAATTGTCACTGAAAACTGAATGAAAATCATTTGATATATAGCTGCGACGCCAGGAAGGTGCCTGAAATAAATTTCTGGATCTGCCCCATTCAATTTTTCCTTAGCAAATGATGTTGAAATTCATTGAGAACTATTAGAGATACTACATGGACAGAGACAGACAAAAATGAATGCATATACCTCTTCCAACTCTCTTGGCTGAGGTGGATGATACAAAAAAGAGAGAGAGAGATAAGATGTAGTTGCATTTACAGCAAATGTAGGTCTTTTAAAGCGATTCATGTAACATACTGAAAGTTGGTTTGTGTCTAAATGCATTTCTATCAATATACCTCAATGCAATAATCTATTAAATACTAAAGTCTTCATAAGCAAATGAAGGCGAATATTAATATCAGGGTACATATGAAAAAATGACGAAAATCCCAAGAAAATACATCAACAGAAAAAGAGTAAATCTGCTGAAATGTAAATATCTGTTTTTCATCAAGTTAAGTGTAATGGTGTAGGGTTGACCAATGAGTCATACAAGATGGCTTTGCAGCTTGGGAGGGAGGGGAAAAAAGTCCAAGTGACTTTAATTGGTAATTAAGGCTATCATTGCAAAAACTAATCAATGCCCAATTTTTGTACCAACCAAGATTTTAGAAAAAACATAATTTTTGAATGCCTATAATTCTTCAAGGAAATCTCATCAGAAATCACACACACACACACACACACACACACACACACATGTGCGCACATCAACATTAAACACCCAAACATTGTGGTTGTTTGTTCATTCTGGTAGACTCCTTATGGAGCATGGGGCTGTAACCAGGGCCATCATTAGAATATCTTAGCCGCCCCCGAGCAAAAAGTAATAGACCCTTTTGCCCTTAACACAATAGAATTTAGTTTTTTATTTTCAAATTGAATTTCAAGGCCCTCTAAAATTGTGAGGCCTCAGGGGCAACTGTCCAGTCTGTGGATGTGGTGAGATGGCCCTGGGCACAACCACTGCTACTGAGGTTTCAGTAGCAAGTAGGCTTAATGGGATTGGAATTACTGGTCCCACACCGAACCCTGCAGGGTTTGGAACCAACTATGGTAACTGCTAAGCAGTGTTTTTTTTTTTTTCTGTCAGAATAACCTTCTCGTGGACTGCTTCACAGGGCTAAAAGTTTCCAACCACCTTACGATTTACATATAGCTTGGCAGGGAGGAGTGATTCCATTCCTCTCCCAAGGGCATTGGTGAATATTAACAGCCTTGGCCGAACTTTAAACACACACACCTTATACACCATCAGGTTCCACCCATACATTCTACACATATATATCTTGTATTTTATAACGAAAATCGGATGCACACATATACGCATATAAGTGTGTGCGCAGAAAACACACATATTGTATAATGCTCATTTATGTGCTCACAAAAACAATTTAAAACTATAGATAAATATATGTTCTCATACTTTCAAATAAGAGAAGTCAACACACAAAATTTCATACAAGTATTTGAAAACCGAGACAATATATGAAACAACAATCCTTGGCAAGCCATTCAGAGAAAAGGAAAAGTTTGTCTGCAACAAGTCCTCTGCACTGAGTCTTGTCCCAGTAACTTAATTGAAATATTCTTCTCCCCTGCAGGAAGAGGAGACCAAAAGACAAGCACTGTAGCTGACATGATGCCACTCAGTGGATTTCAAAACACTATATTCTACACGTATCCTCCCGACCAGAACAAAAGATATTTGTGACAAAAGGAGGAGCAGGGGGTTTCACTCTTACTACACTCCCTGATCTTCTCTCTTCTTCCAATACTTTTTATTAGCCTTCTCGTCTCTTCCTAAACCTAATTCCTGTTTCGTTCTTTCTCTCTTCTTTTGCCGAAGCCTAATTAACACAGTTTAACGATGATGATGTGAAAAACAGAAGGATCTCAGCAGAAAAAGATAGAGAAAGCAACATAAGCAAACGAGGATCATCTTGTGGAGTAATTATTTGTCAGAGTCACACAGAGTAATTAAAGAGTCGTAAAATTCTTGACACCAGGAGACTGCAGCTCAGGTGGCTCTGAGGCTAACAAGTCTCAGTCTACACAGTCTGTGGCTAATTGGATCACTTTGAGTATATAAGAATTTGCATAATATGATAATTGTACTCCCGGCTTGTATATAATATGGTCTGCAAAAGTAAGCAGTCATGCTACTTGAAAGTTATGTACTTTTCAACTTCACAACTAGTTTAAGCTATAGAAAGGCTTCTATTACAATTATTCAAAATCAATTTTCCTTCATCAAAATAAATAAGCGGTAATGAGTGTCACCATCAGAGGATGTAGCCTCAGATCTTTCAGTGATCAGTCTCATCTTCTACCATTTTACGCAGCCTCAGATGTAAATGTGGAGGGTGTAGCAAAATGATGGTTGTATGAAGTAGGGAAAATAAATGTTTCAAGGAAAGTATTTTGGTTTTAAGCAAAAGATATGAAGTATGACAAGTAATTGTAGTTAAGGGTGGCTGCTGAACACAGTTCCCAGATATCTAAATATGACTCTAATTGCGTGTAGCAGAAACATTAACCCATTAACAGCAGTAGGAGAGTTCAAGTGCTGTGTTATGAATGCAGCAATAACTTTGACCATACAGTGATGTGAAATAAGCTGAACAATTTGTTTTCTCTGTAGACAATCTACATTCTCACTTGAAGTTACAGACAGAGAAACATAGAAACAAGATGATAAAGTAGTCTATAACTTCAAGTGGGATGGTCCATCATGTGACTGCAGGAAATTTCCGTCATTTGCAATTGAGTCATAGATCTTCAATGACTGAAATTTCCTTCATCTGCAGTTAATGTTTGACAGAACAAATGTTAGAGCAGTAAACCTACTATTAACTAAAAGGTCAATCTGAAACACACATACACACATACACACACACACATATATATATATATATATATATATATATATATATTTATTATTATTATTAAGGAATGGATATATAATCTGACAGAAATAATCATAAATAGCATTATATTACTTTGAAACTCTATTCAAAATAACCTTCCATTATTACATGATGAACAGATCTTTTATCCTAGACATTGTAAATAGAATAAACAATTAGAGAGAATGGGGCTGCTGTAGAAATCAAACCTGCGACTGATAAGGAAGTTGCTTCAGCATAGCGTTGCTCTTACCATTGACCTAAACAAATGCCGGTCATACAAAGGCCCAAATAACTACTTTAACTTTAGAAATTTCCGTATCAAGATGAAAAGAAAAATCATTGATCGATGAAGTTTTATGGAATTTTACGGAAAACATTAAGGAAGTACAGTGATATGATTTTATATATATATATATATATTGCTCCTCTATTCAGGGTTGAGCACTCTTTAAGTGAGGTAACTCATCCATTGTAAACTTATGCAATGCTCTTTCATAGGAATAGAGCACACTGGTGGATGGGGAATTTATGCGTAAATAAATATATCGCTTAAATCCAGCCTTACTTATATATATATATTATGAATGGCAAAAAGAGAGAAAGTTAGACTTGCAATCAACTATAAGAACATTTGATCCTCACTGGGAGTCTGAAACTCAAGCCAGACAAGGCTTGTCTGAATAAAAAAAAAATATATATATATATATATATATATATATATATATACACACACATATATACACACAATACTGATTACACAAGGCTATCAACATCTTCCAAGTACATCTAGTACATAAAAAATAAGTGAGGTTGTAATTAATATTTTTATAAAATTAGGGGAGAAATAATGCAGAAATGTGAGAGTGAGCACTATCGAACAATCCATCTCTGTATATTCAGGGCTTCTACATATGTTTGTCCGTTATGCAAATGCAAACTCTTTGACTTGCAGCTTTTTTATTGAGGAAATCAAGGTCAATGCTAAACCAGTTTGGCAGTGATGTATTCCCAAGTCATGCCATTCTTGTTGATAAGCGTAAATTTAGAACTAGAAAGGGGATGGGGAGGGGGTGTCTTAGGAAATGGTCAGAGGGAAGGTAATTTGTCACTCAGATATATGTTAGTTTTAAAGTCAACTTTTTCATACGTAGATGTACTGTAAACTACACACAAGCAGATCAATAAGTCCATAGCCTGATACATAGTTATGAGCTGAATTTTGATCTTAAATAGTTACTGTATAATGTTTGATCTGTGCAATTAATATTCACCACTGACTAAAGCACACTGGCAAGAAAGGAGTTTATGTTAAAATATAAATATTTGTT
>OY735206.1:12911970-12941970 GCA_963457665.1 Thysanoteuthis rhombus | reverse complement strand
GATTATTACTGGGATAGTTTAGATTTTTAGCAGTTTAAATTTTTTTTTAGGCCTCACTTACCTTAGTTAATTCGTTTAAAAAAAAAAAAAACTCCACTTGCTTTTCATTTTGTTATAATCTCTCAAATGTTCAGAAGGGAAGAAAGATAGAACTGAATGCAGTTCAAGTGAATCTCTTTATCAAAAGAGATCAACAGCCTATTGTTGCTTTGTCTTGCATTCCACAAAGGCAGAAGAATGGTAAGACACCTACTTGGGGCAGATTCAAAAGAGGGAAAAAACAGAATTTCAATTGGAATCTAGACAGAAATCATAATTACTATCAAGAGCAAACGGGTTCATGGTGGCAAGATGGTTTCAATTGGATGTGAGCAAAGATCCTCCACGGAGGAGGCTATACCACATGAAAACTGGCTGTGATAGGCTGGCCACTTCTCCTGGATGATAGTACAAATATCGTACTCTCGACTCTCGCAAGGAACCCGAAGGGTGCTACTAGGACATACTCAGGATGACCCTTAAAGACTGCGACATCAATACTATTTTGAGGCCCAGCTGCAGTGAAGAGGAGTCAGGCATCAAGGCTGAAGTCACCCTGTATATCAATGCCTACAGAGAGATGTAGAAAAATGTTCACAGGGAAAGAAAGAGAGACCCAAAAGGCTGAAAGACAGTAAACCCTTATAATATACCCCTCCTTTTAGCTGTCATACTTGTCTCATGTGGCAATGATGATGATGATGATAATGGGTTATATATATATATATATATATATATATATATATATATATATATATATATATATATATATATATGTGTGTGTGTGTGCGTGTGTGTGTGTCTAGTCACTCAACAGAAACCATGTGACCAATATCATGCTGTGTTGAAAGTGATCGATTGAAAAATAAGAAAAAAAAGGCGGGGACAGGAATCAGTGAATGACTTACTTCTCTCGCCTTTTCTTGTACATTGCCCCCCCGAAAAAAAGTCTGGATTTTTTTCTTTTAATTTGAATACAGCTGGGCACTAACTAAAGAATCAATTTAACATGAACTTACATTGTAAACTGAAAACCCCATTAAAATCCTACTTAAGGGAGAAATTTCAATTAATGGAAAGTTTTTTGTAGACATAATAAGGAGTAAATGTTGAAATTTTCAGTTCTTCAACTCAATTGGTGCATCCTATACACGTGGTATATACACCGTATGTACGTGTAGGTGAAAGTCACACTTATTCCAGGTGTGTTTAATTATTTTTCTGAAATATATCAAGGTTAATTATTTTGTTCACCTGTGAAAGATGAAAAGCCAAAGCCATTTTAATACAGAGATACTTTCTTTTTTTAATCATAAAATTCTGATTAAGTAATATCCAAAAAAATATCAACATAATCATTTCACAAGAAATCGATCGTTTCCATACTGCTCATCTATACATGTACAGATTATTAAAATTGATGCACAATAAAAAAAATTAGCCAAGTAGGATGTGACTGGTTTGAGAGACAGTAGTTTTGAACAAATACCATTAGTTCCAAGCAAGAGCAGCACCCACTTGGCTACCAACAATAATTTTATTCATATATTTGAATATTTGTTTTTACTGTGAGTCATGTAAAATCCCTGAAGGGAGTTAGATACTTTTGCATTGCACGCTCTGAGGCAACCCTAGAGGCAATGTGCACGTCTCCTTAGAATACTTCTATTTCATAATACTGCTTTCCAGACTGGACAGCAGAGAGAAAAAGTTGGTTGCAAAAGCACCATTTATGAATGTCAATGAATGTATGAACACAAGTATCCACTTATATAAAATGCAATGTCTATCCATAAATGCAGTGGAAGCAACAATAACCAGCTGATAAGATTAGATGAATGAAATATTGAGGAACTTGCTTATTGAGATTACTTTGAATACAGTATTTGGGACCAATTGATTTTGATGACAATAATCAGCAGATAACATTTTCTGTGATTATAACAAATAATTTCCTCAGGAGAAAAGGAACACAATAACTAACATACAAATAGATGTCAACAGAAAGTACATAGATTGGCTTGAACCCAGAATGAGGAGAATCACCTCGATGATGATGATGATAATGATGATGATTTTGAGTGACAAGATTTCCTTTTTTTCAGGTGACCATCAAACAATCTTCAACTCTTCATTGTGAACTGTAAGGCAAAGCCTTTCATCAAATTTTCCATGTTTACCTAATGGGCTGAATGCCAACTATGAATGGGTTTGGTTCAATACAGCACTGTTTGTTTGCAATATTCCTCAATGCTAAAGGGCTGTTCCCTCAAGAATCAGCCATTTTCAGATGGAGGTATTTGATTTTCGTGATTCTTTTGCCAGTAACTGACTATAAAAGAAAAATTTTGAAAACTGATTTTTTTTTTAGATTAATGGAAATTTAAATATATAAGTAGTTATGCAACTGTGCAAAAGGGCTGAATATGACACAAGGCCAGTTTTAATGTTGGAGCCCGCACACATATCTGTGTGCAGCACATGCTTGCAGTACTTAATATTCACAAATGGTCACTCATCTAAGCATTGGTCAGGCTCAACATTACTGAACATAACTATGTAAGGTTGTCAGACCAAAACATTTTTGTCTATAATTATTTTTCTTTAAAAAGAAGACCAAACAAATATACTCAATTTAGAATAATGAAGAATGTAGTGGAGGGCTTCCTTCTGGTTGGGCCAGTAAACTGGAAGCATGATGTTTGAAATATTCTTTCAAAAAGTGCTTTGTCTACAAGTAGTGTCACTGCAAACTTGCTTATCCAAAAGAAAACTGATCATAAAATCAAGTTTTCAACCGGTAAAATCTAGCTCGTAATAATTCATAGAAATCAGTTTCAATACTTATGAATAAAAGATAGCTCAGATCAATGTTTACATTTAATAAACAGTATCATTTTTCTTTTTCCCCAGTCCATAACAATGGACTCTTTCACTTAAAAGCAACAGTTTTACTGTTGAAAATATCCATTAATTGAAACAATGGACTCTTACATTGGTACAAATTTAGCAGTTTCTTTTCTTGAAAAATCATCTCATAGAAATTCAAATATATATATATATATATATATATATATATATATATATATATATATATATATATATATCAGTGAATTTTATCTCATGAATTAAATAGTGTTTATATATATATATATATATATATATATATATATATATATATATATATATATATATATATATATGGGCGATATGGGCAATGACACACTTGAGAAAGAATCCTCATACAGGAACAGTTATTTTGGCTAGAGACAATAAAAAATGTGATGAATGAAGTATTGTGTATCGTTGATGTGGAGATATTGCGATGAAGGGCAGTGAGTGCTACAAAGGCCAGAATGAACTTTAGAATGCAGGTCTTTCTTCATTCAATAGCAAGGATGAAACCTCTGCATTTATTTCATATCAGTTTTAATCACTGTTACCCACAACAAACTGGTTCAAACACTGTTGCTGGGTTTAGGTTATGTTTTGACATTTATATTTATCTATCCATCTATCTCTATGTACATATATTGACTTAACCCAGCCCTAGTCATTCATAATGACAACTTGAAATTTTGCACCCCCCACCCCAATGAGTACGGAAATTGTTGTTTTTTTTTTAATTTGAAAATTCGCCCGACAATATGTTTATCAGGGGGTTCAATCTACAATGACGGTTTACATCAAATCAGTCCCTTAGTTTATATCCAGCAGCATTCATGTTTGTTTTTAGAAAAATTTTAACTTTTTAGTGATCACTGCTTGAAAAAGGCAGGAAAAGTAACTTTTTTTTCCAAATCAATCACCTAATCAAGTGACTAACAAAACCCATTTTCTTTTTTTTTTCTAAATCATGAATTTATGATTCAAATCATCCTTGGAGTATTTTCATCCAGGTGATCTGATTTCGCCACCACCACTGATTATTTTACAAGGTAAAAAGCTGCATATACTAGTGGCAGTGATTCATAATTTCCCTTAGAATCCCAGTCTTTATTCTATTTGCAAGTTGTAACTCATAAAATATTGTTGTTTCTTCTACATCATAGAGAATGATCATAAAAGTGAAAGATTTACTTGTGTAATTGCATTTTCTTTGCAGATTCAATGCAAATGAAATAAGAGATGTAAATCGTTATGACTGGAGGTTTTTCAGCCATTAACAGCAATGGTTTCTTTTCAAGAGTTTAGACTAATTTTCAAGTACGATTTCAAATGAGGACATTATACTGTTTAAGCTGCTGCTAACGTCAAAAAAATATTTGGAGTGAGAGCCACTTCAGAGCTACTTGTTAAGCATTGGTTCAACAGGTTTAGGTCTGAAAATATAGACACTAATAATAAACATAGAGGGAAAAAGGCAAACCTTTTTGTAATGATGAAGAATTATCAACAGCAGTGACCAATAACATACAAACATCAGTTCAAACACTTCCTGGAAACTTTGGAACTTCAACTAAATTTTTTACCACTAAAAAATTTTATTGAAATGTCATATAATGGGAGGATCATCAGGAAAAGGATGGTGGCTTCAAATGAGCCGGATTTTTTTCATGAAATATGTACTGTCTTTTGTTCTTTACAACATCCTTCATCTTGTTATTCATAAACAATATTTCAGATGTAATGACCTTATAATAGTTATTCATCTACCAATTATGGCTAAATGTGACACTATGTCAGGCCCAGTATAACAACCTTATAGAGTATTGAGTGAAACTATGAAGTAGCATGGAAGTTGTCAGTGTTGTAACATTATCAAAGACATTGGAATAAGAGTGCAACAGTCATGAACTGATGATTGGTTTGTTTGTTATTCTCTATTGTTCTATCCTTCATTTCAATTCCTCTTCCCAAACTCCTTACAATGACTTTTGTTGGCCTATTATCAAGAGCAATTAAGTTAGGTAGCTTATTGAATTATCTCCTCTTGATGCAGAAGACAAGACAATCACCCTAGAGGAAATTTATGCTTGGTCACTTTCCAGATGGGCCAATCAAAAGAGCAATAATATGCAATCGCTTAAATTGTTTGCACTCGTAGTTGGAAAGTGTAGAAATGAACAAGAAGGCTCTCAGTGAATGAGATTAATTGTAAATACACAAAAGGATAAGCAGATGGCACATGAGTCTGTAGAGTCAGGGTGCATTTGCATCAGTATTCACAGTTTATAACAAGATTTTTTTCACTAACAGTGTCATTCTTTTTGTCTAACCTTTTCACATGAGGCTAAGAAGACAGGTTGTTATTTTAATCTCTTGCACCAATAAACTATAACATTATTTAACCTTTCGGATGAAGGGTTTGCTATTTAGATTGTAGTGGCTTCTTAGATTTGATAAGTTTGGCAGTGAGCCAATTAAAAACCCAAATAAACTTAACATATTATTTCAAAACAGCTTTCCTGCAAAGCAAGGTCCACAGTTTTTGACTCTAGATGGATGAGTGACATAAAGAAGCTCTTAGGTCACAAGATGTGCTTTGCTTACAAAAGCAGTTCACCCACCATTAAGTTATAATCTATTTACGATATTTGATTAACAGATTTGTAGAATTTTAACAACTTTGACAATTCTGTAGACACAAGACAGAGAGTGGGGAGGAAGAATGAAAGAACAGAAAAGAACAAGAAGCAAAGAGTGAGTAGAGAATGGTGTCAGATAGTGGACCATTTGAGAAACAATCATAATTACATCATAGATTATAAAGTGAAGAGATTTGCTAAGAAAATCTGTCTCTGATGCCTAAAAGCAAAGAGAAGCACAAATTTGGTTTTGAAAATGCAAGACAAGAACACGGACTCACATCAGATCGAAATCAAATTATTCCAGAATTTCTTTTTCTTTATTCCATTTGTTCACTTACACCTAATTCTTCACTGATTTTTGCCCCCCTGCTCCCAGCACCCCCAAGACTTTTTAAATTTGTTCTTTTTCTTCGGCCTTACCCTAACCTACCTCACCCTTTACTTCAAAAGCTTTTCATTTTCCTCAGAAATTTTTGAAATGTATTCACTCAACAAAGAAGGGTGAGAGACTTTAAACATGTCAGTCTTTTTGTGAACAGCCTTTGCAGAGAAGGTGGCAAGCCTAGAACAGTCCTTGGGCAGAAATTATTAGAAAGACTCAAAGACTTTAAACAGTCGGGAGAGATTTATTTCGCATGACCTTGTTACTAGTCTTATCAATATAATACTATTATTATTATCATTACTATTTTATATCATTTATCTATTTTTTTTTTTTTCGGGTGGTACCGCCATTGAAGGCTGGCTGCATACCACACATTCTGACATGAATGCAAAAGATGAAGAACAAGCAAGTCAGTACCTGAGGGGTCTACATGCAATTCTGCAGAATTTTACAATGTACATCATGTTAACCCTTTCATTGCTTCTAGAAATAAAAGCATCAACAAAAGGACAACATTTTATGATTTCTCTTTCTTTCTTTTTCATCATTCTGTTTAAAAAGGAAATATGTGAGAAAAGTATTCAAAACTGTTAAAAGATTTTGAATATAAGCGTCAAAGCAAAATTTTTACATATATTAAAAAATAAAAAGTAGCAAATTTAATCATTAATCCAATAACTTTCTTCTTTTTTTAAAACCATCTCTATAACTAGAGAGAGAGATCCGCAATCATATTGCATGTACATTCAACTCACTGAAAACAGGATATGGATAGCAAAATCAAGAATATTTTGATATAAGGGATTTTTAAATAAACAGTTCTGGTCAGTAACTCAATAAAAAACATCATGTGGCCAACTTCTTTTGGCAGTCATCAATGTTGGGGGTGATCAATTAAAAAACTATGAAATAAGGGTGATCAATGAATGTTACATCACTTGCTTTTTGCTGGATGGTGATCCATAGAAAGTTCAAATTCTGTAAAAAATAAGCATGAATGCTGTATAAGGGATCAATTAAGTATTAGCTGCATTGGTGCGGCCTGTATGCTCTACTTAACGAGGGTTCAATTCATGCCTTTTCACTTCTATGGAAGAGTTCAAGCTGTCATTACTCTGTCTCATATTTTGTGTCTCATCAGCTAGATATGTCGTCAGGTATCAGAAAAGCCTAGGGAGCTTTGAAAGGATGTTATTCTCAACATTAAACTGGTGGACACGTGAAAAGGTCATTTATCAATATGAATCGATGGTCAATGCTTCTTCCCATTACAACATTTTGGCAAAAGATCTTAAAGGAATGCTCTACTTGTGGATGGTGGGGAAAATTATACTCCTATGATATCCAGGAAGTGTGGGCATTCTTTGCCTCAATCTACATACCCATAATTGAACAGAATGGTAGGTCCCATTTCAAGGAACAGGTTAACCCAAGTTTATTGGTACAACACAAGGCAACCAACCAAAAAAACGATTTTAAATGAAGATAAATGCTTTCCTTCCTACAAATGGTTTATTCACAGCCATAGCACCCCCCCAACACAACCACCATCCAAGAAAATGGTAGAATATGAAAGTCATTTGACAGCTTCACAGGCTTAGAAGCAACTCTGAAAATGAAATTGGAATTGAAATAAAAGTAGTTGAACTTGAAAAGATAATTTCCTTGAACACAGCCACACTTGTCAGAAAAGCTCTTGAGATTTGAAGGTTTTTGTTGCCAAATCTCTAAAGATGCAAATCATGGTCAAAGAGTGAGTTGTTATAATAACAGGTTTGGTGAGTCATTCAATAGAAACCATCATATGACCAATTCCTTTTGGCAGCATGCCATGAAAAAAGAATGATCGATGAATAGCTTAGTTTTCTAGACTTTTATTTGCTAGACATTCATCAAAACAAATGTGAATGTGGCCAGACACAAACTAAGAAGCCAATTTGGCAAAAATTTACATCGTAAACAGAACCCAACTCAATGAAAAATAATTTTGGGTTGAATTTTCAAAAAAGAACAAATGTTTTCCCAAGACATAATAAGGAGTAATTGTTGAAATTTCCAGCCCTTTAGCTCCATAGTTGCAGAATGCATATTACATCCAGAGTTAGTGAGACTGTTGGCAGTTTTGGTTGATGGTTTTTTAAAATATTAGGTTTTCTAAGGAAGTTAGTTCCATCTGTTAACATCCAAACGAATTATATTCTACCAATTTAATCTGGCATGAATGAAAACTGAAAAAGAAAATTCATCCATTTCAATCGTTTTGAATTCATTGCCTTCAAACCAAATTCAACCTGAATTTGGTTTGCACAGTTCTGCTTCATTTCACTAGATTTAACAATCAAATTTGTTAGGAAAAATGTTCCAATGAAAATTTGAATATTGAATAATTCAGAAAACAACCTCAGTATAGAAAGAAAAGAAAGAGAAGAAGATGTCTCCATGGAAAATGCATAGGAAATTTGATTCTCAAGTAAACATATAGAACACAAATCAATGGGTGTTTTCCAAATCAATTTTACCAAGCTCAATAATAATATTAAAATCAGTTGAAGCATATTTAATTTGCTACTTGAGAATGGAGTAATTTAACAGGAGTGTGTGAGAGAGGGAAACAGAGAGAGAGAGAGAGAGGATAAGTAAAATAGGAAAGAAAGGTAGCAAAGAGAAATAAAGAGACAATGAAAAGAGAGGAAGACAGTTTTTTATACACGAGTGTCAGTGAAAAAGGGAGGAATTAGTAAAAAAGGAGAGAAGGGTGGTAAAGAGAAATAAAGAGTCAATGAAAAAGAGTGGAAGGATGTTTTTGTACAGAATTGTGTGTTTTGGAGAGAAATGTTTGAGAAAAGAAAGGAATGAAGTGAGAGAATGAAAACTGAAATGTTGCTGAGAGTGGATAAAAACAGGGGGAGAAAGGGAAAGGTCAGAAAATGGAGGAATGAAAACAGAGAATGTAAAAGAAAAAGCTGGAGAGAGAGAGAAACAAAGAATGAGCAAATGAACAGATTTCTAAGAGAAAATAAATACAAAAAAGTAGGGAGGGGGGAACAGATAGAGTAATAGCAGTGAATGGGAGAAAGAAAGAAAGAAAGAAAATGATAGAGAAAGGGAAGGAGAAAGAGAGCAAGAGTGGCCATTAAAACAATTGGCCAACTAAGTCAGTAAGTAAATGAAGCGAAATAAAATGACAGGAAGAATGTAATTTATTCCAATTTATCCCCTTGAAAATATATATTTATGGAAATCATAAGTAAATCTGTCAAAGACATAGTAGAAAACATTCAAACTTACAATAATATATATATATATATATATATATATATATATTGTATGTAAACACAATCATATATATATATATATATATATATATACATACATACATATATATATATGTGAGTGTGTGCATATGTTTATATATAATATATATATATTTACCCCGTTATTACATAGTTAATGTATCACTTGGATTAGACGACATAAATAGGATAAACAATTAAAGAAAATGGGGCAGCTGCAGAAATCGAACCTGCAATTGATAGGGTAGCTGCTCCAATATAGCGTTGCTTTTATTATTGAGCTAAACAGTTGCCGGTAATGCAGAAGTCCAAATAACTTTTTCAATTTATAATTCACATGTTTACTTATGCCTGGTCTATATCAGCTTTATTTGTTTCTTTCAACGTGACAGTCACATCCTTAAGAAATGGATATATGATCTAACAGAATGATTATAATTTGCACTACATTATATTAAAACTTTTATTTGAAATGATCTCCTGTTATTATGCAGCGAATGTATCATTTGGCCTAGACAACGTAAATAGAATGAGCTATTGAAGGAAATGGCACCATTACAGGAATATATATACTCACACACACACACACACACAAATATATATATATAGAGAGAGACAGACAGACAGACAGACAGAGATTGAGAGAGAGAGAGAGAACTTCTCATAGGTATTCAAACATAGATTTTCTATTTATACCTTGGTATAACTCAATCATCAAGGGGATTTGAAAGGCTATTTAAAATTGTTTTATAGATGAGTTGTCAAACTAGTAAGTTAAATAGACTTAAATCAAGGTGTGTAAAGACTGCAACCTTGCTTCAAGTTGGAGTTAGCAACTGGAAACAAATATTTAATTAAACTCACCCCCCCCACACACACACACAAAAAATGTGTTCAGATCTTTCAAGAAAGATTCAATAAATGCCAGGAAGACTTGCAGACAAATACATTAATGGAGAGAAGCAGTAAACACAGAGTTTGTGTTTGTTTGAATACTTATGAGCAGCACTGTCATATATATATATATGTATATGATATGTGTGTCTGTGTGTGCGCGCAAGTAACACTTTTCAATAAGTGCACAGATACTAAACCCTGGTCCTAGGCAGAAATGCCACGGATTGATCTTGGGTAAGAATGCTGATTGTCATGCTAAATAATCCCATCATTTTTTATGGGTACTTTACTATGCAAATATATATAAATACACTGTTTAGCAGAATCAAGGATTAAAGTATTGCAGAACTTTGCATGAACCCACACACATGCTGATAAACAAAATTAAGACTGAATTGTGGTGATGAACATTGGAAAGGTGGAGAATTGAATGATAGGATGGTGTATTGTTTTGTGGGTGGATGACATCAAGTACAACAAGCAGGAAAAGAAGAATGAGGTAAGTGATATTTGAGCTCATGATAATGATTGGGAGAATGAGATTGCTGCTGTTGTAGTCAATAATTTGTTAATTAATAATGTTGATGGTGATGATGACACTGATATGCTGTTGCAAAAATAAAGTTGAATACAATGATGTAAATAGCAATAATAAAGATGACACTGAAGTGGGTATAATAATGATAATTGTTAGAGACAAAAAAAGTCTTCCAATGCAAAGTACTCAACACAGATCTTCCATAAGAAGTGCAGGGACAAGTGTACCATTCTCATTTTTCCTAGATGGTAAATTCAGTCCTTATTTTGGGTTTCATAAATATGGCCTAGTATGAAACTTAATCAAATCCAAGCAAGTAAATAATATTTCAAAGATACCTTCATCTCACCTAAGGTTGTGAAAGTTGGGATCTTATAATCAATATAGAATAATGGTGCTGTACAGTTGTTTTATGTAAGTCCAACTTGATGTACCTATTCAAAAAGATGGTATTATTCTTGCTGGTAACAGGGTTACCACCAAAATATATTCCAAATATATCATGTGGCATTCCCCCAGAAAACTGGCAGTGGATGCCCATGCGTATGGCTGTGTTGTCTTGAACAAGAATGAATTATTCTGCACAGTAAAATTTCAAAGCTGCACACATTGTAAGATTAAATGTTAAAGAAAAATCAATACACCAAATGAATCATTTTATCTGCTTTTTGTTAAAAGTGACAGACTTTTGCTTCATTAAGTTTAGATGAAAAAATATCAATGATCATCTCAAAAGTAGAAGTATTTTCTGTACTTACAACTTGTCAAAATGTGTAGAAAATCCAAGGTTGAACATAAATAAGAACATGCAGAGCAACTTAATGTTTTTTATATCTTTCCCAAGTAGAATGAAAATTGCAAAATATTTCAGTATTGCCAACATTTATTGATGACATGGATAAACTAATGATAATAATAATAATAATAATAATAATAATGATGGTGTTGCAGTAAAAGTCCATGTTGATGATGATTGTTGTGGTGCTGACGAGTTTTAGTTTTGTTTTATTTTTTTTTTTGACTAACTAGACTCCTTTCAGTCTGACTAATTGAAAAAGATGCAAGCTGGCAGAGGAGAAGCAGGCAGCAATCTGAAGGCTGGCTCTCAATATTGGAGCATCAGTGTCTTATTTAGTCTCTGAACTGAAGTGGAAGTAGGGCAGTGAGTAAGTGATAAAGGAGATTTGGAAGGGGTCAGAAAGGGAAGGGAGCTGAGACATGAGCGGTGGGGGGGGGGCAGGTATAGCCTCAGACCAGTAACAATACACAGGGTATGGCCAAAAAACTTCAGTGTTTGTAATGAACAAACAAACCAAAAACAAAGAATGAAGAAGGATTCAAAAGATTGGAACATAATGTGAAATGAAAAGGAAAGATAGACAGGAGTCGGGGGAGGGGTGTGTCCCTTGTAAATGGCTGCTACTATTGATTAGGGGTGAGGGGGAGAGGAACGGAGGTATCTGTTTTCAAGACAATCAAAGGAGAAAAGTTCTCTTGTTTGGGGGGCAGCTTTCTCTTACTCTCAAGACTTTTTTTTCAAAGATTAAGTGAGGATGAAATTTATGATCATGGCATATTGGAATCAATGTTTTATTGCATTCAAACAGAGGTTCAGTAATGTTGAGTGAGGTCAGGACAGATCCTGGAGTAACCACTAATGAAATCAGTTACCTCTCTAGCAAAATTTCTGGAATAAATATTAAAATATATACATATAAACACACACATATACGTATATCAATAATCCCTTTCCTTATCAAGTACCCATCATTTCTTCATAATTCATATCGATCAAACTGTATACAGTGAAAATTTCAGATCAAAATTCAGAGAATAACTGTATCAGAACATAGACTTATTGATCCAACCATTGCACGGATGCTTATATATACATATACATATATATATATATATATATATATATATATATATATATATATATATATATATATATATATATATATGAAAATATAGCCTACAGTGAGTTGGAAATGAGACAAAAAAATTAAATGAGAGAGGGAGAGAGAGAGGGGTGCGTGAAAGTCGATTGATTTTCAATAATTTCCCATAATCATTTTGTAACTTTTTCATGAAGCAACAACTGCAATATATATATATATATATATATATATATATATATATATATATATACATATATATACATATATATATACATATATATATATATATATATATATATATACATATATATATATACATATATATATATATATATATACATATATATATACATATATATATATATATATACATATATATATACATATATATATATATATATATACATATATATATATATATACATATATATATATACATATATATATATATATACATATATATATACATATATATATATATATATACATATATATATACATATATATATATATATATATACATATATATATATATATATATATATACATATATATATACATATATATATATATATATATATACATATATATATACATATATATATATATATATATACATATATATATACATATATATATACATATATATATACATATATATATATATATATATACATATATATATATATATATATACATATATATATATATATATATACATATATATATATATATATATACATATATATATATATATATATACATATATATATATATATATATACATATATATATATATATATATACATATATATATATATATATATACATATATATATATATATATATACATATATATATATATATATATACATATATATATATATATATATATATATATATATATATATATATATATATATATATATATATGCTTTCACCCCTCTCTCTCTCTCTCTCTCTCTCTCATTTAATTTTTTTGTCTTATTTCCAACTCTCTGTAGGCTATATTCTTATATTTTCTTTTTGTTATCTGTATTTTTTTCAAAGTGAGTAAGAGGGGAAGAGATGAAGAATAAAGGAGGGAAGGAAAGAGAAGAGAAAAAAAGGAGAGGAGGAAAAAGAAGAGAAAAAAAGGAGAGGAGGAAAAAGAAGAGAAAAAAAGGAGAGGAGGAAAGAGAATAGAAAAAAGGAGAGGAGAAAAGAGAATAGAAAAAAGGAGAGGAGAAAAGAGAAGAGAAAAAAGGAGAGGAGGAAAGAGAAGAGAAAAAAGGAGAGGAGGAAAGAGAAGAGAAAAAAAGGAGAGGAGGAAAGAGAAGAGAAAAAAAGGAGAGGGGGAAAGAGAAGAGAAAAAAGGAGAGGAGGAAAGAGAAGAGAAAAAAAGGAGAGGAAAGAGAAGAGAAAAAAGGAGAGGAGGAAAGAGAAGAGAAAAAAGGAGAGAAGGAAAGAGAAGAGAAAGAAGGAAAGCGAAAAGATAAAAGGAAAGAAGGAAAAAGGAGAGAAAAAAGGAGAGAAGGAAAGAGAAGAGAAAGAAGGAAAGCGAAAAGATAAAAGGAAAGAAGGAAAAAGGAGAGAAAAAAAGGAGAGAAGGAGAGAGAAGAGAAAGAAGGAAAGCGAAAAGATAAAAGGAAAGAAGGAAAAAGGAGAGAAAAAAGGAGAGAAGGAGAGAGAAGAGAAAAAAGAAAGGAGGGAAAGAGAGAAAAAAGAGACAAGGGAAAGAAGGAGGAGGGAGATGGAAAGAACAAAGGTGGGTGAAAGAAGAGAGGAATAAGAAAAACGGAAAGAAAAAAAAATGCTAGGCTAATGTTAGAGGGGATAGAGAAGTAAAGAAAGGCTTGAAGGAAGTCAAGATACTTTTAAACTTTTGGGTCAATCAATTTTGTTGGTACAGTAGTGGATGGTGTAGGGAGCAGGCATTTGCTTGTTCTTCTGGAGATTCTACCCGACCAGCCACCCTTCCTAGCTTCAAATTTTCCCCCACCTCTTTGCAATCACTTCCCTCCCCAGCCTACCAGGAACCCCCAGTTCCCTCTTCTTATCACTCAGTATCATATTGTTTTGTTAATGAGATCAGACAATGAACACTCAATTCCCCATCCCCCACCCATACACACACTTCAATTCATTAGACTCCTCAAGATGAGGTCATCATGTTTCAATAAGGCTTCATCAGTTTTTTTTCTATTATTCTTCTATCTCTTCTTCATGTTTCTGTAACTTTTGGTCAAGGAATTGCACCCCCACTCTTTTCCTTTTTTTTTTAAAGCATTCAATGAGGATATCTGTCTTTATCTTTGAAGACATCAATAGCATTTTTGTGGGTGAAGAGGAAGGAATTGTTTTCTTGAGAAATATTTTTTGCTTTGTTTTTCGAAGAGTTTTTGTTATCTTTAATTATTTTTTTCTTCCCAGCTTGTTTTATTTTTTATTTTCTCATCCCAAATATTTGAAAAAAGAAAGTTCATTCATGACTGAGGCATAGATAAACATCATTTGTATTAATTACTGACTACTATTTACCTCCATCTTCAGTCTTTAGTAGTTTTTACATTACAACTTGGCTCAGGCCGCAATATACGCCAGCAAGTAAACAGCCCAGATCGGAAATGAAGAATAATTTCTTGGTGAGAACAGAACTCCCATTCCTCTCAGGCCAGAGGAAAGCCAGGTTGACATCCTGCTGCTCTTACCAACTGAGATACAAAAATTAGCTGACTAATAGGAATTCAAATCTAAACCTACCCTCTATCCTGATCTCTCTGTGCCAAGATAAAGTTGCGATAAAAAAGGAATCGAAAAATAAAGAGGAAGGTAATTAGTGGTCAGAGATTTAAAGAATAAAAGAACAGGTCTGGTTAGTTGCTCAATGGAAACTGTCACATGAAAACATCATTTGGCAACAAGACATATTGGGGTGATCAATGTATAAGTTACTTCTCTCACCTTATGTTGGATTCTAAAAAGTCTAGAAAGTTTATTAGTATAATTTTGCCATAAATGAATTCCTAATCTAATAATCTTTAAAATGATAGGTGACTTCCCAAGGTTTCTTAAAAAATGAGAACACTAAAAAGGAATTCTTTATGTCCTTACGGCTCTAGCTTTGGAACCTTGAAAAAACTCCAGCCTGAATAATTTTGATTTGTAAAATGTTTCATTCTAAAACATTTCCTGTCAGATGACACGTTATGCATGTGAGCAAGAATCTAGTTTCAAATGAAGTAGGGCTGCCAATGTAGCTCTTTTGAAGATAGACCTATTTTTTGGTACATTCAGTACTTGTCTGTATCTAACTCATGGCTTCTTTTCAATTTTTTCGTATATTTTCTGATTTATGAAATAATTGACAAATTGATTCATTTCAATTAAAATTGAAATTGAAATTCAAGTAGATTTTCGGATACTTTGTATTCAATTTTGGTTACTTATCGTTATTGCTCACACTTATTATGAAATTGTTTTTAAGCAGATGATCGAGATCTTTTCGAGCTAGGTTTAGCTATTTTTTGTGCATTCACCCCTTCAAGTCTGTACCTAGCTTTTAGCTCCTTTTCAACTTATCAAACTATATTATTATTATTACTATTATTTATAGAGCGAGATATTTCGCTTACATTAGTATAATTCAGTTGTAATGAATAATTTCTTTGTGTGATTTACAAATATATTTTGCTGTGTCGTCTAACCTTATTAAGATATCTCATTTTACTATACATGACTTATTGTCAAGAACAATAATTATCATCGAAACGTGCTGTTTTTTCTCAAAAGTCCACAAGAGTACTTCCCTTTAATGTTAAAAAAAAGACCTGTGAATAATCAAGTCCACTAAGTCGGAAAGACTTTGAAAAAAGTTGTGGTGACTAAGTAAGGAGAAGATTAGTCAGGAAGCCCAAATGATATTGTTGGTTCAATGAAAAGAACTAATTTTACATCAAGTAATGTAATAGAAATGGAATGTAAGGGATAGATTATGATTTTTAACAGCTAGAACAGTATCAATAAAAATCATTTTATCAATTTTAACAACATTTCACCCTTATCTAAATTTTTTAATAGTTTTATCTCAACTCAACTTGGGCCATTACTCTATGGCAACAAGCAAATAGTGCAGACTGGAAATAAAGAGTAAGCTTCCAGTGAGAATTGAACTCCCATCCCTTTTATCAGGAGAAAGCCTGGTTTATGCCCAGCTACTTTGACCACTCAACTACAGAAACTTCCATGGCCAGCAGAAGTCAAATCTTACCTTTTCCACTTATTTATTCTGATTATTGGTGCTATGTTTGTCATTTTTGTCATAATGTTTTTTGATACAACAAGTTTTCTGAAAGCACTTCTTCATCATTTATTTTTGTCATCAGATGAAATATTGTAACCTCATATTTTATTATCTTTGATTACTTTTTACCTTTATTTGAAATTGATCGAATATCAGGTTTGATCCAATGATAGAAATAAATAAGAAAATATTAGCACTACGACTCATTAAAAAGGCTTAAAAACTTGGGCAGTCAAAAAGAAGCCGAAAACCTCAAAAGAGAAATTCCTAAATGACTAATCAGACTTGAGTGACTTTTCTCAGCATTGCAAATACATCATCACCCAGTGCCACCATTGCTCCTTCATTGAAGCTTATCACTTCTCCTTCTTCTCCTTCTGCAGCTATGAAATATTTTCTTTTGACCATCTGTGACATTTCCATTGCAACCAATGTAAACAAACAAGGACCAGCAATGAGCCTTGATAAACCTTCTCCTTATAGAAACATTACCCACCCAAGGGGGTCAAATATCTACTCTGCTCTTAACCACATCAGTGTTGCCAAATGGGGTTGGTTATTTGTAACTGAAACTGTCTTTTAAAATGGCTAAAATTGGCTAATTTTTTCATTTCCAGCAAACTTTATAGCCCACTTATCAAATAACTACACACTATGATTCCAGGACAAATATTAAATAAAAAATTGCGCATTTAGTTTTATAAAACTTACTAATTATTTTTTTTAAACAGCTAGATTTTTGGCCATGGTACATTTTTATCGGCTAAATTGGGAAAAAACCCCAGCCATATCTAGCCAGGAAATGGATAATTTGGCAAGCCATGTAGCCTAGAAAAGAGGAAAAAGAAAGTAGAGGGAGGGTCAACTTTCAAAATAGCACATTCCAGATCAAAATCCAATCCTTCTTTGTATTTTGTACCACTTCTGTTTTATTTTTTATTTTCTTTGTTTTCCTATCACCCTTCACAAGGTCCCCAGAGTGTCAAACACTCTAGGAGGGAGGACACAGCAAGAGGAATGGCAGCAAAACCCTGAGATTTTTAAAACTGCATTTATTTAGCTGAGTTTCTCTGACCAGAATTCCTTAGCCACATGCCCCAGCTGATAATTTACAGAAGACCATTTGCTGGTAATTTGTGAGATAAAATTCCTGGGACATGACTGATCAAGGACTTTAGCTCAGATTGTGTTACTTGTTAACTCCCATAAATACTTATGAAACCCTTGGTATTATATCATCTCTTTACTCGACAAAGCTAAAAGGAAGTTATCTTTTCAAACACACACGCATCCTAATACTCATGTAGAGTGAGACCCAAGTGTTTTTAAACAGGATTATATGCCAAGATGTGATAGTGGAGACAACAATGTGTGACTTACAGAATAAGTAATTCAGTTTGAGTATCTTTCATTTGGGAAAAAATTGTAAAATAGAACTATTATCTACATAAAAAAACGGGGCATATTTTCATTAAAAAAACTTTTTCATAGTTACTCATAAATAAACTAGTGTAGCAGCCATCTAAAATGATGAGATCATTCATTTATTGTTGAATTGCTCAAGTATATATATTTTAGTATCATCCTCAGCCTTTCAACATCTCCTGAACTTGTCTAAATTATCACACCATCTTATATTCTACCAAATGTAATTCAGCATATGATCTCCGGGGATCCATGATGTGAATCATGATGTCAAGCGATTGTCTGACAATGTATTAATTGTAATCTTTGAGGTCAACATACTTTGTAAAAAAAATTCCATGAGTTCACTCTGACCTACATAATCTTCCATTTGTACTTTCTAGTTAGTCCACTTCGTCATGACATATAGTTAACAAAGGCTCTAGCTTGTAAATAAGTTATTGCAATTTATTTTCATTTTTTTCTATGAAATTAATACCCCAAATGAAATAAACTATTAGTTGAAAAAATAGTCAAAGAAGTGATGATAGATTTTAAAGCAACAACTCTCAGGTTATAATAAAAGGAAAATTGAAAGACAATATTAGATTTAGATTTTGTTTAGTTTTTCATAATTTTAAATGGGTTTAACACATGATGTGATGGAAACACAGACAGTGAAGAGCAGATGGCATTACAAAACTTCAGAAGTTAACTTCATTCTACGTTCAAGCAACAGGACTGTCACCTAACAGATACATTATCTGTCTGCTCATCCCCAATTGAGACGTTCAAATCACGACAGGATTCACTCAATTCCACATATCTGTTTATTTTAGATAGAGCCTACACTATTATCATTATCAGGCTGAAAATTGCTCTATTCTTCAAGCCAGTTCATTTTAACACTATTGTGCTGATAAAAATTTTGTTTTCGTTGTTACACTAACAAACATTTAAACAAACATAGAGAAATCAGATCATAATCATATTATTAGGGCTGCAACAATTCACCAATGCATCACAATAAGTTTCCATCTGTTGAAAATCAAATCCCAAAATTTCTTCAACAATACCAATGATTTTTTTAGCACATCTAAAATTAGAATTTTTTTTGGTAAAATGAAGAAGATTACGTCGTAGAACTGACAGCAAGTAGTAAACATACCCAATCTATTCAGCGTTCATGTGTTCACACTTGCAAGATTCTACGATCGTCAGTAGAAAAACTCTATCAGTGCAGAACTGAGGGAAGGGGTGCAATGTTGCCAGTTCTACATTTTATAGACGAACTCTTGTTTCTTTTGTACATCCACACATTTAACTGAGGAATAATTAAAATACAGCGTTTTTTCAATTTCTGTTGAATCATATATTTCTACATTTTGAAAATACATGAAAATCAAAAAGACCCAAATATTAGAAAAAAAGAAGGTTTTTTTCAAATCGGATAAATTTGTTTCAAATTTAATCAGCGGAATCATTTTTACCATCAAAATACATTCTAACCATTTCAAAAAGGAAAGTTTTCCCTATCATAAACTATCTAAGCCATTTAATATTTTGGGGGCCATTTTTCATTGAAGGTACCTTGCCAAATAATTTCAGTGTTTTAAGCCATTTTTGGTGATTTTTGATACAAAATATCGTACACATAATTATCTTATGCTTTTAAGACTTTATTTTTTCAACATTCTTCTGACATTAAAACATTCATTCTGACATTGAAGTTATTCAGATGTATTTATCAAATAAAAACTACTCTTTCATTTTTTATGAAATATGTTGGAAATAACTTATTCTTCACAAGAAAAAATACATAGTTTTGATTGAAATTTATGTAAAAATCAAACTTTTTTCTTACAAAACATCATACATAAATTTTTTGCATCTTACCAAGTCAGCACTACATATGCATTTAATATACAGTGGATAATAAAGTGATATACAAAATAAAACCCATACACATGCATAACCCATCAACATTACATTTGAAAATAAATCACTTGCGCTCATTCAAAAATGTGTCCAACTCAAAAATAATTCTAATATAAAAACATACTTTTAAAAAATGACAACATTCATTCCAATGTAATTTATTCAATTGATTATACAAAAAATCTTTGCTTCAAAGAAAACTTATATTTTCCCTACAAAGAAAAAACTATTTTTTAAAAGCTAAAAATGTGTGGCAAGGTACACCTGACAAAAAATTTTTTTTCAAGCCAATGAACATACTTCTAAACAGTTCAAATCAAGCTGACATCATGTACACGTATTTGAAATCCAGACATTTTTTTTTTTTTTTTCTGATCTGAATTGCGCTATCTGTATAAATTCTAGTAATTCATGTTCAGCGAAAATGCTGATAATCGATGGTAACTAGTCATATATTTTTGTTAATACCAAATATAACAGTTGGACATTTAATTTATTCAATATCTTTTGGGAACATACATTTAAACTTCAGAAACACTCCTTTGGCATTTATTTGAATACATCATTTTTATGTTGAATTTTTTAACTCTCTTCTTTAGGGAAATTTTTTTCACCCGAGCTCATATCATATCGTGATATGTATTGTATTGTGGAAAAACTTATTGTTGCAACCCTAATAGACACGCTCAATTTTTTTTCTATCTCAATCTAGTACTTTTCTTCTGTCACTTTCTTCCTCATACAAACACGCACATATATATACTTGAAGGAGCAAAATCACCATTTTATTCACCAAATGTCATACAAATCGAAGATGCCAAAATATTGACAACTTCTTCTAGTCATGCCAATTATTAGAGTATTAAGGTATGTAGATTTCTACCAAAAATCAATTTCTTCTGTTCAATACTACAAGTGAATGGAGAAGTAAGAGTTAAGAGAACCAAACAATATTATGAGAGTAAAAAGATACTAATCTAGGAGAAAAAAGACTAACTTGCCTAGTTCAGTCCTGCTGCTTTGATTGAACACAATATATACAAGTATGAGGATAATTTACCTTGCTTATGGAAGTGTGTCACTGGGACAAAAAAGGTGGGAATCCTAGTGACTGAGGTCACTACAGTAATAATAGTCTGCAAGATTAGCTTGCTAACCATCGCTCTATGACAGGGAACACACACACACACACACACACAAACACAAACATTATAGTCAATCCCCAATTCATGAATATGCTTGAAGATTTGAAAAAAAAAAAGAAAGAAACTTAGCCCATTATTTCTAATAGTGTGTAAAAGATATTATCAGCATTATTGCTACTCTCAAGTGGAAGAGTCCATTGCTACTGACAGTGAAACAGAAAAAGTCACACTGCATCATAATAGAGGTATATACACATAAAATCTAAACATTAGAAGAATATGAAATTGGGCCAACAATTGAGAGAAGAAAAAATGTATCATCTGATCTTAGATAATGGAGAAAGACTGTCCTCAATGAAGAATATATTTTAAAATACCAAAAATTGAGAGGTCATCAAGTTCAAATAAGCATGTCATGTAAGTTATTTCCTTATTTTGCTTGGGCCAAACTTATTTTCTTCCATATTTGATTAACTGCATTGTTAGAAGTGGACAAAGCAAAATGAAATTAGGCAAAAAAAAAAAAGAATAATCATCTCAAAAGCTATTTTAACGCAGGCAATGTTGAGTAACCTTGATGATATCATAATCATCATCATCAATAATGATCTTCAAAAAAAGTTGTTCAAGGTCCATAAAGCTGCCAGGCTATAATGACACAGCATATTTTGTCTCAGTGCAGAATCAGCTGAGAAGTATTTTCTTCTCAAGTTTATTCAATGAGAAGAGAGAAGAGAAAACAAACAAACAAACACAGCTGCTGGAAAATTGACAGAGGAGCAAACAGATTCACCAAAACATGAAACATTAGAAAATACAGCTACAAGCCATGAGAAGGTTTCATAAGATTCCCATTTATTCAATTAAAATAACACACACTGGTACATATCATGTGAAAAAGAACAGAAAAAAACCCTGGATCTTCTAATTCTATTCAAAATATAGTTAATTTTCTTTTTTAATATTCAATTTTTACATGTATGAAGTGAATTCTGCCCTCACATTTACAAGAATAGGACTATCCAAATGTGCGTGCGTATATATATATATATATATATATATATATATATATATGTGTGTGTGTGTGCGAATATATATATATACATATATATATATATGTGTGTGTGTGTGTATATATATATATATATGTATATGTGTGTGTGTATATATATATATATATATATATGTATATGTGTGTGTGTATATATATATATATATATATATATGTATATGTGTGTGTGTATATATATATATATATATATATGTATATGTGTGTGTGTATATATATATATATATATATATATGTGTGTATATATATTTATATATATGTGTGTGTGTATATATATATATATATGTTTTCCCCACCATCTGAAAGTAGAGTATCACCAGTTGAAAGTTGGAATGGTGTGAAGCAAAGAAGCAATTATTACAATTCATTCTGGAAAATCTTTTGAGCACTCCTACACCCCCAAATGGTGATGATGGTATGTTAGGCTGAGTTACAGCACACTGGGTTATGGAAAAGAGAGAAAAAGGATGAATGCTGATTCTTTAATGGTTCAGTTCAAAACATATGCTGAACCCTATTTTCATTCTCAATCTTTACAAGCCCAAAACAGCTAGAAGGTGAACCTCTGAAAAGTGGGGGATTCTTAAAACAATATCATTTGGAAAACAAAACTCAGTATCACAGAAAAAGTGAAGGTATGAATAATTGTAAAAACAGAGAGAAAGATCAACATAGTTCTGAGAGCAGACTGAAGTACAAAGATATCATAGAAGTAATTAGGTGACAAAAACGGAGATGGCTGGGACACTTATAGATTAGGTTGGATAACAGATGGTACAAAAAATTAGATAAGATAGAAAGGATTGCTTGTAAGACATGGCAGAGCTGGTCTGCATGGAAGGAGCTGGGAAAGGTCTCACTCCACCAGTGGACATGTGATAGTTGATGATGGCATCATATATATATATATATATATATATATATATATATATTCATATCATATAGAGATCTATACCCTTGGGGCCTCACACCACTTCGAACTCCAACAGTGGACCATAGGATACAACTGTTGGTTTTAAGGGTGGGGTTGGTTGTGCACAAGTGAAAAACCCTCCAAAGATCTTTGTCTGCCAAGCCAAGCCATTCATTCATTTTTTTATATGTATGTATATATTACACACACACACGCGCTTGCTCATATTTGTACTTGAATAGTTCCATATGCCTATCAGTAGATTTTTCACGCCAACGTAGTGTGATTTACAAAAATAAGGTCTAAATTAGAAACACATCACATCTGATACCAGGATTTAAATTAGAGATGATAAGCCACTAACTAAATTAACAAGCACAGGAAGTTTTTTTTGTTTTTTTTGTTGCTATAGTCTTTGTTCAAAATGTTATGTCTTAGTTCAAAATGTTGGTTAAGAATTCAGTGTTATCCTTCCTTATCATGATGGTGTCATCTTTGCGGTTTGTCAATTACTTCATTTTATCTTTTTGCTTTCTTTTTCCATCCTTCAAACCATTTTTTTTGTATCATAAATTCTTATTCTCTTCCTTCATTCAATTGTTTTCTCAGTTTCTATTTTCCTTTTTCCTTCAACCTCTCAACTTCTCTCATTTCTCCGTTTTGCAAACTTTCTATACTTGCTTTTTCACTCTCATTCCCCAACTCTGTTCACATTTTTTCTTTCAATCCTCCCTGTCTTTTTCTTTCTTTCCAATTCATTACAAACAACAGTCTTTTTAAACTTATCTCTACTCATCTGCTGATGTCGCTATGGGCTACCAGGGACATTCCGTGGTTCCATTTGAAATGTGGCTTATCAGTCTTTTGGCTAAAACCAAAGTGTAGTACCTGTTCTTATCAACTTAATATCTCTTGATATCTGATACACATCTGATGTGGGGACTTGGATAGTAAATGGATGTTCACAACCAGAGCAGACTAGACCTCAGACCTAACTGTTTGCATGTAGTCAGGTTAGCTATGTATTAATGAATTTGTATCTACTTGAGAGTGGGTCAGGGTTCTTAACCATGAAATATAATAAAATATGTTTTAGTCATTAAGCAACAGGGATGTATCAGATATTAACCTGATAAGAAGATACTATACTTCACTCTTAGCCATTTCAAATGGGACCCTAGAATTGGACCTATAGTAGCTCCCATTCTCCCTAACGACAACAGTTTCTTTCTTTTTCCTTTTTTTGTACATATTTCGTATTCATTCTCCCCTTCCCCCCCCTCTTCAAAGCTTTTTCTCTCTTAAATGGCTTTCTCTTTTGATTCTTTTTTGTTTTCCCTCTCTTTTTATTGATTTCCTTCCTTTTCTTTCACTTTGTTTCTACTTCTTTCTCTCAAAATTTGGAGCTTTCTTTTCCCTTTATCCTCATATGTTTCTAACTTGCTCCTCTTCTTGCTTCCTTTACATCTTGAAAGACTATTCTTTCTTGACATTCATCCTCCTTTTCCAACTTCTCATTTTCTTTTTACAATTACTTATTATTATTCTTTCTACTTAGACTCAAAGCAATTGATACCTCAAAGCGAGATGAACAAAAAGAAAAACAAGTCTACCTAGTCACTCCATAGAAAGCCTCATGCAACCAATGTCTTTTGGCATCATGCCATGTTGGGGTAATCAATTAAAAAAATTAGAATAAGGGGAGATTGATGGATAAGTTACTTCTCTCAACTTCTGTTGGGCAAAGATTACTAAAAAAAGTCCAAATTGAAAAAAAAAAAAAAAAAGCAAGAATCCAGCTGGGCACATATGAGGGACCAATTTAGTATAAACTTACTTTGCAAATCAAACCCTCCACTAAAAAGCTATTTAGAGGGGAAATTTAAAAAACAATAAAAGCATTTTCTTAACATGAGGAGTAAATGTAAAAATTTACAGCTCTTTAGCTCCATTGGAGTGTCCTATACACAAGATACATGCATAACCAGCCTGACCAACTTGGAAACTAAAGAAACCTTTGGTGACAGTTTTGGTTGATGGTTTCTAATATAGACAGGCATGTTCATGCAAAAGCAAAATACATTTCAATTTTGTTTATTGCTTTTATAGTTGAAGAAAAACAAAGTGAGAGGGTATGGGGCAGGGGATAAGTGGGGGGGTATACATAAGTGAAGTAATATGCATGTATGTATGTAAACCATAATGATTTACAGAAGGACAATTCTCTCGAAATTCCTTCTTCCTATTGCTATGTGTTTTTCCTTTTCCCAATCATTCTCTCCTCCAACATTTATATGCCATTATTCTATTTCCTTAAACAGTCAGGATATTTAAATAAGTCATTGACAGAGTTTCCCAACATGGTAAATGGATGAAGCTACAAACAAGGAGACAATTAGATATTCAAACAATGCTGTCATTCTTGTTGGCTCTATAAAGCACGTTTAGTTTTCTCATTGACACCAAGTGATAAATTGTAGGGAGAGTTCTGTGTCAGAGGCTTGAAAATCCACAGTTCGTTCCTGAGCAGCAACGATGATGAGGCTTATCTTGTATGCAGCATTTTTGAATATCTCGAGAACTGGTTGCACAGCCATTATGTATATTGGCAATTGATCTGAGGGGACCTTACTGCGAATGCAGCACACTCTTCCATGAAGTAACTCAGTCAGTAGTGAGACACCGCAGAGCGACCTTGTGTGCTTTGTGATCTTGTTTAGATTCGCCTCTTAGCAGCATCTAGTTTTTCCAAAAGCAAAAATTGTCGTAGATGAGATTAAGGAGAGTGCTAAGCAGCTGATGGTAATCCTGAAAGACAACACTGCAGACTGTTTAGAGTGTAATATCAAATGACTGGATACTTTCCATGTACACTTTTTGTACACTTCTACCTCTTTTTAATTCTGTAACCTTCAGACCTGGCGTTTGACGGAGAACAGAAAATGTCTGAAGACAGATTTTTTTTTTCTTCCCACTATTTAAATTAAATTCTTGCAGTTCAATTGTAACAATTTTTCTAAAAGTGAGGGAAATATTTTGATAAATGAAAATCATTTGTATTTGCTTATGTTGTTCAGTTGGTTGTATTAAACAATATCTTGCAAGAAAAGCACACTAATAATTGCTAAATAACAATGGGTAATTATTCTTCCAATTAAAGTTATCTTTGCTTGTTTTTTTGTACTTGTAAGTAGAAGAGTGAGATATGGAACTCAGCTGTTTAAAACCTAATATTAAGGAGAAGAGTCTCAGTTAATCTCATGAACATAAATAGAAAGTAATGCTTGAACTGAATGCCTTGGGTTCTAAACACCAGGAATCCAGCAGTAGCAAATTACTCAAGAATTATAAATATCTTGTTTTTTTGTAATATCAATTGAAATTGGGTTAATTATTACTTGTGTTTGGAGCCCATATAAAGAGAGATTAAAAAACCCATTTGAAATTTTCAGCGCCTTATCTAAATATTTGATACATGGTCAGATCAGACCTACCTAAATGGTCGGAAGGGCTTCCTTGACATATGTGAGGGTCATGTTGCAAGCAGCCATATTTGATTTTAATCCACCTTTGAAAAGTCAAAGGTGGACATTTATAAACAGAATGGTGAGTCAGAAGTAAACAAAAACCTAATTGCTGGATGGATGAAAACCAAAAGCTCTGAATGTGAGGCTATTACTGCTCTCAAAAGGCTGTGTCTATATTGTAAATGTGCTTATATAGAACTTACTCACATGATGATACTGTACCAATTCATTTATTTTGGCAAAGTTTAAATAGATTAATTTTTCATGGTATTACCATCATTGTGGCCTTGTAAATAAAGGTTATAATTTGTTTCCAGTATGGCCCAATGTTTTGAGTTTATAACTGCATATTTCTTGGTGACTAAGTAAATGTGAGTATATTCATGATGACGTACATAATTTCTTCATAAGTTTCAGAAATACAAAATACTAAAATAAACCATCATGGTAAAAAGGCTTCATATTAATTGAGTAATTTAATTTAGACAAACAGCCAAATTATATTAAATACATCAGTTTTCATGCGATCACTAAACTTGGGCAATGTTGAGCTGGGTCAGCACTTACGTAAATGACTGTTTGGAAATACTAGGTGCTGTTAGCGAGAATGGTGACATCACTTCAGGTGCTTACGGCCTCTATTTTCCATATTGCAAGCCAAAGCAAAAGAAATATAATATTGGAAGCCTGTGAAGAGACAGCTGATACCATAGCCAGCATAAGGGTACTAACAAGCTTTCAGCATAAATAAAGTTACAGGAGAGAATAGACAAAAGTAAAAAAGAAGGAGACACAAGACACACTTTTTTTGGTGCCTCTCATCTTCAACGTGCACAATAGAATTAGAAACCATCAACCAAAACTGTTGGCATAAGTTTCTTCAGTTTTTAAGCCAGTCTAGATAGCTGGCTATTAATGTATGTACCATGCATACAGGAAATAGAGCAGAAGAACTGAAAATGTAAACATTTACTCCAAATTGTGTCTAGAAAAAAACAGGCTTTTGTTTTTTGAACCACCCATCCATACAGATTTTTAGGAAAGGGTTCAAATTGGGAGCCTGCTTTTCAGGTACAGTTGCCTCACCAATTAGGCAACAAAAGCTAACCAGCATCAATTATTCAAACTTAACCAAACAAGGTCTTGAAAGTAGGAGTTTGAGTCTTGCTGGAAGCTTATTCTTTATTTCACACCCATGCTGCTTACTAACAATCATAGAAAAGTGATCTGGAATTTGCGTTAAAAATACAAATCAAAATATCAATAATATCAGGTCTGGCTACTCCCTCAATAAAAACTGTCAAGTGACCGTCTTTTGGCAATGTGCTGCCAATAGGGGTGATCAATTACAAAATTTTAAAAAAAAAGGATGAGAAATGAGTAAGTTACCTCCGTTGCTTTTTGTTTGGGCAGTGATCAGTAGGAAAAAGTCTTAATTTTCAAAACAATTTTCAAGCATAAACAATGGGATCGATTTACAATAAACTTTCATTGTAAATTAATCCCCCCTAAAAAACATATTCAGGTAGAGAATTTTCAAAAAACAAAGAAACTTTTCTCTAGACATAATAAGGAGTAAATGTTGAAATTTTCAGCCCTCTGGCTCCATTGATGAAAGTGTGTACACAAGATACAAAGCCAGCGAAAAACTGATTTACAATGTTCTTCCTCATCCTTTTGACGAAGACAAAAAGATTTGGTTTTTGAATTTTTGAATAAAGCAGATGTTCATAAATGAATTGATAAAATGATTTTTCATTAGATATTCAGATAAAAAGGCATGTAAAAACTCAATACCGTATGCTTGGTCATACAGTATATAAAGTATTAAACCTGTGGCACGAACAGACACTCTTCTGTGGAGTTATTCAGTCAGTAGTGAGGCTTCATTTAGTTAAATTGTGTTTTATGTGAATGTCACATTTGTAGTGACGACGTGACAATCCTCCTACCCATTCCAAAGAGAAAATGGACAAGATTTAAGAGAACACGAGGAAGCAGCTGATGGCAATCCCAAAAGAGAACTTTGTAGACAGTTTTGAGAATTGGATGGAGGCTAGGATAAGTGTGTGAGCTCTCAAAGGGGTACTTTGACTGAACTAAAGGCATTGCCTTTAAAGACATTTTTTGAATTAATATTGAATGGCATGATACTTTCCAGACAGACTGGATATTTTTATTTATGTCCCCCATTTTGTCTCTTCAGACAATGTAACGACACTGGCACGTGCCTAGCAAGGTGAAGATGTAAGAATATTCTGGGATGTCTACTCCACAGAATCCCACTCTCAGCCTCACTGATGAAATCGAGAGGAAAGCAGAGCATGATACATCAGGCATTGGCTTGGCTGTAGGAGCTACAGGAAAGACTACCTGCTTTAAAACCAGATTGTCTTTCTCCTAGTGTTAGCCTTCCAGTCTTGAGAGCACAATCTGCCTTGAAATTTTACTCATAGCTGGGGGGAGAGGGACGTTAGTGCAGTGAACATAAAAACTTTGAATAGAGTTTGAACTCGGATCAACGATCCCATTGTCTGTACCGTCACCACTACTCCAATTGCACTCACTGACCTAGTATAAGCAGAGACGGACTGAAAAATAAGTAGAGCTATCTAAGACTGACATGGAGAGCTGATTGCCATCCACAATTCATCGGAGATACAAACTACCAACGACATTGCAGATATAAGATATTGTGATAAGGAAAGTTACAAAGGGAATCAGGCAGTGACATTTTTTTTAAAAATGGGATTGTAATTGACTTATTTGTTGGACTATTGGGGAGGACATATTCTATCAGCTTGATGCCCTCACTGTTGCAAGATTTGCCCGCATCAGGAATCGAGGAATGTGACTCTTTAGCAGGCCTGGGAAAGAATGACAGCTGTTACATCCAGTACAATAGTGATCAGGTGCAGTTGCAAGGATTGGACATTCATAACTATCAAATGTTTCATTGTGCTGTATAAACATTATAGACGGGATGTAATAACCCCCCATATATATATACTCACAAACACACATATGTTTATATATACACACATACATACATATATAAGTTTATATATACACACATATATGCATATATAAGTTTATATATACACACATACATACATATATATGAGTTTATATATACAC
>OY735206.1:12901970-12906970 GCA_963457665.1 Thysanoteuthis rhombus | reverse complement strand
TATCTGTGACAAACCAACAGATTCATTTCCAATAACCACATACTCATTGATGCACATTCAGGCACTTGAGAACTAACATGTACACATAAATACATACGAGCACACAGAGAAATCCACAGATGTCCACAAACAGTCAACAACCAATCAAAAAGGCTCTTCTATAATAAATACACACACAACCATATAATGATAGCTGGACATAAATATAGGGGTTAGGGTTGGAAATTAATTCCCTATAAGAAATTACGATGGTAACTTTTTATAAATACTGCTCCATCTTCCTGACTTCTTCTTTCCGAAGTAGGCAAAGGAGGGGTGTACCACACCAAACCACAAACTCTGAATCAACTGGAGGAGCACATTCGACATATTATGGTCAACATACTGCCGGTCTTCCAGCCTGCAAAGGTCTACTGTGGCAATATTGAAATGCTCATGTTGAACTTTAACACAGCAGGCAAATTAATTGGACTAAATTCGACAAATAAAAAAGGTGATTACAAATTTCCAATAGAGAGTTTCTTTTCACCCATCCTCTATATGCAGATTCATACAAAAATGATTAAGTATCTAAGATAGTCAACAATACACAGAAACACACAAAATGGAAACACACACACACACACACTAATGTATACATAAAGAGTCTGTCCATAAAGTCTCCAGCCATTTTGAACATCTTGGAATTTCCACAGGTCTAACCCTAACCAGTCAATGATGATAAGGAAATTTGTGAAAACAGAATTACATACTGTAAGTATGGACGCAAAAATACATTCACAAAGACAAGTCAGTTATGTAGCGAAAATAGTTACAAATTTCATGGAAGAGGTCAGGATTCAAGCTGAGGGTGTAAAAGCCAGGATTTCAAATGTTAATTTTCAAGGCAGGAAGGCCTTCCCTACATGGCCAACTGGCATAACACAATTTTTCTACCTTTCTTATCCCTTTATTTAGCTTTTTGTTCTATCAAGCTAAACATAGTATTCTCTTCAATATAAAGACAGGAATATACATACAATGATACCCCCCCCCACACACACACACTGAGGAAGATTCATGAATGGAAAAGTACACAACTTAAGATTTAGTCAAATTAGGACTAATATTGGAAAACATACACAAAAAACATCCATGATCAGATGAATACAGATATCTACCCACAGATATATAGGGACAAATGTATTCATATTAATAAATATAAAGATTATCTCTCTCACACACAAACAGCCACAGATATAGAGACAAATGTATTCATATTAATAGATATAAAGATATTTTCTCTCTCTCACACACAAACACCCCCAGATATATAGGGTCAAATACATGTATTCATATCAATGAAAGTGCAGATGTACACACAAAATACAAACGTATATAAGAACAAAAAAAAACAAAACACAGACATACATGTATATATATTATCTCTCTTTCTCTGACACAAACCCTATCAAATGAATATGAAAAACTCCCTTCAGTTAATACTCATGATATTTTGCACTAGATTCTAAGACTGTGGCTCTTTGAATAAATTGAGGGTTCACATCACCCTGACATCAGTGGCTGGTTCTGTTCCACTAAATCTATTGAAAGCCCATTCAACTGCAAAATGTTTGCAAGAACAAGATAGAACCAGAAAAAGCAAGCAAACACCAATTTACTGGGAATCATCTCTCTGATAACCAGGAAAATAGAATCAGATCTATGGAATATATTATGAGACTTAGACTTTTGGTTATGTATCAGAAATTGCTATTATTAAGTAAGCGAATTCGGGTCTATTTTTGAGAATTCAGTTCATGGTGAAGAAGCCCAACATGTTTTTCTTTTCTTTTCAAATTATGATCTTAGAGAATCACATGCAAAAACATTTAACCTTGATATTGTTTATACTATCTCATATTGATTCAACCTCAGGTATTAGTGGGAAAGTGAAGACTGTCCAACCTGAGGTTTGAACTTGGTTCGTTGATTCCGTTCTCCAGGCTATTGACCATTAGGCCAAATGAACATTCTAATGTAAGTACGTGTATGTACATGATTTTTACAGTGTATTTATGTGTATATGTGAGTGTGTGTGTGTCAATTTTTCAAATTCCCATTTATTATTTTCTCTTCTAATCTCTTATTCTCTCATCTTCTCCCCCTTCCTCCTGTCTTCAATTCATAAGCATCCTTTCACTCTCCTTCATTTCCTACTTCACTCATATTGCCATTACTCATTTTCTCTGCTTCTCTCTGGACCCAAGGAGAGTCAAACTGAATAACATCCCAACAATCACATCAACAAGCAACTGACAAATCTGAAGAAGCCTTCAAGACATCAGCAGTTTAATGTTATTATTCATTATGTTAAGTGTTGTTTAATTTTTGGAAAGAGACCTTCACCTTTTTCAAAATGATGAAAAAGAAGAAGAGAATAAAGTTCCAAGAAGGGCAAAAGATTTTGCAAGATAAAAGATTAAACAAAGATGAAAAAGAATAGAAAAAAACTACAAACAAGGGAAGGAAAAAAAATATGCGAGGAAGGCCATTTGAGAATAATTTCATCAAATTAACTGTAAAAAGAAAAAAAAATCACATGCTGTTACATAATAGATGTGTAACAAGAAATTCAAATATTATACCAACTGATTGTCTTATCACTTAATTAATACAATTGGGAATGCAAAACTGGTTAAAATCGTCCAATAAATATAGCACTATTTTCAAGCAAATAGGTATGCTCGACTATCATCTAAAATCTAAAAATCAGCCATGTACAATTGAAATTTGATTGGCTGATGGTATCATGTGATCAGCTACATTGTAATTACATTGCAAACAAAACCTTTAAAGCAACTGATTATAAGTGTCAGGAGCAAGGTGATTTTAGAAAATTCTTAAGGGAGAAAGAGGAGATAAAAAAGCAACTATATATATATATATATACACACACACACACACTAAGTGATGTACCGGAATATCAATCCAGTAAAATATATGGCACCAGATTTACAAAAAATGACTGTATTTTTGGTAAATCCAATGCCGGATATCTGACCAGATTTATGTTCTGGTACATCACTATACACTCAGTTAGATGGGGCTGTGAGAATGCCAAGCTTTCTTTTAAAAGTAGTATACTTAATTAGTACACAATGAGAAATACAAAAAAAACAGGAAAAAAAGGAAGAGTGACTGAATATATAAACCTTGTCCAATGCTTTCAACTCCTGCTTTTTATCATTCATACAGATTTTTTGGAAGGCAAAAATATAAATCAATAGGCAAGTGATGAAGATACTGGAATCAATCAGCCTATCTGAATGGAAAGAAAAAAAAAGAAGCAAATCCTCCAAGAGAAAAAAAAAATTGCTGTTCCCCCCCCCCCTGCAACAATAAGAAGCTTTGAAGTTGAATCCCTGGCTGGTATACCAGTTGCACTTTACATGAGAGCAATGCACCAGCTGCAGTCAATGCACAAGATGTTATAATACTAAATCAGCAGAGGAGTTAAGCTTTTATCAAGAGATATTCACAACAATTACATGCTATTTTACATGATTTTTAATCAAAGGATCACAATGAATGGTTCTCAAATTGCTACAACTATCTCCCTCAAGTGTACCATGGAAGTTTTTTCCAAATACACAAACACGTATTTCAAGCCTTGAAAGTAATGAGTGCGGATATTATGTCTGTCCTACTTCCACCACAGAGTTGCCAATTGAGTAGTTTTATTGCTACATTTTATGAAATCTTAAACTTTTTAGCAACAGATGAAATGAAAATGGGGTGAGGAGTTTCAGTGATCAGTATGCTAATAGAACTACTGTTCAATGACTACTGAAATATTTTTGTCTAATACATTTCATTTTTACAGTACATTGAATTACAATACACTCCTTATTACTACTTCAATGTTCAATGCTAGGTGGAAGTAGGATAATGATCACAGAGTAAAATATGTCCTTTCAAATGCCAATTTATATTTTAATGGAGTAAAGAGTTGGTGAGCTGCACAAGTCAGATATACTTCTCAGTGTGTTATCATATAATGAAGTTTGAAAACCAGCCTTTTAAATTGATCTAGGATCAAAGCCCAAGCTGACAGTGGCTCATGTACAACCTTGATAGCTTCATTTTCTGAAAGGCTTCAAGATATAACTATAACTTTTGAAAAAGATAAAAAAATCCACTATTTTCAAAAAATGAAATCCAAAACTACTAAAAATGCCCATAACCAGATGCAGATCTACAAGATTTGATGGAATCTAGATCCAACTTCGGATTACAAGAGTGTAAGGCATTTGGTATTTATTTTGAACTCCTTCAGATTGATTATTCTGGAGAAAGCAAGCTTTGGGAATGGGTTTGACATATTGGTTGTAGAGGAATAAGGCTGAAGCATGCCATGTCAGCTTAAAAGCCAAAGTCTTGACATTTCATCAGAGCTGGATGCATCCAGGGTGAATGTGACACATGTTGCATGGTGGAAGAGATGAACATGTCATTGCAAGCATGATGAGTAAAAAGGAAAAAACATTGCTAGAACAGATTCAGGCAGAGTTTTTTAAAGATAAAAATAAGCCTCATAGTTGATCTGATGTCCGTGTTTATCACAGAGAGATTTCATAAAAATGCTCCAACTTGGAAAATTAAGCGATTTCCAGTCCAATTTGCAATTTAATAATAATAGTATGGAGTTTGTATTCATGCTTATGTGCTTGATTAATGCAGAAATACCTTGAATAGAGCAGTTTCAGTGTTGTGTGGTTAAGGTATTACTGTACAAATTAATGTAAAAAGTGAAGCATCACGTTTCTCAAGAGACAATCCCAATGAATTATGATGGCTGATGACAAAATCCCAAATCTCAAGTCTGGTCGAGACAAAGACTTTATACCAAAAATTTCTATATCCACCTCCTTGGTAGGGTGCAAGTCCAGAGAAATACCTCCACCCTAATCACAGAAAGTGAAATCAATTAACTGCAGTGCACAGTGAAATTTAACCTA
>OY735206.1:12684470-12896970 GCA_963457665.1 Thysanoteuthis rhombus | reverse complement strand
TATATGCATATATATATATATACATATAAATATGTACATATACATATATATATACATATAAATATGTACATATACATATATACATACATATATATATATATATATACGTATACACATATATATACACGTATACATACACATATATATAAATATATATACATAACACATATATATGTATACATAACACACATATACATATATATATACATAACGTACATATATACATATTACATATACATAATACATGTACATATATGTATAAATATACATAATATATATACATATATATATACATAATACATATACACACATATATATATACGTATATATACATGGTACACGTATATATATATATACATATATATACGTGATATACGTATGTATATATACATATATATACGTGATACAAGTATATATACATGATACACGTATATATATATATATACGTATATATACATGATACACGTATATATATACGTATATATACGTGATACACGTATATATATATGCATATATATACATGATACACGTATATATATATACATATATATGCATGATATACGTATATATATATACATATATATGCATGATATACGTATATATATATATACATATATATATATGATACACGTATATATATATACATATATATGCATGATACACGTATATATATATACATATATATGCATGATACACGTATATATATATACATATATATACATGATACACGTATATATATATACATATATATACATGATACACGTATATATATATACATATATATACATGATACACGTATATATATATACATATATACATGTATCTTGTATATATATAAACATGATACACAAATATTTATATACATATATATACATGATACACATATATATATATATATATACATATATATACATGATATACATATACATATATATACATGATACACATATATATATATATATACATATATATACATGATATACATGTACATATTGATACATGATACACGTATATATATACAAATATATGCATGATACACGTATATTTATATACATATATATACATGATACACGTATATTTATATTCATATATATACATGATACACGTATATTCAAATACATATATATACATGATACACATATATTTAAATACATATATATACATGATACACGTATATTTAAATACATATATATACATGATACACGTATATTTAAATACATATATATACATGATACACGTATATTTAAATACATATATATACATGATACACGTGTATTATATACATATATATACCCGATACACGTATATTATATACATATATATACATGATACACGTATATATATATACATATATATACATGATACACGTATATATATATACATATATATACATGATACACGTATATATACATACATATATATACATGATACATATATACATATATATACATGATACATATATACATATATATACATGATATACGTATATATATATATACAAGATAAACGTATATATATATACATATATATACAAGATAAACGTATATATATATACAAGATGAACGTATATATATATACATATATATACAAGATAAACGTATATATATATACATATATATACAAGATAAACGTATATATATATACATATATATACAAGATAAACATTTATATATATACATATATATACAAGATAAACATATATATATATACATATATATACAAGATAAACATTTATATATATACATATATATACAAGATAAACATATATATATACATATATACATGATATACGTGTATATATATACATATTCATACATATATATATATATATACATATTCATACATATATATATATATATACATATTCATACATATATATATATATATACATAATACATATATATATATCCATAATACATATATATATATATATATATACATAATACATATACATATATACATAATACATATATATATATATATATATATATACATAATACATATACATATATACATAATACATATATATATATATATATATACATAATACATATACATATATACATAATACATGTATACATAATACATGTATATACATATACATAATACATGCATATACATATACATAATACATGCATATACATATACATAATACATGCATATATATATACATAATACATGCATATATATATACATAATACATGCATATATATATACATAATACATGCATATATATATACATAATACATGCATATATATATACATAATACATGCATATATATACATATTACATGCATATATATACATATTACATGCATATATATACATAATACATGCATATATATACATAATACATGCATATATATACATAATACATGCATATATATATATATATATATATATATATATATAATACATGTATATGTATATATATAATACATGTATATATATATACATAATACATGTATATATATATACATAATACATGTATATATATATACATAATACATGTATATATATATACATAATACATGTATATATATATATACATAATACATGTATATATATATATACATAATACATGTATATATATATATACATAATACATGTATATATATATATACATAATACATGCATATATACATAATACATGCATATATACATAATACATGCATATATACATAATACATGCATATATATATACATAATACATGTACATATACATAATACATGCATATATATATACATCATATATGTATACATACTTACATATTGCGTATATATATTCATACATATTGCATATACATATACATATACATAATACATGTATATATACATACATATTACATATATGTATACATACATACATATTGCGTATATATATTCGTACATATTGCATATATATATATATACATACATACACAATACATATATATATATACATACATAATACATATATATATATATACATAAATAATACATATATATATACATATACATACATAATACATATATATATATATACATACATAATACATATATATATATATACATACATAATACATATATATATATATACATACATAATACATATATATATATATACATAATAAATGTATATACATAAATATATGTATATATACATAAACATAATACATGTATATACATATACATAATACATGTATGTATATATACATAATACACACACATATATATATATAATACATGTATATATATATACATAATACACACACATATATATATATATATAATACATATATATACATTTACATAATACATGTATATATATACATAATACATACACATATATATATCTGTATATATATATATATATATATATATATATATATATATATACATAATACATGTATATATATATATACAAAAAAATCATGTATATATACATACGTACATAATACATATATATATATATATACATAATATATATATATACATACATATATAGACATACATAATACATATATAGACACACATAATACATATTATATATACATACAAAATACATATATATATATACATACATAATACATATTATATATACATACAAAATACATATATATATACATACATAATACATATATATATACATACATAGTACGTATATATATACATACATAGTACGTATATATATACATACATGATACATATATATATACATACATAGTACGTATATATATACATACATAGTATTTATATATATACATACATAGTACGTATATATATACATACATGATACATATATATATATACATACATGATACATATATATATACAGTTTACATATATATACATACATATATGATACATATATATATATATACATACATACTACATATATATATACATACATACATACTACATATATATATACATACATGCATCATACATATATATATACATACATACATTATACATATATATATACATACATACATAATACATATATATATACATACACAATACATATATATACATACATACACAATACATATATATATACATACATACATATATATATACATACATACATATATAATCTATATATATACATACATAATACCTATGTATATACATACATACATAATACATATGTATATACATACATACATAATACATATGTATATACATACATACATAATACATATGTATATACATACCTACATAATACATATATATATACATGCATACACAACACATATATATATACATTCATGCATAATACATATATATATATATACATCCATAATACATGAATATATGTACATACATTTATAGTACATATATTTATACATCCCAAATGCATTTTTATATATATATATATATATATATAATATAATCTTCCATATTCACCTGTTATATGTCTCACAGAATATTTTTTTTCCAAACATTTCAAACTCCATATCCATAATAAAACCTTCAATAGTAGGTAAGTGATAATCCGTGCCTTTCCTAAATCCATAACAATTCAACATAAAGAACCTTACAGAGATGACATATCATCATATATGATCATTGGGAAAGGGTTATTGTGTCACATGGATCTTATTTTGATTAAGTATTAACCATTTTTTTCATTGTTTTTATCATCCTCCATTATTCAAAAAAGAACATTTCATATGTAACAACTCAATAGGTGTAACATTGCTTGTAAAATACTTCCTCTGTCCCTTAATAGTTGTTCCATTTAGTGTATGAAATGTGAATGCAAATACACCAACTACTGAAGGACTGAATAATACTAATTACAGCTGTGCAATTATAAGCAAATTTGTCTATGGAAGATAGATGATTTTTATGAATGTTTTTGTTTCAAGCCAAATGCACCTGCCATTTGAAACAACCTTAGATCTAAAGGTTTGAAAAGACAGAACAATTGATTCAAATGGCAACACAATGTCTTGTCTGCCAATTGAACAGAGAAAACATCAACAATGAGATAAAAGCAGAAGAAGATCACAAGGCTTTAGCAACAGAAAAGTGCCTTGAAAATGATAAAGAAGTAGAAGACTTGAGTGTATTGAGTGGATAAACTGCACCAGTGCAAACCAATGAGTCAGGGTCATAAAAGCCTCTTTCAATTCCAAAGTAAAAAAGAAGACTTAGTCTTTACTCAGAAGAGAAACATTGAGAGGAAATATTAATAATAATAATGATAACAATGATAATAAAGACTTGCAGACAAAGAGTTTAAATAATTGATATCACAAAACAAGTTTGAAGAAAAAACAAAACTAAAATGGAAAATGATAAAAGCTGGATTGATAATTTTGTCGATGTAAAAAATGTAACAAAACTTTTAAAAAAAGCAAAACAGGATTATATTTTTTAAAAAAAGAAAAGATTCTGATAGCAAAAAGCAAATCTAAAATGACAATGTTAAACTATGATACTAAAACCAGGCTAAGGAAGAGAAAACCATGAATAGCATAAAGCAGACAGCTTTACTTCCACACGGTGGCCTAGTGAGGCAATTTGAAATGATTTGTTCAAAATAGCCAGTCTACAAATTTAAGTAACTTTGCTTGTCTGTAATTAGACGGTCATAAATTTAATTGTTTGCATTTTTAAATGTGCAACTTTTGTGATGGATTCTTCAGAGAGATTAGCAAATGTATAGAGGAAATAGAACCAAATGAAAAGAAAAATTTGAAAGCGTTTTCTCTTTTAAAGATTATAGTAAAAGTTTTTACAGTATAATTAAAATACTCTTGGTGATTGCCCAATAGACACAATAGAACACTGAATCGTTTTTTCTAAAAGGGCAGAAAGAAAGCCACAGTAAGATGGCAGGAAAGACACTCTTAGAAGCAGATTAATAATAACATTTTCTTCATATTGTTCTTTTTTAGCAAAAAAATTAATAACATGATAAAAAACAGAAATGGAGAAGCAATCTGCTAAGCACCCTCAATTCACTGAAGAAAATACTCATGAGATTTTTTTGTAAAAATCAATTCAAGTCATTCTGGCTAGTTAACCGTTTTTCAAAGTTAAGTTCACAATTTTGAGCTAACTGAATTTTGATTAGAAATTTTTCATTGTAAAATGGTCAATCCACACAATTAATAAAGAAGTATTGGGTTAAATGTATCAACTTTTTTTTTGTAGCAATCCATTTAAATTACTCTGGCTAGTTAACCTTTTTTTTCAAAGTCAAGTCCACAATTTTCATGCAACTGCCAAGATAATTTAGTTTCATCTTCACGAAACTTATATAATCAGAAAATATTCAAATTCAAGATTTAGCTTTTCTTTTCTTTTTCACATCATTAAAAAAAGTTTACAATTACTTTGAATTCTATTCAATAAACTCATAAAAATTACCTAAAAAGTAAATACCATAAAGCATGCACATGAGAAATAGGGGACGGACGATTTCTTACTTACACACGCGCACACACACATATACATATATAATGTATATACACACACACACACATGGGGTGGATCAATAGGTTGACACATTATTAGCTATTAGCACAGTATTGGAATTTCCACCATATGGTTGCCAATCAATGTCATTAATGATGAAGTATAGAGTTAAGTGCATTGACATAGGAGACTATGTTGAAAATAAATATTTGTAAAATGAATGCTTCATGTTATAGTCTTATTAATGCACCAATATATATTTATATTTATATATATATATATATATATATATTTTAATATGTATGGCAGAAAATGGGGGTAGTTGGCCACCTTTTGCACTCCAAGCAATATGGAGAATATCCGAATTGGGTCAGAGGAACCATTTATGGTTTGAACTGCGCATCAAAAACTTTCCTAAATTTGTGATATCAATAAATGATAAAACTCTAGTAACAAGACTCACGGTTTGGCTAATAGCTGACTTAATGAAACATGGACCAACTCGTCCCATTTTCAATCAGCAGAAAATGGCTCATAAGAATACTGAGCAGAACTTTTGTATTTCATGTACTCCGCCAAATGAGATTTTTTAAATAAGAAACTTCCAGCGATATTAACAGGGTCAAGATTTTTGTGCAGAGTATAATAATGATTAGCACTTCTTTGAAAAAAAATTAAATGATTTCACTAAATTCCTCAAGACAATAACTAGAGAATTACATATTGGCAACATTTCCTAGTGACTTGGGTACACAATTAACAAACACAACAGGAAAAGAAAACAACACTTTGACATCAATTTAGCACTCAATGACAAAAGAGAACTCTTAAAAAAACTCAAATGATCAAGTGTATATAAATACATGATAAGCATAAAATGTTATCCCCTGCTGCTGGTCCAATTATACAATTATTCTTCATTTTACTAACAGGGAAATCCCAATCTCTTAGTCTTCTAAACAAGTATGGTACCAATAGAAATACTCTGGTTATGGTCAGTCATTGCTTACTACAAAGTTTTGATCAGAAAATAGGGTGTTCCTTTGTTTACACAAGTTGTGGGAAGCAAACCAGCTCAGTCTAAGATGAGAAAGAAAAAAGGAAAAGCCAGGCAGGAAATGAGACCTATTCACACCTTCATTTTGTAACCACCCTATGCAGAGGAAAACACCTGCAGCCATCAAAAGCAAGAGAAGTCAAAAGTATATTTGGGCTTTTGTTTTATAACCTTCTAATAAATATGTTGCCTTGTCAATGAGATTTATACCTTTCAAATATTGTGGCTATGAAGTTGTAAAAACACTGAGAAGCTGAATGGGTCATTCTAAATTCATATTGAGCCAAGATTTATTAGCCGCACATCTGACATTCCAGAGATTTATAAGAGTGACTCTAAAACCAAAAGAAAAATGATTCGCTAAGAAGATATCCTAGTAAAAAACATGCATATAAAATCTCTAATGATATACTTGATTGAAATTTGTTTACAAGGCTGAGTTTATCCTTCATTTCCAATCTGCACTGTTCACTCACTGTCATAGACTGACAGCCTGAGTAATTTGCAGGAAAAGCAACTGAAAATTCACCCCATGGGCAGGATTTTCAGTTAGATGTCTACTTTATGCAGTTAAGCATAAAGATAAAGATTTGGTTTAGCTAACCTAATTGACAAAAAGTAAGGGCTCAGTTTAGCATTATACTTACATTGTAAATCAAACACTCACTAAAACCTGGGAAAGTTTTCAAATTTTCAAAAACCAATACACTAAAGACATGTTCCAGGATCCCATTAGTAACCACAGAAATTTGATAGCCATAGCTCTAGGCATCCTTGAGTTATGCAATGACTGACAGACAGATAATTTGATGAATTATAGTAAGATCAGGCAAGATAATTGCTAATTATTGAAATTAGAAAAGTTCAAGATTTACAGGATGAAAATCATGAGTCTAAAAAGAATAATTTTACTTATTACTAAATAGATCTGCCTTTCAAAACTTCCATTTCATAAATGTATTGTGTATACATACACATGTATAATCCAATGATATCTTCAAGAGCTTCAACTAGAAACAGATGACTATGCTGCTATTTCTGGCAGTTGTTTTTTCAATGGTTCTAGCTTGTATTTCCAATGAAATGACTTGTGTTTATATAAATCGAAACAGTACAGAGATTTCTAAAATATAGTGCATGAAACTAGAACAAGCACGAAAGAATTGATTAAGATACACACACACATATATATATATATATATATATATGTGTGTGTGTGTGTGTATATATATATATATATATATGTGTGTGTGTGTGTGTGTCTGAGTGTGTGTGCATGTGTATGTATGTACAGAGAGATGTCTTACATGCAATTTAAGATGTTGAAATCTTTTAAATTTTATCTTAAACAGACACTGATTTTTCTTTCTGGCTAAGCAAATTTAAACAATGAAAACAGTCAGGTTTTCTTGTAAAATAATATCCTTCTAAACATAATCCAATGTTTTATTAATGATGTTTTACTTCTTTGAATTGAATTTAGTTTCTCCAATACAAGACTCCATTTCCTTCTTTCCAATCCTCAGATATTCTATTGCTTTCATTCTTCACTCATGCAACTTACATTTTTTTCATACTTTAAATTAATATAAACAAAAAAATCCAAAGCCAATTAAGTTCTCATTCATGCAACTAAAAGAAAATATCTGGGAAGAGGAGAATGAGAGGCAAACATCAACAGAAGCAGTGTTGCCAAATAGGGTTTGTTATTCATAGTTGAAACAGTCTTCTATAATTGCTAAAATTGGCTAGATTTTCTCATTTCCTGCAAACAATAGCTAAATATGTTATCATCATCATCATCATCATCAGTCATAAGTCCACTGCTGGACAAAGGTCTTTCCCATCTCTGTCCATGACGAGTGTGATTGCTCTGATCTCTGCCATGCCAGCAAACTTATCTCAAATTTTCATCTTGTGTCTGGTCTTTCCCTACTGCATTAACTGTCCCACAGGCACCAATCGGTTAACTGTTTGCTCCATCTGTTGTGCCCTGCCCATCTCCAATTTAGCTACTTAATTACTTGTACAATATCCTCCACCCTAGTCCTCTCTCGGATCCATGTTGATCATTCTCTATCACTAAAAGTTATTTCTAACATTGCTCTTTCCATTGCCCTCTGAGTTTGTTTTCAAATGATTTTGTAAGTTTCAAGATTTACATATAAATATACTCATTCAAACAATTCTCTCCTGCAGCCATTTCATGGCTACCGGTTTGGGAGTCAATCTTTTGGTTAGATTCCGTGTTTCAGCTCCATAGGTGACTATTGGGAGGATACATTGGTTGTATACCCTTCTTTTTAGGACTAATGAGATCTTCCTGTTCTTGATAGCTGAGCCTTGTCAACCAAAAGCTTGCTAGCCTAGAGTGATTCATCGCTTAATTTTTTCTTCTTTTGAGAATTTCATGGAGATAGTGGCCAACTTCCTTCAGCTCTGCATTCCGATTTTATCATGTTTGTTGTACAAGACATTTGTTTAGCTGAAATTTATATAAAGACCAACTTTACTTTGTTTAGCATAATTTGGAGATTATGAAGGTTCTTATCAAAAAAGGATGATGTCATCAGCAAATCAGGTATTTGCTGTCTATTTCGATTCCTTTGTTTTCTTAGTCTAAGTTTCAAAAGATCATCTCAAGGCAAGCTATAAAGAGTTTTGATGAGCTAGTATCCATTTGTCATTACTGAATACAATAGGCACCACAAAAAGGCCAGAGGATGTAACAGCTGATATGTTGTGACTACAACAACCAAGATGAGGACAACAGTTGACCAGTTTAGGATGCTACGATGAAATATTAGGCAACATGACTAAGATTATCTGGATAAAATAAAGAGCAGGTCTAGATAGTCACTGAAATGAAAATGTCCAATGTTTTTTGTCAGCATGCTGTCTTTGGGGTAATCAATTAAAAAATTGGAAAGAGAGGTGATCAACGAATTAGTTCCTTCTCTTGCCTCTTGTTGGATAGAGATCACTTGAAAAGTCTGAATTAAAAAAACTAAACAATTTAGCATAAATTTACATTGAAAATTGAACCCCTACTAAAACCCTTTTTAGAGGGAATTTTTTTTTTCAAATGAAAAAAAAATTGAGAAAGAAAGAGAAGTGAGAGGAAATTAATGATAGAATAAATAAATAGAAAGTGTGAATGATGCAGAATGGAATAATTACTAGAATGGGAAAAAGAAAAAAAAGGAAGGTAAAAAAGGGATGAAAGAGAAAGGAAAGAAAAAAAGGAAGCTATGTTCATTCATTTTCTGATCCAAATTCAACAAAAGCTGCTGGAGAAGACAACTTCAATTTTGGTTCATTTACATCAAGTCTCTGATCAGATTTACATAACGAAACTGAATCATTAGCAATAATTGGAGGTGATAGGAATAATGAAGGAAGAAGAAGAAAATGGTTGTAGAAAAGTCCTTTCAACAAGGATGAGTCAGTTTTACTAGTGTGCTCACCAGTTTGAATACTTGCATGTACCAATTGGGGGGGGGTGGACACATTAGACAGAAAATTGGACTTTGTCTTCATTTCAATCACCTGTAGAAGCCAAGTGAGGCCTCTTTGTGTGTGCATATATATAAATATATATATATATACATAATAACAGTTGTTTGGTTGTATTACAACTCTTCAGTGTGGTTATAGACAATCCATTATTCCATCCAGTACCACAAGGTAGGATCGAAACCACCACTTCAGACCCAGAGGCTGGCATTTTACCCCTGCCCTACGCAGAACTGGACGGTCAGTTCATAAACATATATTGATAAAAATAACAGACAACTATGTCTATCTAATGCTTTGTTAATTTTTCTAGTTTGCATACAAATCTTTCATTGATGTCAAAAAGTTTTTTAAAAACAATCCGAAGTTGGTAACTCTGCCTAGGATCAGAGTGAAGTACCTGTGTGCTCATTGAAAAGTGCTACACATAGAAAATATACATATGCATATACATTGCATTTTGTGTGTGTGTGTATATATATTTATGTATATATACATTTTTTTTCAAGTGACTTACTTAGAAAAAAAAGGAGCTTTTTACATCAAAATGAAGTCACTATAGATAAATTTAGGGTGTGACAGAAAAGTTCTTGATAGATAAGAAGGAACTGGCAAAACCAAAAATTGACTACAGTTCCTCATGCCAGTAGTAAACAGTCTCAAATGATATTACTCAGCTTTGAAATAAATTCAAATCCCCACCCACAAAATGCCATCTGCATAAGATTGAATAAGAAATCTATTATGCAGTACTTATTGGTGATATAAGAGAACGCAGCAAGTGTTAAGTTTCATGTCAAGTACCAGTTGATCAAACTAATTCAACCCATTCAAGACTAACCTATCAAGGTACAAAGCGCCTGAACTAAAATATCCAAGGAAATATCCCAGCTGGCCAAGAAACCCAGGGATATATATATGTTCCAAGAGTCTCAAAATGTTAGTTATATCAGAGAAACAAAACTGATTATTAACCAGGTAAAGTTAATTTGCTCAGTGGTTAGTTTGATACTAGCATATTTTTGAATTGCAAAGCAAAAACGTTTGCCATGCTAACAACTTCACAAGGGACAACAAAAGGACACGTTGTAAATGCTAAATCTTAATCATCAACCATTGCTGGACAAAGGCCTTTTCCATCTCTTTCCATGATAACTGCGATTGCATTAACCTCTGCCGTGTCTCACTGACAAACCTTCCTATCTTATCCCTACTTTGCATCTGGTGTTTTCCTAATTCGTCTACTGTCCTACGGGCACTAATTGGTCAGTCTTATGCTCCATCAGTGGACATTTCTTCTTGTTTAGTCCAATACATCAGATTTCTGCTTGCTTAACTGTATAATATCCTTCACCCTAGTCCCCCCATCCCCTGAGCTATGTCTATTTTTTCTAATCTCTTAGAGTTATCCCAAGCAATGCTCTTTCAATGGCTTTCAAGTCAGTTTTTGTTGATTTCCATGTTTTGCATTGTTGAGTCATAGCAGGTTTTATGCATAATTACTCATTAAAACTATACCTTCATTAACCTTTATTTTATGGTCATCAAAGAGCACTTCAGTTAGTTGAGACTAATTAATATCAAGCATTGTATTCCTTGATTACCTCCTTGACCTTGACAACAGGTTTAAGAGGTGACAAAAAGACAGTGCCATCAATTACATCCTATGAAAAGAAGTGCTTTATATACCATACGTCACATACACATCAAGATGATAGAAAACTAGATTCATATCAAATCTGACAAGTAGCCAAGATATACATTCTGCCAATCAGGAGTGAATTTACTACCAAGTTAGAAATAAGATGAAAGTACTGATATGTATTCATGTTGACAACTAGATATTTGTATGGGTCATAGCCAGCCAGGTATAAAGTTATTAATGAAACTTTTATCTGAAACTTCTACTGCGTTATGTTAGATCTAACTGATTACTATTCAACACTGAATCAAGGGCATTGATAAGGTAGGATATTATGTTGAAAAATAAATAGTTCTTGAGGAAAAAAATGCTTTTCAAATTATTAGGCTATGAACTGTTTCATTCACCAACATATATATGTATATTTATATATATAGTTCAAGTTTCAAGAAAGGATATCAATATTCAAACAGTTTGGGGGACAATTGAATTCCTTGTTCGTGTTAACACAACGTTTCAGCCAATCCATTCTACAGCCTTCTTCAGGTGCACTATCTGAACGAGGTGGTGATGGTAAACAAATTTTCTCATCAATGGTAGCAACACTCATAATGTAGAATTTGGGTGTTTGCCTTTCTTTCCGTTGTTAAGCCAGGATTTCTAGATTTTGTCCCCATCAAGTAGTGGAAGCCACATATGGTTGAACTCCCCAAAGAAAAATGCCCAAATCCTATGCAATAAGCATTGCTACCATTTGAGAAAAAATTTCAGTTTATCATGGTCACAACTGGGTCATACACCTGAAGAAGGTGGTAGATCAGCCGAAACGTGTTAACAACACAAACAACAAGAAGGAGCTCAATCATACCAAAAGACTCTTCAATTGCAATCCTTATCTACAGGTGTCCCCAGCAAGCTTTTCAAAATTTCTTCGCAACACTTATTTACTTTTACGAAAAATAGTGAAAAGTGAAAATAGCATTCAGCATTTGTTTTGCAGCCAGCCATTATAGAAGCAGAGCACACTCCAACATCACAGCCTCTAGTACGTCCCACCTCCCCAACGACAGACTAACATGCATCACCATTTGGGGAGATGGGGGCGCAAGAAGAACTCTGAAATCTTTCCCATTTAAATTAATGGTTATTTTTTGGCTTTATCTCATTTTGGCTTACAAAAGTTTCAATAGGAATGCTCAATTTACGTATAGAAGAGGAAAGCTATAATTTACATAACAATAGTTCACTGCAGTATCCTGTTCATATAGAGATATACTAGGGATAGATTTCAATGTTAAAAAGAAAACATTTTTATATAAGAGCAATCAAGATCGATTTATAATTGTCAAAATACAGTACAAAATCTGGAGTAGAACAATCCGCACCAAAATAGGATGGGTGTAACCAATATATAAATTCCACATTCCCCAACCATGATCTGAAATCATGACCAACTGATCAACAAAAGGTTGTGTTACTGATTGAGTTAATTTGACGAGTCTTGGATTAACAAAAATGTATCCTTCAGATACACACAAGCTTATTTCATTCTAATATATAAATACATTTATACAGAAAAAATGTATAATTTCATAATTTTTGTTTGTTACACATACAATACAAATGTTGCAGTAATCATATTCAGTCAGAATAACTGTTTAAGTAGACTAGGACTCAGCAGCAGCAGCCAGATTATGTTGTTTTTGGCAGGGTGGGTGTTTCCAGTATGGAAAAACTACTGATATAAATAGCAAAATTGAAAGTTTTTAAATTGAATTTCTAAAAATGTTATACTTGACCTCAACAATATAGCATATGGGACTGAGGATCTAAACCAAAATAAAGGAAAATCACTTTTCAATCTTTAAGGAGCCATTTGCAGCTTTTAACAACAGCTCAATTAAGTGCATCTGTTGACCTGCTACTAGCATAATTAAAGAGCTATTTTCAAAATGGTCAATTTGTAAAGGTCAACGAGTTCACTCAATTAAAAAGTGTCACCAAAACTGACAGTATGGGTTTCTTCAGTTTTCTGGTTGGCTGGTTATGTACGAATGTATTGTGCACACAGATCATACAAATAGAGCTAAATGGCTGGGAATATTTACTTCTCTAGAAAATTTTTTTCTTTTTTTTTTTTGAAATCTTCTAGTCCCAAATAGGTTTTTAGTGTAGGGTTAAATTTGCAATGTAAGTCTATACAGATTAGATCCTTTTAGTTTGAGTCCAGCAATGTTCGCATTAGTTTTTGTTTTTTTTAAAATTCTGACTTTACACTGATCCAACAAAAGACAAGTAAATTATTCATTGATCACTCCTTTCTTTCAATTTTTTTTAGTTGAACACCCCCAACACAGCATAGACTTGTTCTTTTACTTGTTCACTGGTGTGCATTCCTTTTCAAATAGACAGCATCAGTGAATGAAACTATTACACTATCATTAATTTTGACTTTTTTTACAGTATCTCCCAGGTCATTATTCCATGACTATCAAGTACGAAATATGGATTAGAAATAAGGAATAAGCTTCCGACTTAAAAATGAGGAATGCAAATTTCAATCTTGCCAAGGCTTATTCTTCATTTCTGATCGATACTGTTTATTTTCTAGATTTAGAAAATCAACCAGAAAGTTGCAGTAAAAAGTCATAGAAATAAGATGAAAGAAATACTAGTCAAAATTAATAAAAATGACATGGCTTCATCCAAAAAACTTCCAAGACTAAAAACATATTGATTTTGTTCCTGAATCTATATTTATATCATGAAAATTTGCAAATAATTAAATATGCATACAAGAGATGGAAATTTTGGTGCAGTCAAATTTCTAGAATTTCGCAAATAATTTCAATCGCATGAGTGATAAAAATCAAGAATTAGGTTTCACTTGATAAAAAAAAAATCAAGTTTTTAAAATATTTGCAACTAAATTAAAAGTGCATGTCACATGTCTTTTGAAAAGTGAATCTTTTTTTTATTTCACATTTCTTAGAGCCAAGCTGTTTTGATGTAGTAATATTTTTTTTTACTTGTTTTATTCTAGGGGACAATTTTTTTTTAAGTTTAAATGAAGCAAGTGAATATTTGTTGTGGAAAAAAAAATCAGGCCAGAGAAGAAATCTCAGATATCAAAGTATTTTTCAGAGACAGTCATACGTAAAAAAAAAAATATATACAGTTTTAAGAGGGAAAAAAAAAGAAGAAATTTGGTCTGAGGAGAAAAAGACACATATATAGAGAAACAACTTGCCAAAAAACCCCCTAAATCAGTTCATGAGAGGATGAGATAATGTCTGCCTGTTTCCCCATCCCCCCTACCCAAATGTACCAGCATCAATGCTGCACTTTTCTAGCTGCAAGCCAAAAGATGAAGGAATGGGTGGGGAGAGTGTAAAGATGAAGAAGTAAAGATGAGGGTTAGATAAAGGAAGGAGTAGGAGGAGGGCAAGGGATGAAGCTAACGAAACAATGACGTTGATAACAAAAAATGAACAGAGTAGGAATGAGAGTAGTTGAACTTTTAATTGTTGATGACGGCAATCATCATGTCAGCAGGGGACGAAAACAAAAATCTGATAGATTGACTAATTTCCTAATGATCATTCACCACAACTTCACAGATAATTATTAAAATGCTGAGGCGTATGATTCTGCTAATACAGCAGTTTTTAACCTCTTTCAAGGCTCACATCCCTCGGAGATCTTAAAATCTTTCTCGCGACCTTAAAGCGGAAAAATTGAATTCAAAAAAGTCAAAATTGGCAGAGTTAATATTAAAGAGTTAAATGCAAAAATTCATCCAATGTCAAGGTTAAAAGTCTGTATGAAGATATTGCTAATGAAACTACTTAATGCTCTTGAGCTTTACGATGGTAAGAGCAATAACTGGGTTGAAAGCTATTGATGAGAAGCTATGATGATGATGATGAGATGGTGGTGGTGGTGGTTCAAAGCTGGTTATAATAGCAACATGATGATGGTTATAGATACATGATAAGGAAGGCAATAATCACAACAATTGTAGGTAGCTACACCATCTCTACAACGATGGTGATATTTATTGAATTTAAGACGATTTAGATGAGTGTCCAAGGAAATGATTTGGTGATTTCTGAATTGACAATGGAAATACACTGCAATAGAGGATCCGAATCAAGGCAGTGTTGAATAATGGCCAGGACTTTCAAATGAGAACATTGGGAGAAAAAGCAAAAATGCTTGCTAAATGATCATAGAATGACCACCTGAGAGTTGCAATAAAAAGCAGGAGAGATAAGATGAAAGAAATACTAATCCAAAATTGACAAAACTTCATTTAAGAAATTCAAATACTATTTAATCTACTACTACTAATGATGGAGTGGTTGATGATCACTCATACCAGAGAAAGGTCTAAACCAACATTTGCACTTTACCCAATCATTACTTTGACCCAGTCATCATGAGTACGGAGAGCAGAGGGAGATACTGTACAAGACACCTCTATTATACTTCCCCACATTTGTAAGCAGAGGTGTGAGTGGTCAAATGCCCAATGGAATTGGCAAACTCTCCTCTCCTTTCATCAATGAGTAAATAGTACAGCAGGCTGGGTTTGTTATCCCTGTTTGGCAACAAGTATAGGAGATGAACAACTGATTTCAAACTCACAAAGACCAACCCCACGTTTCAAGCAGTGGATTGCAGAGGAATTAGGGAAAATGTTCCAGAAAATAAGGATTAACAGGGATCTGGTGAAGCTTCAATGGGCCTAGCAAGCCAAAAATTGATTATAATAAATTGCTCAAGTAGAATTAAGGAGAATAGAAATGGATGGACAAAATAACATGACAGCCTGCTGTTGAGGGGAAGATTGAAAAAAAAAAAAAAACATTTGTAAGCTTCAATTTCTTCAGACTATGAATGTCAACGTCCAAAACAAATGACCAATCATCAACAGAGCTAGTGACTGTAATGGAAGCAATTATATAATCAGTGCGATAATGAGTGAGATCAGAATTGTTGTCATGTCGGTTATAGAAGTGGTGATATTAATAACATTTTCATTTGTCATTCTCATGTTGATGATGATGATGATGATGATGATGATGATGATGATGATGGTGGTGGATGTACTTACAATGATGATGCTGGCAATTATGATAATGATGATGGATGCGTTACTGCAGCAGAGGTTGAATTAGGGATGATTGTACTTCTGATGACTGTCATGGGGGAGGGTGGCTTACAGTATGATGGCTGTGGTAATAACAGAGGAGTAAGGGAAGTCGGGTGGGGTTAGACACACAGGCAGGAATGATATGGTACAGAAAAGCAGAAACGGCAAAATATAGAATCTGGCAGAGATTTGTGACAGTGACAAGTCCCTTCAATGAGCCAAATCTCAATTCTGTCAGCCAAGAAAAATCAGTTTCAAGCCTTTTCAACGTTTCTGCCATAGAATGAAAGACAGAAGAAAGAAGAGATAGGAAACAGAAATGAGAAAAAAATCAATAGAAAGGGGAAAAAAGAAGGAGGAAGAAAGAGCCTCTAAAATCTAAGAACAGATTGAATGAGGGTCTGAAATGAAGGATGGGGCAAGAAAGAAAAGAATGAAAAAGGCAGCTTAGCAAAAAGAAATACATTTAGCCAATTTCTCTGAGTAATTAAAAAAAATTATTTTAAAAATTTTCTTTTTGCTCTTTTCTTTCCTTTTTGTTTTTTTATTTAAATTTTTGCGCTCTTAAATTAACAAAATGAAATCCAGTTTTAAGGGAAAATTTTTCCTGTCAAAGAATGAAATAACATTTTTCTCCTTCTCTATTCAATTTTTCATCCCTTTTTATTCTTGTTTACATCCTTCATTTTCCCCCAAAGTTCTCATCACAATTATTATTATTGTTATTATTATCATTACCACAATTAGTATTAACTCTTTTGTCATTATTATCATCACTGTTATTATTTTCCTAATCCAGAATTTTCCCTGCGAACTTGAACAACCTTCCTGAAGTAATCAGAGACATTCAAGAATCCAAATTCAAAAGAGAAGAAAAAAAAAAAGAACTCTGCTTATGTTATAACATTATGCAATCAAAACTGGAATGAAAAGACTGACAGATAGTATCAGATGTATCTTCAACACTGGGAAAGCATCAAAAAAGCTGATTGTATACCTGCATATATAAAACTCTCTCTCGATATATATATATATATATATATATATATATATATATATATATATATAGAGGAACTTTTCAATTAACATTGCTTCATTGACCTTTGTTTCATTTAGAAAAAAGGACATGAATTACAATACTATAAAATATTGTCAGTGGAATTTCAAATAAAGTAATCATTCTGACTAGACATCTGTAATCACAAAATTCAAACCACTATTCATATAATTGAGTCTAGGGTAAAACCTATTTCACTTTTGTACTTTTCAGGAACCTTACCACAACATCAATCAGGGAGTTCCTATATATATATATATATATATATATATATATATATATATATGTCTAGAAACCAATGCTTCTTCAGCTTTAAACACTAAACATCAAAAAACTTTGTCAAAAGATTTTTTGTGTCACTTCTGTCACCTGTTTCCCAATATCTGTCAATACAAATTATATAATTTTCTTCAGTGTTTTTCCTTGTTTCACATACATTTTATTATGGTACAATGTATAAATTGTCTCTAATTGGGATCATCAGTTGTTTAACATGTAACTGTTTCGGGGATTTAAAACCAAAACAGTTATATCAACATGGTACCCAAGCAGTGTTGATCAAATACCACCTCCCTTCATTATGTAATTTTTGCCATACATGAAGTTTGTCATTCTATATAAGGTTTATGTGTACTGTATATTGATATTATTTTATACTAAATAATTATTTTTAGAAACAAGAATTACTTATGTAGGTTACCCTAAAAACGTTTTTAATGATGAGGGATTAGTAAATATAACAATAGACATAACTTGTCTTTCATGTCATTTCTATTCATGTTCACCTATGTGAATATTATATCCGTTGTGTTGGTTTTAATTTCAGACTGCACACAAACCAACTTATGATATCATCTTTAAGGATACTCATTATACAGAAAAAAACTTCTTCGGGTCGATTCTCTACCAACATATTCAACCGAAGAATTAGATTATTATTTTCCACTAAGTTCAATTTTCCAGGTCATAGAACATCATTTTTAAAAAAATACTTTTAAGAATCAAATAAAATATTCTTATATACGTATTATCATACATTGTTAAAAATAACAAACTATTTAACTTTTTTGTTAATTTTTATCTTTTTAAAGAGTAGTGTTATTTTTTATCATGATTTTATATTCATAATTTAAATGTTGTCATTTCTAACTGGCGTAATCATAAATGCATCTCTTTATACGCATAACTGAAACTAATACAGCACTGACGATGTCATCTGTGTGTATTGACTCCACATGCATATTTATTCAAATATACACTATTCGTTTATTCTCTTTTTATACTTCAGTGAACATATTCTTTAATTTTCATTATCATTTCAAGCTGCTAAGTTTTAAAGGAATCAGGACGTCTAATCATAGCTTTAGTAAATTGTCTAAAAATCTTACTTATTTCACCACCTTGATTGACCATTCTTACAATGAAAGAAACAAATAAAATCAATGAATCTTAAAGTTACTCTAGGGATTCTCAAATATTCTGATAATATTGTTGCGCAAAATATATACGCAAGAATACTACTTATTCTAGACGGTGTTCTCACTACACAGAATAGGAAGCTATTTTGTTTATCAAACAATTGGCAGATAAACATGCCATCCTTAATTTAAATATCCAAATCTAGGAATATTACTAGCATTTCTTTAATGTTCACATTTCAATTCAAGATCCTTAAGATATATATAACTAAACAATTTTCTGAATTTTCCTCCATCATTTAGGGAACATAAGTCATCAATAAATCTGGTACAACCTAAAAATGAACAGGCTCATTTCATACTAGTTCTTATTAAAGATGTCATGAATATACATCTGTGTCTTTGTAAATACAAATTTGCCCAATAGGGGGCAGGATCATTTCCTCATTTAAACATTTAGTGTAATTCAAACATTTTGGTTCTCTATAATTTAGACCTTTTGAGACGAGCCCACTCAACTTTGAATTTTTAACAATCTCTAGGTTACCCATCCCTATATGGCCATGATTTTTGTCACTTAATGGCGAGTCCTAGCACTCATGTTTTGGAATTTTAATATCACTAACTTTGTTTATGGTAAGGGTTTGTACTGTTTGTTTATAATCAGAAATTTCATTCCGTATTGTTGGTCCTAATCTATATTTCACTAATGGAATATTTTCTTCTTTTTTAATTCTGTTGGTAGAGATTGCAAAATGTCCTTATGATTACAGATTTTAGGCAAATTTATATCATCAAGTCCTTTATTTTCATAAAAGATGACACAAACATTACAAGGTATCCTTTTCTCTGTCTCTATTGGCGGTTTATATAATTTTGTGTCAATTATATCTAATATATAGTTGTACCATTGATGAAATATTGTCATCTCACAAATCAATTCAATTTGTAACGTTACTTTAGAAGCTATATCTTTCAAGATCTTCTTTTTTGTTTGATTCAGAAGTTTCCTAAAATAATTAAAAGATCCAGGGAGATCATCATCTATACATTTTTTAACTTTAGTAAAAGAAATTCTCATTACATTCGATTTATATTCTTTGTTTGTGATTAATATATCATATGTTTTACATAATGATTCCCCACAAGGAGCCACCATAAAATCTTCAACCAAATAATCCCCATTTACCATTTCAGAAGAAGGAGTCCCAACTTCTATACTCCTTGTAACAACAGCATTACCCTGTTGGGATTTACTTGACTTCCTAGGTGGGTAAGTCCTCACTTGTTCTGCGGGCTGTTAAGCTCTAGCTTGCAATGTAATATAAACAAGCATTATTCAATATGAAAAAAAGGTTTTGATTTTATAGGGTTTTTTCTTTAATACATATACATATATATATATATACACACACACATATTGTGTGTAAAACTTTTCATTGAGTGTACAGTTAGCACACTTTGATCCTAGCCAGAAGTGCAGGGAACAACACTGTGATCCAAGGCAGAACACATGAAGAATCTGATCCTAGAAAGAAGAAACAATCCATATATAAATGAACTAGTTAATTTTGACAGGTACTGCACCTTTCCATGACACTCCAAGAACAAGAGGAAAATATTAGAAGAAAAAAAAAATTATTAGATATGGAGATGAAATTTGGAGAAATACTAATTTAGTAATTAGCTGATGGGTTTATTGAAATTCTCGTCATAACTACAAATATACATAAGGCAATAGTTGGATATAAATGAATAATATGATCTTCCATGAATTTCAAACTCCACCCAGGTTCTTCATACTGTCAAATGCAGGAAGTCAATGTCACATCGTGGGTATGGGATTTCTCATCAGCATCCATCAATTCAGTAAAAAACCAAAAACAAAAAAGAAACAAATTTGGATGTACTTATCTGAAGCTATAAATGAATTAAGGCCTCACTCAGACGACTAACTGAACACACCTACATGAGTATATACAGAGCTGAAAATTATTACCACTAACTGAGGAACATCCTAAAGTGATATGAGTTTAGCAAAAAAAGAAAAAGAGAAAAAAAAAGAAGGTTCATAAAACTGTCAAAAATTAAACGAGTATAAACCTGGTTTATATTTGCCATGCAGATAAAAATGTTAGCGGTGATATATGTCGGATGTGGGAATATTATGCCAAAAATACCTGTGTAGAGCTATTTTTAAAAGTGTCAATTCACTTTCTTTAGTCTAGGTTTATTATTAGACAGGAAATGGCGTATTGAGGCAAATGTAGGATGGTGACATTTGATAAGTTCAGATTTTATGAAATATATATGTAATTCATTCTCTGAAAGAAAATGGGCATCCCACCAATATGATCCTTTCTCTCTCTCTCTCCTCTCAAAACCTAGTTCATATTTCTTTGTCTATAAAAAAATCTCTTAGTTCAAAATTACACCTGAACAGTTTCTCCCAAATGAACAGTAGCACTAAACAGAGAACCAAGTTGAGATTTTATAAATGACACTGACTAAAATGCATAAGAAAAAGGATGAAAGAAGAGAATTGGAAGCTGTGTGAAAGAGGCTTTCAATTCATCAGGCACTCAAGGCTTTTATTGTCTCTAATAACCAGAGTTCAACTTACAGGACACCCCCAGCTCCAGTGGATAGGGTGGGGCTTTCATGTGGAGTGTCCTTCTCAAAATGTCCCTACTAAGTATCAAAACAGGATTAATAATATCAGATGATAGAAACTCAAAAGAATTGAATTATTCTTTAACAGGTTTAGTTAGTCACTCAATAAGACCAGTCATGTGACTGATGTCTTTTGCAAACATGTCATGTAGGGGATGATCAGTTAAAAAATCAGAAGAGGAGTGATCAATTAAAAATTGGAAAAGTGGGGTGATCAATTATTAAGTTACTTTTATCATCTTCTGTTGGGCAGTGATCACAAAAAAAACTCTTAATTCCCAGAAAATAAGCATGAACACTGCCAGACACAAACTAAGTGGCTAATTTAGCATAAACTTACATTGTAAATGGCACCCCCCATTAAAACATTTCGGGTTGGGGAATTCAGAAAAAACATAAACAAGAATTTTTCTAGACATAATAGGGAGTAAATGTTTAATTTTTCAGTCCTCTAGCTCTCTTAGTGTGGCCTGTACACAGGATACATACATTCAGAGTCAGGCAGAACCATCTAAAAAAACTGAAGAAACCTGTTTTGTCGATTGATAGTTCATATCTTTAAAGAGTAAAACATTACCTCAAAAGTAAACACAGCAATTCATTTATTGCTGGCTTCTTCAGGAATGAATTTCAAGATTTTTAATGATTTCTGGTCAAATAAAAGGGGAACATTCCATAATGTTTTAGTTTCTATTGAAGAAAGGCCATAATTAATAATATTATCCATTATTAATAGTAATAAAAGTAGTAGAAAATGATGATCATCACCACCAGCAAAACCTGCCTCAAAAGAATACAGAAATAAAACAATTTGGCTGTGTACTCAAGTGAAGTGTGTTTTGTATATCATATATACTGGTATATAAGATAGACATGTCATCATTTTTTCCTAAAACTATACAAATACTTCTGATACTCCTGTCTATTGCAGCTCAATATGGAAGGTTATAGAGGAGTAGCAAAATAATAATTTGCCATAGAGTAGCATTATGGAGTTATTTTGCACCTTTGATTGAAAAAAAAAAAAGAAAAAAAAAGAGGCCCCACACCATTTTTTGTATGTATGTATTTTATTCAATTCATTACCACTGTATTTCATGTTGAAATCTTTTTTCTACTTCTCTTGCATCCACACCATGAATTGTTGATGATGATACTTGGATAAAATGTGCTCACCAGAAATTCAAAGGTAGTTCTCAAGTTGGATCATATTAAGGGAAAATCCAAACAGCATCACCTCTCTCTTGAGCCGTTTGTAATCAAACTTCTTACGTCTAGATGACTGGGAGAATACCGAGAGGTCATTTTGTATTCTTTTGTCACATTGTGTATAAGTCTGGTATTTCTGTCAACTTAGGATTACAAACCCATGACACATTTTCTTTCTTTGTAATTAAAGTAATTACAGCATCTGGTATTCACAAACAGCCTAAGTTGTTACTCCTTGACTCAAAACCACTCAACTAATCATCAGATGTATCGAATAGTAAGTTTTCTGCTATTTTTTACAGTCAACTTGAATGAGTGTAAAGATTTGGGAAAATTTTTCTGGTATTATCTTTATTCCTGAATACATTTGTCTATCAGAAACCTCGAAAAATCAACTGAAAATGTCTAGACTTTTCAATAATATTTGTTTAATAGAAGGGATGCTGTCTAAATACAATATATATATGTATATATAAATATATATATATATATATATATATATATATATATACACCTGCAGAAGAAACTCAGATTGAGCGCAAGAAATTAATATATTCTCTCCTCTCCTTTTCGCTATAGAAAAACAACTGCAAAAAGACAAAGTACTATATTTGACAGCATATAAGATGTCTCTTTTTTTCCCTTGAAAATGTCTCAGAAGGTGAATGTAACTTTCATTACTCAGTCCCACATTGGCTACAATACAACTAAGAAATAATTTAAAAAATTAGTTGATGAATGAAAGGAATTCAAGGAAATGCTATTTTTTCCCTTACTATTCCCTGGTGAAATACGAGAGGATCCTATACGCCATTCAATACAGTATGATAATTCTAATTTCTTCTATAAATGAAAAAATAGTCAAGGGCAGCTTCCCAGAGCTTTTGCCTTCATTTCTGAAGTGTGACGTTATGCCAAGGGGATTTCTGTCGTCCACTTTCCCTTTCGTGTTTGCCATTTCGCCTAATGTAATTGCCCTAATTCTTTGCCAGTGCCAGCTCTACACATGTTGCATGCTGTCCACTATCTCCTCCTGCTTCCTAAGTTATCTGACATTTGACTGCAATGCACAGCCTCAACATGCATTCATAAACATAACGGAATTTCAAACATCATTCACCAGATCTGCCAAGAGTGATGTACTTAAAGATGATCAGTAGTTTGAATTATTGCTTGTACTGATGAAGTCTTTTATGTGTGTGTGTATACATATATATATATATACATATATATATATATACACACACACTGCCATCGGCATCAATGTGCGTTCATTAGCACATACCCGCATGTGTGCGTACACATAATGTTACATGTACTTCAGAGTATATATATATATATATATATATATATATATACACACACACTATTTTGAATGCATGCATGCAAGGCTAGCAAACATGTGCCAGCCCTTGTGGCTGGTAAATCTATCAAATTGTGCAGCTGGTGCACTGTGTACTTGCATTAGTGAATGCATGTAGCAACCTTGAACCACATTAGAACAACTGCATCCATGCACCACGACCCAACTCAACAACCAATGAGAAGGCAAGCTCATTTGTTTGGGATTAATTTTATTCAAGGAATCAATATTGAGGGAAGACAAATGCCAATAAACTAATGTAGAGGATTTTTGATTAGATGAAACAGTGAGTGAGGGAGCGGGAATACAGGAACATGAGATGACTGATCCCTATAGTTCCCTTTAAGCTTTGCAACTAGCGCATAAAGGAAATTAACGTGTGCACAAAAGGTTGCTTACCTAAAATGATGTAGTTATGCAAGAATCGAATGAATTTTGATTTAAGCAACAATTCCAATAATAATAGTAATCTGTGAATTGATAGATGTTATTGTAATGAATTTATTTTCATACTGCATCACATAAAAATAAGAAATGCTTGGTTTTATTTAATATAACAACAAACTGAACTAAGTCGTTCAAGGTATAGAATAAAATCCTAACGCAATCATACCATTTTTTTTTCTTATGTCGTCTGAGACAGTACAACTTTCCAGATACAAATGGAGAATGCAAAAAGGAATAAATTAAAAAGAATAAAAATTCAAAATGAGAAAATTTTTTGAAGTCAGATTTTCCAGGAATATAAGATTTTACTTTAAAAGGTACCAAAGCCTTGGGTACTCTACGGCTCTACGGCTGGCCTTGCGTAGCCCTGTATGCCAGTGTTGAGAATGTGCTTTAGATGGTTGACATTTTGAAAGGTTTACTCTCCCATTCTATAAAGCTAACAATGATGAGGCACTGTTACAGGTCATGTCATGGAACGACCCAAGTGCACTGGGTTGCAACCAAGAACAGCCAGCGTTAGAATCAACATTCTGTCCCTACCAACACACCTACACATTGGTTGTCAAAAGACAATGAAATTTGAAATAGAAATAGAAATAGAGAGATATATTCTGGGTGTGAAGAGAGAGAGATAGTGTATGTTTATAAAATATCCCCAAGATATATACTTGATATTTACTAAGCTCAGCTTAGTATGACACAAGGCCAAATGTGATAAAATGTTACACCACTCTTTCAAGTGTGAAGTACTATCTGCCTAGAAAATCAGCAGTCTAATTCCTGGCTTTTATCTTGGCTCGAACACCAACCTCCGGTACTAATAGGATATAGATACTTATTTTAGTCATGAGGAAGGCCACACATAGATATACAGTAAACCATGATTATCCGAACAAGATTTCAATGTCCCATAATTGTGTTTAATATGACTTCCTTTTTATGATCAGATCACTTCTCCAAACAAAATACCCACCCCCGCCATCTAGTTACAATAATTGAAGTTGGATTACACTTATTCATACCAGGCAAATACATTTTCAGGTGAAATTAATTCAGATATCAACAGAAGGAATAAGAGAGAGAGAGAAAATGATAGGAAATATATAATGACTACACATGTAGGTACAGATTAACAAAAAGTATTTGGCATTAAACATCACTGAATGTCTTTCAAGTTGAAGAACAGTATATTTTATTCCGCTCTCTCTCTCACACACACACACAGTCAGATAGATAGATAGATACACATTGCAAAAGAGCAAATAGTCACACATACACATTTTCACCAGGCATATGTACTTACATACATAAGGTAAATTCTCTTTCTCTAACACATTACCTCATGAGAGACAAAATTTTCATGCATATTGAAACAATTTACCTATATAATACAGCATGTGGATGTCCATATTTTTCTGTGATATCTATCAAGGGAGATAACCATTAGATGCTACTTATCGAGTAATCTCCCTTACTAATATATTCATTTTATCAATTTATTTTTGCAAATACATAAAAAAAATCTGCGTTCATTTTGGTTGACATAAACCAAAAAGATGAGAACAACATAATATTTTTTATATATTTTTCAAGTACAATTGTAAAATTATTTAAATACTTTCACCCTAACTAATCTATTTATGAATAAAATTCGAGTTACTTGTGCATCCGTATGCGTAATCACTGATAGAATGAAAGATTGCTACAACGTTCATTTATGAAGATGTCTCCCCGAAAAGATTTCAAACAATTTTACTTTTCCGTCATGTCAGCCCCACTCCAAACAGCATCTGCTTCTTATTACAGAATGAAATAAGGGAAGCAAGGGTCGATAAAAAGAGTTTGAAAATTGAAAAAGAGAAGAAAAGAAAAAGTAAAGGAACTGGAGGGGGAAAAGAAAAAAAGAAGGAAAGGAAGTAGGGGGTCGATGTTGGGGTGGAGTAATGTAGAGAGATAGACAGTGGGAAGAGGGTACATTACAGGGATCACGGTTCCGGGTTACTATACTACAGGATATGTTTTCCATGTTTACAATTATGCCGATTGCAAGGGTTATGACTTCTTCAAGTTACAAGAACAACCTTTTTTTTTCCTCAAAGAATTAAAAAACAAAATGAGCAAAAAAAGGTGTAAGGCAGCAAGATAGAAGTGACTGAGTGTAATAATAATCAGCTACATAAGACATAACAAACACACCGAGAGATCGATCCTGCCCATCAAATTGAAAGGATACAACCACATAGAAAGTAAATGCGTATGCATATAGAGAAAAAGGCAGGAGCAGATGCAAGCAACATTGCAATAATTGTTCTGTCTTGTTAATGAATATGTCTGGCACATTGACAGCCTCATTACAAGAAAACAGACACAGTTAGTAGATTAATTGTTTTACCACCAACGAGACTAATCGCTCATCATCTTAAACAAACCTTTCAACTAGACAGCCATGTTCTGTGCATCCAGATGTTGGATTGTATACTCTTTCATTCAGAATACAATTCTTTTCAAACCAGTTCACTCATGCCGTCAAAAAATGGCAGCTGTATCTAAATAATAGCACTGTACTTTCAAAATAAATATCAAAAACATTATTGCACTGCATTTTCAGATTTTATTTAAGCATTTGCTAAAAAATGAATGAATGAGAGATACTATTCTATAATTAACATTTATAAGATATGTACTTTGACAGACAATACAGACAAAAAATATAGCTATACATGAGGCATATTATATAAGCAGAAATGCCATAGACCATTGTTCTAATCAATTTTACACGTATACCATGTTATATAAAAGAAAAGCACCTGCAGTGAAAAAGTTTGTGTAACAGTTATCAGCATGGAAAATAGAGTTGGTGAACAGAGTCAGGATTCCAGTTGGGGCTGATCACATTTACTTCCCACTAATGCCCTTGGAAAAGGTATGATTCCACTTTTTCCTAAGTCTTATCTTATTGCCAGATATCTTGACAAAATGTCTCATCACTGGCATCAGTAGCAAAGCTTTAATCATCATTTTCAAATTTGACAAAAAATTAACCCAAAAAGAAAGATATATCAGCTAGAAAAGTTAGAAAACAGCACCCACCCCACACACACCCTAATCCTCTAGCCCCCCAAGAGACATCATCAACTCCATGAAGAAAATTGAAAAAATGAAGTTGACATGTTAGTTTTAATAATACACAAGATAAACAATTTTCTAAAATCAAAAAAATCGTTTTTCCAATAGAGTCTCAGTAGCTATAACGTAATTTTGTCATCTTTTCTACTAAAAATAGGCATTAAAAAAAAAGAACTGGTCAAAAGACTAGTATATGCATTTCTCAGATCAAATATCATTCTGTATCTAAGAACTTACCGAAGGCATTAATATCAGCAAGTGAATGAATTATTCATGCAAAGAAAGACTGACACCAACAAAAGAAGAAACTGACAAAATAAAAAAAACATTTTTCTATTAGAAGGTAAAACCTCACTGGACGACACAATGAAACATTTATTAAAAGATAAGAGAACAAATCATCATCATCACTGCTTCAATCATCATCAACATATTTTCTGACCCTTCAAATAGAAATCTCACCTACTCATTTTCTTATCCCCCTTTCTCCAGATTTACGAGAAAAATGCATCACCACAGAATAGAGAGAACAATTAAAGCAGTCATTAATTTTGATATGTCAGATTTGAAGACCTTATTTCCATCATGTCACTTAAGTGGTTACCCAAGAATACAATGAAAGTTTTTAACACAATAACAATTGTCTAATGAAGCAGGGGTTCAGGCCAACATCTGCCAAGAAAAATGGAAAAAAATATCTTCATCTCTCACCATCACAGAATTTCCAAAAGAAACGAAGAAGAAGAACCGAACCTATTGAAATGAATAAAGCACCAGAAAGGCAAAAGGTTGCTAATGGTGGGGAAGGGAAATTAAGAACTTGAATCTTCACTATCTTCTTTTCTTATTGTCACAAATGATCCATCAGTCATTCAACCAGTCCAATCTTTCTTTCATTCATTTTTATTAAATTCATTCATTTATTCAATTTGCCCAGTCCTCAATTTCTTGTTAATTTTTTCCCTTCTTCCAACGAGGCTTTCAGTTGTTACTATGAAAGGGTCGGACAAAAAATGAGCATGGTACATAGAAGGATTGAAGGGAATTTTTTTTTTTCAAGAAAATAAAAATAAAAGGATAATCCCCAATTAATCTAGATGCACACACCAAGTAATCCAGACACAGATAACAAGAGCAATATGCAAACATTATGGTTTGCTAATTTTTGAAAAAAATCAGAAACATTACACAAAACTCTCTGATGTAACCCAAATAGGAGGATAATGTCCGTATTTTTGACATCGACCCTGATGATCAGATCAAATAATGAGAGAATCAATGTGCACTTACATAACTAAATATCCGCTTCACCATATGGCATTAAAAAAAAACATAAAAATCTCTAAACTTTGTTTTCGCAAGTTCATTTCATCCTAATAGCAGAAAATATTCATGATAAAATATATATTTGCATTTATTCAATAAAAGCTCTAGACAGCATCAATGTTGGGATTGCTGGGTCATGGAGGCCTACCCAGCACAACAAGATACCGATCATAGAATGAAGAAATTTGAAAGCCAACGCAGATCACATGACGAAGCTGAATAAGAAACATGCAATCAGTGACAAGAACAAATGAACAATGCAAACATCATTTTGCAATTTCCATGCATTGTGGATGGAAAAATATGCCTTTCAAGGATTTGTCTTTGAAGCCATCAAAGAAAACATTTTCAACATCTTCTTGACAATGATGATCACCAATCATGATTATACACACACATAAACAAATGTATGAATATGCTTACTCATGTTATAGATATATATGGGTATACATATATATATATATATGTTATGCCAAATTGGTGGGATTGCCTAATTAGCTAAATTTTACATTTTTCTTGCAAAAAATAAATAGTTTGTTCTAATTTGATCAGAAGTTTATTTAATCAAAACAAGGATAGAAAACGACTATTTTTTAAAATCAAAAATTCATGTAAACAAAGAAATTTTTACTTATAAGGCAATTTCACTGATTAAGTATAACATATACACATATGAAATAAAGATATGTTTGTTTTCTTCCTTTCATCTTTAGAGGGCCATTGGCAAAGCACTGCAACTATAAGATGACAAACATCAATTACAGGTGAACAATCTCTTATCCAAAACCCTTAAGACCAGACACTTTGGGGAGTTCAGAATGTTTCAAAATTTGGAATTGGAGTACGGGCATCACATTGATAAAGACAGATGCTTCTTTTCCTGCTTCACTATGACACATATAATGGGATCTGCAGTACTTTTTAATATTATCAGTATTCAAAGTAAAAAAAATCACCAAAAAATACACATAACATCTATGAGCAGCATTGGTATGATGTGCGGTTTGAGCAAAGGCCATGCTGAAATAAAAATTTGCACTCTGCTCTATGAAGTCTTGGTTGAGTGCGGGCCATGTCGGCCATGAACTTTGGTGCGCAAACAATACCTTTGGAAAAATGTTCAGTTCTTAGAGCTTTTCGTATTTCAGACTGGATGGTAAAGCTCCCAATTACAAGTATCCAGAGTTTGGAATATCACATACAGCTATTTAGGAAATAAATAAGCAAAATCCTTACAAGTATGAACATGCTGCCATAGGCATATACTTTAATTGTTCTAATATTTAATGAATGTTAAATATAACACAAGCTACAAAATATAACCCATTCTCAAATTCAATCAATATTCTGGGAATTTGTTATGTTATAGGCAACATCTTTCTCTTCAGATTTTTTTTCTCTCGTGACTTGAAACAAAGAAATAAAGAAAGACAATATCGATGGCAAACATCAAGAAATAAACTTGAATCATAGTGAGGTTCGATATAGAATTATTGATAAAAATCAATATTTTTTTTTGAAAAAAAATATCAGTGCACTAACATAATGAGGTCAAGTCAGTAGATATACAGTGAGGGTCTGTATTTTAATGCTTTTTAACTGGGTTCAGTGCAACATGACATATCAAGACAAAGAAAGAAAAGCAAGGACAACAAAAGGGAGAAGTTAAAGAGCAGAAAATAGGTCTCTCTCCAGATTTGAAGCAAAACAACTAATTTGAGAAATAAATCTTGCTTGCAGTTCTTCATTATTTTGTTATATTTTTTAGTTTTTTTCAAAAATATCTTTGTTCTCATCTATTTGTGAGATTTTAATGAGACTGCCTCTCAACATGAATATCAAGTAGGAACCGAGACTTGAAGACTAATCCTTCTTGAAAAATGGTGACTGCCTTTTGCAGAAACCACGGAAGAGAAACGATTAGATATGCCACAAGTACTATTATGGTTTACTAAGAAAATGCAACTCATACTGATGAGAAAGAAAGTGGAAATGACTGGAGGGGGAAAGAAATACAGTAACATTATAGATTAAGGTTAGAGAGAGAGTAACTTGAACAAATAGAAAATGAAAAAAATCAACAAAAAAAGCAGATGAGAATGATTAGAAAAATAAAATAAAAAGGAATACGGTGATAATAAAAATTTAAGTTCATCGATGGAAAGACAATGAATAATGAAATGAAAAGAATGGACGTAAGATGACGGTGGGGGAGGAAAAGTGAGAGAAAGAAAGACATGAGGAAAATAAGATAATTAGAAATCATGTTTCTGGTAAAAATCAAAGAGTAAAAATAATAAGAAAAGGAAAGATACAGTGATTGTATTCTAAATCGGTTAGAAGCAATGATGCCGGTTTTAATATGTAATATCTGAAGTGAATGATGCATAGGAAGATACACTCCAGAAATAGACGACGAAGTAGTTAACGAGTACAAAAATTAATTGCTATGAAAAAACCTACCAAGGCTACACAAACCAAAATTATACATATATACATACATAGATATATATATATATGTTTGTCAGGAAATGATCCAGGTTATTTTTAATATTTTTAAGAACTGGTTGCACTAACCTGATATAACTTGACAACCTATCAGAGAGGAACTTACAACCTATGTATGGATAGATCCTCATATCTAGGGCTACTTGGTCTGAAATGAGACAACATTTAGTATCTTAATACTACCAATCTACAAACATAATTTTCCAAATTGATGTCCTGAATATTGATCAAAATTCATGTCACTGATGATCTTGGGCTCTTATTTACAGGCAAGCAAACTATCCTGCATGCCTAAACTCTCATAATTATACATATATATATATATATATATATACATATATATATATACATATATATATATACATATATATATATACATATATATATATATACATATATATATATATACATATATATATATACATATATATATATACATATATATATATACATACATATATATACATACATATATATACATACATATATATACATACATATATATACATACATATATATACATACATATATATATATACATATATATATATACATATATATATATACATATATATATATACATATATATATATACATATATATATATACATATATATATATACATATATATATATACATATATATATATACATATATATATATACATATATATATATACATACATACATATATATATACATATATATATATACATATATATATATACATACATATATATATATACATATATATATATACATACATATATATATATATACATATATATATATATACATATATATATATACATACATATATATATATACATATATATATATACATACATATATATATATATACATATATATATATATACATATATATATATACATATATATATATACATATATATATATACATATATATATATACATACATACATATATATATACATATATATATATACACATATATATATATACATATATATATATACATACATATATATATATACATATATATATATACATACATATATATATATACATATATATATATACATACATATATATATATACATATATATATATACATACATATATATATACATATATATATATACATACATATATATATATATACATATATATATATACATATATATATATACATATATATATATACATATATATATATACATATATATATATACATATATATATATATATAAATAATCATATTTCAATTCAGCCTGCATAGAATTTAAACTTCAGCCCTCTATGAAGTGCAATAAATAAGACTGGGTTCTATGGAGATATCTACTTAGTTATATTTTTCTAATTGTACTGATTTTCAATTATGTATAGTTATTTAATGAAATCCAAACGTCTCCATGTCAACTTTCCATTTGAATTACAGTGACATCTTTCTTTCCTTCTTTATTTCCTCTTAAAAATGCGAGCAAAATATGACATTGATTTGGGATGCCATTTGCTATCATGAATCCTTTACAGATGGCAACCTGATTTCATTGGCCATTGAGACAGGTGAGAAGTGGAAGGTGGCCAAATACAGTTCACTGACAGACAGGTACAAGTTTGTAAAAGTCGCTATCAGGATATCTGGCTCGATTGGACCCAGAGCCTTGAAGTCTATCCGCCAAATAAGTTCCAATGCCACAATGAACGCACAAGACCAACTGGCTCTTCGAGCATGTGTCAGGAGCAGTCATTCTCCATAGTGACAGTGGAAACAGAAAAGAGTTTTCCGTAAAAAAAAAACAAAAAAAAAACATACTTTGTTATAAATGGACATTATGGGGAAAAGACCAATGAGGAACAGGAAAAAAAAAAAGTAATGATGATGCTAATAAGAATAGACTTCTGCAGAATGTCAGCTTTTATGGTTGATGATAAAAAAATAAAGAATGGAAAAGTGAAATACATTATGAAGATGGCTGGGTAGTGGGATTGGCAATGGCCAACCATATTTCAAAGGTCAAAAAAGAAGCAGAGGTGATCACTCTGGTGACCATGGCAATCATCATTAGTACGTACTTTCTTTTTCTAGACTTTTTCACAAGTGCGAAATAAGTAGCCAGGGAAAAGAAAACGAATGATGACGTGGAAGAAATAGAGTCAGGAACAGGGATTGTGGTGGGAGTAATAGCTGTAAATAGAACAGCAATAATTAGCATAAGGTGGTTGGAAAATTGGTCTTGATATACAAGACTTAACTTTTTACATTATTTCCTATCCTTCTAATTCCCCTTTTTTTTAAATATCAAAAACTAACGCTGTCAAAATATGTTCTTTAGTTTTCAAGTTGGTCTATAAGATAGACCAATGGAGCAAGAGGGCTGAAGTTCGCAACATTTATTCCTCATTATGTGTACAACTTTTTTTTTAAAAATTCCCTAGTGAGTTTCTAATAGAGGTTCAATTTGCAATGTAAGTTTACGCTACATTGATCCCTTAGTTTGAGTCTGACAGCCTTTTTACTTGTTTCAGGAATTTTTTAGAAATTACTGCCCAACAAATTGCAAGAGAAGTAACAAATTTATTGATCACCCCTTTTTCTAATTTCCTAATTGATCATCCCCAACATGGTATACTACTAAAAGACACTGGTCACATGATATTCTTTTGAGTTACTAACTAGACCTAATAATATGATAGTCTTTCATTGATTCCTATGCTTTTTATTTCCAATTTTTTTACCATCAATATTTTTGTAATGGTCTCCCATTAATTCCCATCATTTTAATTTCCTTTTTTAAAAAACAATATTTCCGTAATTTTAGAGAGCAAATTTTTCATGACCGAATTTTCCTAGCACCTTATAACAGAAGTGGTAGTATTATTAGCAGCAGTTGATCCATCATGATTGAAGGACATACGAAGGGCGTGCTGTGAAATTCCTTGCATCAAGCAAAGATGGTAACAGTTTGCAGCAGCACCATGGTGCAATATACTTCAGTGCAGATATCAAACCAACAGTTTCTATCTGGCAAACAGCAAACCTTGACAGAATCATATAGAGACACATACAGGCATATACATACACACCTAACTAGGAAGCACTCAGAGAGAGTACATCTCTGCCAATCTCATACAGTAACTAAAAAGTGAATGAAAATGAAAAAAATTTAAAAAACAAGGGAGAGAACATTCAATGTACAAAATATTGACTTATATCCCTTGCAGTTTTAATCTAGCCTTTTATCAACTGTTCATTTTTAACCTGTTTCCCTGTAGAATGATAACAATATTTCGATCAAAATCAAAAAGAAATTCCTGGATCTACTGAAACATTTAATCAATTCTTCCATAGCTCATGGCCCAGCCTTCCAAAAAATTTTTAAATTCATTCAGAACTTTTTAAGATATTAAATGGACAGACAGGCACAAATGAATACACGTATTCCTTCTAACTTCATTGGTTAAAAAAAAAATATGTACTGAATATTGAAATAAATGCATACATATTATTTATGAATGGATGCATGTATATTCATGTAATATATACATCAAGCAGCAATTTCTCTCATAGTCTTCAACTTTTTATTTTTTACAAGTAGACATCTATGTAGATCTATTATGTAGCAAAAGGACGTTTGGGTAAATTATGAAATGTAGTGGTTTTTCATTACTTACAGATTCTGTCTGCTTTCTGAAACTAAAGTTGTATTCCTATAACAGCCTTTTGTAATCCAAAATGACGTAAAATGAAGAAACAATTACCATTGATTTATATGATTAGAATTTTTTAACGTTCCATCTGCAAATTGTGAACTACTTTGTTCACTCTTGGGAAACGTTTCTATCTTTTCTTCCTTTATTTGCAATAATTTTAAAATATTTATTATTCACTAAACAATAAAATTCCTGATTGTTTTATGCATCTAAAGCAGGGGTCAGCAACTTTTTTGCTTTAAGGAACCAGATTGCGTAATAATGGGTGGATGGTAGGTGAAGTAAATGCCTTAAAAAGTTTGAGATATAGCAATTATCCATTTGAATACATCTATTTCTATTTGGCTTCAAATCAATGAATAACAAATATGAAAAAATCATTTGTGCTCAAACAAAGATGCCGATTAATAAACATAGAACCTTATTTAGTAACAATCTATTTCAATCATAGCATTTTTTTAATTTATTATAGAGACAAAAAGAATCTTCAAAACATAAAAAGTGAGTATGGTAACCCTATATTTGTTTGTAGCCCAATCAAAATCCCTGACCAGGCCAGATCTGGCCCACTGTCAGAAGTCTCCCAAAACAAAACTTTTTTTTTCAATTTTTCATAAATACTATTGAAAGCCCTTTATTAGAGCTAAGCAAGAATGTATGTACAAGTGTTAACATCAAAGCTTAAGATTCCTCTGTTATGTTGAAAATGGATTTGACAGAAATATATCTGACTGGTTGATTCAGATTTATGATTTATCATCAGAAGTGCTGAGTAATCCTCTACATCTTATCCTATGTTTTTCTATCCCTCCAACTTTACCTCAATTGTTGATTTGATCCTGATATAATTCTACAGATAATATCAATCGTTAGATTTTTCTGTTGATCAAAGTTACTGCCTTTGTTATACAGTACAAGGAATATAGGCTAAGAAGTTGTGGCTGGCAGCTTGGAATTAAAAATAGAAAAAAAAAGAACAATTCTGAACTCTATAACATGTCCTACTAGCTGAAATGGGGAAAAATCCAGGTAAAAACAGATTCAGATTTTAGTGCTCATTGATAGAATATGAAGTTATTCTCTTCACATTTCATGGTTTATTCTTGGATTAGTTTGTTTTTGTAAGTTGTTTTTTATAACATATTCAAGTCTTCACTCTTTCAAAAAAATCAATATATACAAGGTCAGTATGGAGAGACGGGAACCTTTCTGCACATGCGTGAACAGATGCTCTCCACTTGAGTTACTAAACTGGCAGTGAGATGCCACTGATTAAGCCTGTGTAGAGTGTGATTGTTGCATTCATAATGACCATGCTTTTTGGCCAAGATAAAAACCTTTCCGAACAAGTGGTCGAGTGAAAAATAAAAAAAACCTGTCAAAATTTTCATATAAACTCTTCCAATTTATGAATTTATATTCCTCAGTTGTTATGGTATAGAACAACCATAGGAACCAAAGGTGGTAAAGGGTTCTATCCCTTTTTATAAGTGCATGTGTCTGAGTGTTCCAGCACCCCTGGCCATACTGTTTTGTCTATAGACTTGAAAATTGGCCCCTTCTGAAAATGTCTTTTTATTTTAGGGAAAAAAAACTCTTTTCACCTTATTTTGATAGATATATCAATCGGATCTAGATTCTCCAGAATGGCATAAATAGAATCATTCAGATTTATTTTTCAATGGAATAATTTTTACAGAACTTCAAATTTTGACACTATGGTTGTTCAATGATATGAAGATATAGGCATGTAGAGAGATCCATTTGGGGCAGAAATACATGAATCAAAATACACAATTCTTCAACTATGGACATTTGGATGGAAAAAAGCAAGCATTCAGAATCTTGGATAATGTCAATGAGGATTAAAAAATACTTTTTCATTTGGTGGGGGATTTAAATATGAGGATGGATCGATAAGTCCACAGCCTGACATGTACTTATTAGCTAAATTTTGATAAGAAAGTTTTGCTGTATAATGTCCATTCTATGTAATTAATATTCATAACTGCATAAAGTGCATTGACAAGGAAGAAGATCATGTTGAAAAATTAATATTTGTTGTGTAAAATAAATGCTTTTTTCATCAGTAGGCTATGGACTTATTGATGTACCTAGATTTGTGCATAAACTAGATAGTAGTAACAGATGCTGTGATAATATAAACCTCTTCCACTCTATCATGATCATATTAATGATGACACAGAGTTGAGGTATTAGGTGATAGAACTGTATTCAATGATATCTGGGTTCATGCCTTTGCCAAGAGCATGAACACAAAAAAAAATTTAATAAAATCCATCTCGGGGTATTTGTTACCCCAAGGCAGCACTTCTCATTACGTTTGTGACACAGAGACAGTACAATTTTCATTGTTGCCCACACATAAGCATATAGGCCCCCTACTTTGAGCTGACCTAGTGTCAAATTAACCCTCATGAGGCAACAAATAAATCTAATACTTGAAGGCAAACTAAGGAACTGACCTGTCTTGGTAATAACCCAAAGACTGACTGTACACTGAAACAGATCCCTAAGTAAAAAGCTGGTTATATTTAAGGCTTCAATAAACAGACATGACAAGCAAATATCAAAGCAAAAACACACAGCTGGAATCTGAACTTTGAAAAAAAGAAAAATAATTTTATTAATCACACGAGGAAGAGAGAACATTGAGTAAATACACAAGTATGATTAACATCCATCACTGAAGACTTCAAGTAAACAACATAGATATAATTTGCTAAGCGCTTGTCAAGATTTTCACTTGTTTTTGTTTTTCTCCCCTCAGGAATAAATTTACTTGCATATGCCATGTTCCATTATGAATCGTAGGTGAGCACAGATTAGGCTGATAGAAAAAGAAGAGAGAAAAAACAATGGAGATGAGGGGAAAGTATAAAACAGAAATAAGAAGTGCTTTGCTTACTTGCACACAAAACACACATATTTTGATTAGCCGTCAGTAGAATGCAAAGGCTGAAGGAGCTCGTCTTGACTACTGAGAGTAAAAGGATGAACTATAGATATGTTCAGACTTAGAATCTGTCATGTGACCAATGTCTCTTGGCAGCGTGCTGTGTTGAGAGTGATCAATTAAGAAATTGGAAAAATGGGAATCAATGAATAAGTAATTTCTCTCATCTTTTGGTGAGCAGTGATCACTAAAACATCCAAATTCAAAAGAGAAAAACAGCATGAACGCTGCCAGACACAAAGTAAGGATCCAAATGAGCATAAATTTACATTGTAAATTAACCCCAACGTCCTAAAAAGGAGGAATTTAAAAAAAAAACAAAGAAAACTTTTCTCTAGAGAAAATAAAGAGTAAATTTTCAAATTTTCAGCCTCTAGCTTGAATGGTGCAGTCTGTATACATCATACATACATACATAGACAGCCCGCCAGACCAACTCGAAAACTGGAGAGACCTATGATGACAGTTTCGGTTGACATTTTCTAATATCAAAGTATTAGTCCAAAACACTAAATAAATGATGCATACCTACATACACAGGCTTATAGAAATAGATATAGACACCAGTATGATAGATCTACAGTAATAAACGTCAAAAATGAGAACTTACCATACAATAGAACATCTGAAGATGTAGATGTTATTTTTTTTTCTATTAATTTTCTATTATAGTTTTTCTACAGAAACAAATGCTGTCAAAAATTGCATATACAACATTGCTGCTTCTGAAGAGGATCTGTTCTTTTTCTTGTTTATATACAGTTCCATGAATTCTCAAGATTTGAAATTCTTCAGTACCCTACTCCCATTGGAACCTAACAGCATTATTCCAGTGTCCCTTCCACTTTTCAAAACTGTCTGCAAAGTCCACTTTCAGGATTGTCTTGACACCTTCTCTTTAATCTTATTCTTGGTCTGAAATTCCTCCCTTTTAACAACAAAAAGCCAGAAGTCCCACAGAGCCAAATCTGGACAAAAAGGGGGACCAACAGACCAAGGTAAAGTGATACTTTGCCTAAAAAAACCTCTACCAGACGTGAAGAATGACTTGCTCAGTCAATGTGAATGCAACTGTCAGGCAGTACACAAGCTCACTCAATGGCATCTCGCTGCCATCTGTGTAACCCAGCAAGGTATCTTTGATAGGTTCCCAAATTACATCAATGCCACATTAGCTGGATACTTTCTGGTCAGATCCCTAATAAGCCATGAAACTAACCTCACAAAATCAACCCCAACAGTTCAATCAATGTTTACAGATGATATCATACAAATTAGTAACAGTCCAATTCCTACACTCTTCAGGGTTTGATCATCTGTCGTCTTTTAAAATTCTTTCACTCTGGAGATGAGAGATTTACGGTAAAGCAAGTAATTGACACTGTTTTCTTCTACAGAAGTTTTTTTCATCTCTTATCAAAACGAGTAACATTACATAAAGGCATTCATATATTCAAATCAACATTCACTTATCAGCAATAACATTTCTTGCAACCTCTCAAGGTCTATGAAATCTAAAATAAAGGCCTTTTTACTTTTTTATGCTATTTGATAAAACTGTGAACTTCAACACTTTTTTCTCAATGCCTTCTTACATTATGATTTTCAGAGAATCCATTTTTTATGAATATGTTTTAGACTCTTAGAAACTGTCAACCAAAACTGTCAAAATAGGTTTCTTCAGTTTTTTAAATGGTCTAGCTGTCTGGCTATTCATCATGGAGTTCCATTGGTGCAGCCTGTATATGTGATAAGGCTGAAACTCTAATACTTATTCTTTGTTATATCCAGAAAAAACATTTCTGTTTTTCTTTTAAAAAATGACCCACTAAATAGGTTTTTAGTGATAGGTTCAATTTGCAATGTAAGTTTATGCCTAACTGATTCCTTGTCTAGCAGCATTCATGTTTGTTTTTTTAAACTTCTAACTTTTTTAGTGATCACTACCCAAAAAAAAGGCAAATGAAGTAACTTATCCATTGATCACCCCCAACACAGATGTTGGTCATATGATGGTTTTTATTGAGTGACTAACCAGACATGTTGCAGAAATTCTATCAAACCCAACTGAAAGACCATGTGTTATTTGATATTCCTTTCAAGGGACATATTTTCCATTAAGATTCCATAATTTTGTCAGAATCCAAATTTCAGATACATTAACAGATGGTGTAGATATGAACATTGTTTTCATTAGAACTGACAAATACATAGGATCGTTCTCTTGTGACATTTAAGAAATCAATCAGCCTAACAGAGATTTCAGAATGTAGGTAATCAACCAAGCAGATCACAAATTACAAAGTAGTAAAGACTCTTAGCAAATAGGGTCAACACATTATCAGCTAAGAGTAGGGGTCAGCAAATAGAACCTCCTGGATATTAGAAATACTTAATTACCTATTTCATCATCCTCATTGACTCTTCATTTACAACACTAACGCAAAAAGAATTGTATTAGATTTTGTTTATCATTAACAGAAAATATTATTTAATATAAGTGATAAAAATTATAGTGCTATCTTAGTTTTATATATATATATATATATATATAGATATAGATATAGATAGATAGATAGATAGATAGCTATGATTTTACTTCGAGTTTGTCTTGGCCTGCAAATTCAGAAAACATAGCCAATCTGTTCCAATTCTCAAAAAGTTTTCTGCCCCCTGGCTTAGAGTATGCATTTGATAGATAACTTTGCAGCCATTACTAGGCAAAAATATTTCTTGGAGCTGAAGATATAACGTAGCAAGTGTGTAATGGTTATAGATATACACTTAAAGTATTAAGATTCAAAGCTAAGAAAAGACAATAACCAAAGAAAAGGTAATGATACATCATAACTGATTATCATGTTTTCCTTATGATAAAATAGAATAAGCGTTTGTTCTGATTCAATTCGGAAGATCAGAAGTCATCCATTGAATTAGTCCTTGATAACATCAGACATTGCATATAGTATAGAATATGTATTCATCAGTAATGGAACATGTTGAACATAAGAAATCCAAGTTTCATACAAAACAAAACAGAGTTAGTACTGGAGAGAAGTCATTGAAAAGAAGAAAAGGAAAATACACAAATTGTCAAGCAATAGATTGTAGGTGCAGAGTGGCCAAACTTTTACCGGCATGGAAAATAGAATCATCCAACTGAATTCAAATTTCTTCCAAGGCTGTCTACATTCATTTAAGCCCTTGGGAAAGGCATGAATCTATTTTTCTCCCAAGCTATGAATATGACCGTGATCGTCGAACATACATTAGAACAATATTATATCGCACCTCGAGAAGGCTGTAGAATGAATTGTCTGAAACATTGCGTAAACATTAGAGATAGAAGAAACTGAATCATCTGAACAATAGTTGCGATATACCACAACTGTTGTTTCCCACAGCATTTCATTTGCAGAAAAGTGAACTCCTCAAAACGTGAAGGTGGTTTTCAAACCGAACCTTCCTCCATACTATCAGATGAGATTGATAATTGATACATCAACTTGCTGAGGAAGAAGCATTCAAAGATCAAATCACTTGGCTCTTTCTTGATATACATTTATTCTACAAGGATTAAATATCGGCAATTTTAACTACACAAAATTCTTTTCGGGGGGGGGGAGGTCAATGTGCAATGTAAGTTTTTTCCTAAATTGATTGCTTAGTTTGAGTCTAACAGCATTCACACTTGCTTTTGAAAAATTCAGACTAGCAATCACTGCCCAACAAAAGGTAAGACAAGAGACTTGATCACTCCCTTTTCAAATTTTTCAACTGACTGCACCAAATACGGCATGCTGCCAAAAGATGTCTTCCACAAAACAGATTTTGAGTGACTGACCAGACCTGATCACAAAAGCTATCAAGAATTAGACATATCTTTAAAAATAAAAGGAAGTCTAAATAAGCACAAATTTTCAATCACAATATGTTAAACAACACACATTGGCATGAAGCATTTTGTGTGCATGTTTTCCACAGACTGTCAAAAACTTGTTTCCTTTTCAGTCTCTACATTGACCAGACATTTTCAACTTAATGCAAATTTTAAAACATTGTGAATGAATTTGAAAGATACAGGAAGGAAACGAATCAAGAGAAGCAAATTGGGGAAATAAATTTTTTTAAAAACTAAGGCGAAAAAAAAAAGAGATATTGAGATTTTAAGTCTGAATTTGCTCTCATCAATCTCATGCTTACAGCCAGGTTCTTGGAGTTCATCTCCATTCCGCTCAATTTCCTGTTTGGTTTTTCAATGCAACCGACTTAAACGCCATCGCTGTAGCCTTCTGCTTCTAGCATCAGCTCACTAATTATACCTGTATTTAATTTGCATTTTTTTCATTTATTTTCAATCTTCCTTTCTTTTTTCATTTCCATGCATTCATGTTTTAATGATGTCCTTCATAAAACTATCTTGCTTTAACAAATGCCAAATTTGTGTTTGGATTCCATTTTTCTTTCCTTCTTTCTCTTCTGGATTACTTTCTTCATCTTTTCCAGAATGATAATATCAATGAGGAAACCATTTTCCAATGCTCAATTCAGCAGTTCCTCATTCCAGGTCTTTCTATTGATACATTAGTAGAGATGGATTTAAATAGAAACGAATCATTCAAACAGATACATGACAAATATACTGATAAATAAAAGAATTTTAAAACGTCTTAGCTGAACAGAATGTAGCAACAGAAAAGGAGAGATAATCAGAGGAGAATTGAAAATAGAGAGAGTGGGATGGAAAGTTATAGACATACTGGTATACTGAAACAGAGGAAACTAGATGCATAAATACCACACTATAAATTATATACATATATATATATATATATATATATATATATATATATAGTTCAGAATATATATTTTCAATTTGTATGAGTGGCCTGCACATGATTAGTGTCCAACATGCCATCTACTGCAAAAATACTTTTATGTTGGATAACACTATCTCAATCCCTATCAATCACTTGTGATCAAAAACAAGTCAGTTATCACACTAGAAATAGGTTTTATAGTAGCATGAAAAAGGTTTTCATTAGTGTCTCATCGCTGGGCAGACAGTCATACAAGCCATCATGGCAGCCCTATATCCCAGTCATTCAGCAAGATATTAGAAGCACTGTGATTGGCAGACAGCTGGTGTCTCAGCCAATCAGTGCATGATTAGTGCTCAATGTGCTATACTTAAAAAGCCAATAAAATTGCAATCAAAAAGAGAAACTTTTGCTCATGATATTTTTTTTATTTATTGAGTTACAATGCTCATTTTTTAAAGCTTGAACAGTCTGACAAAGAATGTTAAATATTTACAAAGTTACTTAGCATAAAGCTCCCATGTTTTGCTTATTCACACAACAGCTATTTTTAGGAACAATGTTTTATATATAAAAATCAAAGCTTCAAAAGAAGACTGAAATGAACATCTTAACCTTAAAATAACAAAAATATTGTGGGTGGAACTGATTCAGAAAGAAAGAAAATTAAAAACTGAAGTCAATTCCAAAAGTCTGATGATAAATTTGCAGTTGTTTATTTGGGGAAAAGGTGGCGGACTAAAATGAAGTGATTTTGGAAAAAAAAAATTATAGAAAGAAACTCTCAAATGGCATTTAAAACAATGCTCATCAAACAGTTGTACACGTTCACCCCATTCATTTTTGATGGGTCTTTCCTCATTATTTTGTCTCAGGAGAAGAAAGGATACGGGCTGTAAAGAGGGTAATACCCCTAATTTTTTGTGTTTTGTCTTGGAAGGAAAACAAAAACATATGTTAGCTCACAACTGCCAAAAATTGAAATAAACGAAACAATAAGAAAAACTTGTCTGACAGGATGATTGATCATTTCCCCACCAATTTCTCAACAGGGCATGGGGGAGGTGGTGGTGGTGGGGAGTTGTATTTTGAAGATGGGCACTTTGGGTATTTCTCAGAGGTTTCTTGGCAAACAAGCGAATGAAACCTGTTTGTTCTCAGCAAAATGGGAGTGGGGGGCAGAGAGAAAGAGGGGTATAATGGACAAATATGGGGGGGGCAAAAAATAATGTGTGAGTGGCAGAGAGTGAGAGGGATATGATGGGCAAAAAGAGAAAGAGGGGGAGGGCAAAAGAATAATGTTCAGAAATGTTCAATGAAACTTTTATTCAGCATCTTCTTTCCTGCAATCTTTCACTTGTGAAGAATATAAAATTATGGAGAGAGTAATTTTGAAAATATGTCATTAAAAAAAAGCAAAGAATTTACTTTTCAAATTAACAAAAATCAGTGACATTTCTTCTATTCTAACAATACATATCCTACAAGAGTGATACTCCATATTTCATATATTATCAGACCCAGTGAACCAAAACTGTCAATATGGGTTTCTTCAGTTTCCAAGTGAGTCTGACTGACTGGCTATCTGTATGTTGCACATGCAGGCAGCACCAATTGAGCTGGAGGGCTGAAAAGGTAAACATTTACTCAAGAAAATATTGTAAAAAATGAAGGGGATTCAATACACAATTTAGATACAAAATTGATCGTTTAGGTTGATTCCAGCAGAATGATTTTTGGTTTTTTTTTTTCTTTATTCAGACTTTGTCAGTGATCACCACCCAACAAAAGGCGGAAGAAGTAATTCATTCATTGACCACCCAGTTCTCCACTTCTTTAATTGATCACACCAGCATGGTATGTCGCCAAAAGACGCTGGTCACATGATGGTTTGTATTGACTGACTAATCAGATCTATTTTTTCAATGTCATCCAACTATTGTTTTCATTTATTTTTCAGATTTTACAGAGAAAAAAAGGTTTGGGAAAATTATTTCAAGGTTAGTGGTTCTCAAACTTGAGAAATTAAGAAATACATTTGACTTAAGTGGTACACCAACTCTTTACTTCATTGAAATATAAATATACATTGCTTCATGAATTGCTGACAAAGGCAACAAGCACAGGAGAAACTTATGCTCAACCTCACATGGAGAGATCACAAGATAGCAAAGTATATGAGAGAAAAAAGGTGTCATGGATATCATAGAATCCATTAAAAAACTCAATGACAATGGGCTGGTTACATTGCAAGAACAGACAACTGATGGATATTACGACACACAACATGAATCCTCAGAGATCATATGAAAAACTGTGGCCGGCAAAATATAAGATAGCATGACAAACTGGACAAGTATCGACTCCGCAACGCCCATGAAAGGTCTGATGAATCCTGGGGAAGGTCTACATTCAACAACAGATACTAAAAGGCCGATAATGATGAGATGGCAACCCTCCAGCCTGCACAATGAAGTTATAAGGTGAACTGCAACATGTGCCGGGCTGACCCCACCCTTTGAACCAGAGGGTTTGCATCCTATAGTTCAATGAGTTGGCATGAATAGGAATAGGACATTGGTATGCATTGGTCATGATTATGGTAAAGTAATAGCTGTAAACTTTCAACTAGTAATGAGGGTATGTACTGTTAATTCGAGGTCAAAAATAAAAAGAATTTGAGTTGACAAAAACATTTCAGCAATCAAAGAACAAAACTTTTTTATCAACAAATTGATATAGATACTTATCACCCGATATTCCTTTCATCTGTTACTGAAAATTAAGTCTAGTGATAAAACCATAAGATTGGCAACTCTATAGCAGAATCAGGAGAGACATAATAGCCATTCTGTACACGTTCAAGGCTCAAAATATATGTCTGTGCATTTGGAAAAATATAAATGGCACATTTCAGAGATAGTTGCAGCACACTATTGTGTCACAGCACACAGTTCCATGGGTACCTGCTGCCACTTTTCCAACATATAATTCCTGGGGTTTCAAAAAGATATGTTCGAAATATATCTTAGCAGCAACCCTGTTACCAGCAAAGAATATTACCATCTTTTTATATTAGTCCTTCAAGTTGAGGTTATATAAAACAATTGTACAGCATCACTATCCCTTACTGACTATGAGATTCCAACTGTCAGACCCCATCACCTCACTCAAGACAGCCAGATCCAGGTGACCGGGGGGGGGGGGGGGGGTTAGTGCATCACCATCCCCACCCCCGCAGACACCCATGCACCATTCCAGATGATATTCTTTATCAATAACATCTAGTTTATCCTTCCTTATCATCAATGGTTTCATAACAATGAGGAAGACAAAAAAAAAAAAGTAAAGAATCCATATATGAAGAGAGATGATTATTACAGGTGAGTCAAGTAATAGATTTAAGATTACCAGGATACCAAGAGATGCTCTATAGTGTATATCCATATAATTCAAATAAATACCTATTTTGGGAAATAAGTCTGAATAGTCAACCGACAGAAACAGTCACATGACCAACATCTTTTGGCAGCATGCCATGTTGGAGTGATCATTTTTTTTAAATTCATGACGGAGAGATCAATGAATAAATTACTTCTTTTACCTTATATTAGGCCATGATCACTAAAAAAGTTTGAATTTTATAAAACAAATGTGAACATTGCCAAACACAAACTAAGGGGCTAATTTAGCATATACTTACATTATAAAGTGAAGTTCCTCTAAGAATCTATCATGAGGGGGATTTTTGAAACCGAAAAAACAGTCTTTCCATAATTCCATTATTCTTGACATAATAAATAAGAAATGTTTAAATTTTCAGCTCTCAAGCTGCATAGGTATAGACCCTATGCGTGACACATATGTAGATAGATATATAATCAGCCAGCCAGATTCACTTGAAAACAAAAGAAATCTAATGTTGACAGTTTTGGTTGACAGTTACTAATAAGAATAGAAACAAACTCTTGACTTTTTCTCCCCCAAAATTTACAGATTAAAAAATGTTTTTTGTGAAATATTTTAGAACAGTTAAGAAACTGATTTCCTTCCAAATAAATTTCATACATCATAGAGAATGAATGATTTTCCATGATTTGAATCACAAGATGATCATTCTTCAAAATTTATTTATTGGTTATGATATTCTTCTTATTCAAATTAAACAGATCGTGAAAAAAAAAAAAATTTGAATCATGAATCAATTGTAGTCAGACGCCTTCCTCAGAGATGAATAAGAAAATGAAAAAGGGTAAATGATAAAAAATGTGAACCATTTTTTTGTTGGCTTTATGAAAAAAGGAAATTAAATCTTTTGGGTGATTTCTTGTTGCTCAGTCAAGTTTTTTTTTTCAAGTTTGAAAAAAAGTTTCAAAAAGTCACAATGTAGTTTGCACTGGCAAAATATTAAAATGAGTGCATCTTCCAGAGCAGAATATGCTGCAGCCAAATAGCCCTCCCTCTTGACTCACAGGTAACAATACTCAACATTAAAACATCTAGACAAGCGGCTTTGGAAAATGGATCAGAAGGAAACTACGAAATGTAATTCAATGTTTTCATGTTCAGGAATTCAAATTTTGACATGAATACTCTTAATATCCTGACCCCCCCCCCATCTCTGACTTATTTTCCTTTCAATTCAAAGACCAATGACTGAATACCTCTCGTTCAAAATTCCATAAATGATTTGGAAAAAAAATTTCACACTTTACTTGCCCATTTAAAAGTGTCAATTTTTTCAAAGAAATTTTTAAAACAAAATTCAAATGCTTGATAAATAACATTAAGAATCAAATCATTGTCATTGCTGTTTAGGAGAGTCCCAGATTGTGATTCACCATGAATGTTTTGAAAGTTTATCCTTTTCAAGTTAGAAACACTCACCAATGACAATCAGTTAAAGTTTTCAGAAAGAATACATCATATGATACTTGACATTTTCTATTTTGATGAATTTTGCTTTATCATTATTTTGTTTTTATTAAATAGTTGGTTAAAAAGGTTTTTTATAGTTACAATGAATGTAACACTACAGGATTTTATAACAGCCAGTGATTTTCTGTTGTAGTGATAGTAGAAGAAAAAAACAACACAGCTGTTATTCATTGAGGATTTTGGACCTACAATAGATGGAGAGATCTCCTTACTTTGAATCATCTGACCATTTCCAACCACATGAAAAGGCAGAAAGAAAAAAAGGAACTGAGCATGAATACAACCTACCTGAATGCATTACCAATCATTTTTATAATGCATTTCCAAGGCAAATCCACATTACTGATAACATGTAATTACTCAGTCATATGCCTTCATTTATCACAATATCTTACTGAATATGATAGACTTGACCTTTTGACCAGCCATGACTCTCTTGGGTCAAGCCACATTGCTAAATATATACATATGTATGCTAGCATAATACCTGTCAAAAATGACAGGATTATTTATGTTATGTATGGATGAATTATGGATTGGTGCCACACACTCTTCTTACGCTCATTTAAACCCATTGGACTAAGTGAAGTACTATGCACTGGCTGTAGACAAAAACTATGGCAGTTATCAACAGTAGTCATTTGATCTATGCTTGCTTAATTGGTTTGTTAACTTTATTTCCCCAGTGTAAAGTTGGTATAACGGGTATACTGCTTTACAGGGTATCATTAATTTCATATACATGTTCGCTTTAGCATGACAAAAACCAACAAAAAAGTGACATTGGCTTTTATATGATAAGATAAACGAATATAATACTTGAACTGACTTATGCATATAAACAGTATTCAGATACATAAAAGTGTTGAGAAATGATTACTAAAAGGGAAAATAGACAGGCAAAAGATTCTATCATGGGTAAATATAGTCTAAAGAAAAATTCTCATTTCAAACCACGGTAACTTGCCCTTCTTCATATCACTTTGCATATAGATGTGTAATCCATTTTAAGAAACAAGTGGACATTTCTCATCAACATTTTATTCTATATTTACTTGTTAGTCAAAAAACAATTGACAATATCAACAAAAAAATCAATTTCCTTGAAAAATTGATTTTAACAAATGAGTTCTAAACACAAGTAACTGCTCGATCATTTGTGAAAAAAGATTACATTTTATTGCAAGGCTTTCTCACAAACACAAAAGGCTATCACTGAAATAAGTCTCAAATGTGCACACAATCTTTTAATAGGTTGAACCATAATAAGAACCAAAAAAAGAAATCTGTGCATGGGGAAATTGGAATTCAAATAAGAACCACAGAAGCAGATCTAAAATTAAACACTTGAGAGCAGTCAAGGTGCACATACCTCTACCAATGCTGTATACAAACTAAAAACTGAATGAAAAAAAAATTAAAAAACAAGGGACAGAATTTTAAATGTACAAATACTGAGTTACTTCCTTTGAAATTGAAATTTGTTTTTTTCATGAACTGTTCATTTTTAACCTCAATACCAGTAAAAATTATAAAAATTCCAGGACCTGTCCTAAAAAGTAATCACTTCTTCTGTAGCCCATGGCTAATCCTTCCATAAAAATTTCATTGAAATTCATTGAGAATTTTTAGAAATATCATAAGATGAGATATCATGAAACCTAATCATAGGAAAAAAAGCACTGATATTCTCTTTCCAGAAATGAAATTGGGCAAATCAGGGTTGCCTCTTGGGAGCCAGTACATTTACTATAATAGGAATTATGACACACAGATAAATATCATCATTTATCTAATAAGGATATTGGTTGTTAAACCAGATAACTCAAGCCTCAGCTTAACGGTGGGCATCAAGATTTCAGGCTTACTTTTATTAACCCTTTTAATACTCTGCTGAGATATAAATGCCCTATAGATCTCTTTTAGAAGTCTATTGGAAAATTCTAGTTCAGACATTAAGCACCATGATAATTTAGCCATGAAAGGGTTGTGCAACAAATCAGTTGTATCAAGTCTACCAAATCTCTTGAAAAGATATAGTAGTTTCCAACCGAAGACATAGACTTCAGTTATTTCAAGAGAAGTACCATTTCTTATTTCTGTAACCTTCTTCCTGGCTGACTTCCACCCAAATGGCAACCTGACATAAAACCAAGCTTTGCATTTCCCACTGGGTGAGGGGCTTAAATGTCACTTTATCATAATATCATGTCATCCCACTGCTTGCTAGTGCCTCAATGTCACTTCTGTTCTAGTTTACTGATCCCTTCCACTGAGTCGCGCCTCTAATCCACACATGTCCTTGACGTCTTCAAATATTCTTCCATTTAACTCCTGCCATCCTGGCATTTTCAAATCTTCTGCTAAACTTTGAGGAAAAACAAATCAGTCTACATTCCACCAGTCAGCCATCTTGTAGTTTAACTCTTGCCAGGCAACATTGCTCAATTCTTTTCCCTTTTCAAATGCAGCTGGATCAAAACCTTTCTCAGACAAAGATTTTTCATGGCTTCCAGTGATAATCAAAATGACATTTTGAAGACAGGTCTGGTTAGTCACACAATAAAAACTGTTACATGACCAACATTTTTTGGCGACATGCCATGTTAGGGTTGATCAATTGAACAATTGGAAAAAGGGATGATCAACGAATAAGTTACTTCTCCGACCTTTTGTTGGGCAGTGATCACTAGAAATATCTGGATTTTCAGAAAACAAACGTGAATGCCACTGGACACAAATCAAGGACTAATCAATTACATTAAACTTACATTGCGAATCCCCCCCCCCCAAACAGTTTAGGAGAGATTTTTTTTTTTTTAAAAAGGAAAAAGTTTCTTCTAGACATAAGGAGTGAATGTTTAAATTTTCAGCCCTCTAGATCTACTGGTGTGACTTGTATGTGTAATTTATACAAACATACATAGCCAGCCAGACCAACTTGAAAACTGAAGAAACCTATCTTTACAATTCAGGCTACAGTTTTGATTGATGGTTTCTAGTATAACTGTTACCTGAAAATTAATGAATCCACGGATATGTTTGTATTTCTCTGAGATGATGTTTTCAGACAAGGAACTATAGAATGCATATCAGTGGAGGGGTCCATTGCTTAAATTGGAGATATTTTTATCCCATAAAAACCTTTTGTATGTCGAAATTGTATAAAGAGCAGAATTGCCATCTATTTATATGGCAAAATTTTTTGAGCATTCCCAGACCCATGCAAAATGGTAATGATGGTATGTCAAGCAGTCATCAGAGGTTGAGGTGGAGGGAGATACAGAAGATTGTAGAAGAGAGAAAGAGGGTAAGTACTGCTACTATAAGGATTTGCTGAAAAACGAAAGCTGAATACTATTTTCGCTTCCCACCTTCTTTTATGAAAGACAAAAAAAAGGTGTAAAGCAAACTTTTGCAAAGCAGGAGATACATGTATATAAGTTGACTATTTTGAAGGAATTCATAAGAATCAACACCTGACAAACACATCAGGTACATGCAATAGGGAGGGAATTCTAAGAAACTACATTTGAAATAACTCCTACGGAAAAAAAAAATCCTATACAATAAAGAAAAAGTTAAAACCAGGAATTTGGAGCAAGTGTATCAATAATAACTCACCATCACAGTCAATAACTGAACAATCATAGCATCAAAATTTGGAGTCATGTAAAAAAATTCTATCAAAGAATAAATATGGTCAGTAGAAATTCTATTTATGAAACCACTGGCATTTTCCACCAATTAGAAAACATGTAAGATAGACCAGTCAAAATAAGGCCTCAAAAAGGTCAGACATCAAAAAAGCACTTTTAGATTGGGTTTAGTGGAGTACTGATACCAATTTTCAAGTAAGCAGATAGAATGGCATGGCCAGGAGCACTGGAATAAGTAAACAAACAAATAAATGCAAGCTTGTATCAATTTAGAATGAACTTACATTGCAAATTGAATCCCCCCACTCATTGAGGAAGAGTGTGCACACAAAATTTCAAATTTCTATAAATGGTTAGGGTAGGGTTAAGTCCAGATACATGGATACATAAAACACATGAATAATCTAAATCCAGCATCAGTTTAAACCAGTCAGTTGTTGGTAATGGTGATTAACAATGAAAATGAGAAACAGGCATTAAAAGGAGGCTACTTCAAAGGAGATGGTGAAAACTAGGTGTTGGCGTGGGCCACCATCTTGTATCAACCCATAAATATGAAGGCATCTCATTAGTTGTAGCACAGGTGACCTTAGGACAATAGTGACCAGGTCCCTGAGGACTTCCTCACCCATCAAAGTATCATCTTCCACATGACTACAAGCCAACTTTAGTGAGAACTCATCCATTCAATTATGGATTTCTTCACTATCTTAACCCATCTTCATAAATCTTTTGTTATTGTAACGTCTTTCATTTTCTCATTTCTTTATTTCCTCACAAGCTGAAGCTATTGCTAACCAAAACCAATTCCCTGATAGCCAACCTGTCCAGAGTCTACAACCTAATGATCTTAAATATACTGTTGAACTGTACCTCATTTCAATCCAACAGTCTCAAATAATTTTACAATTACTATCACCATCCACATGCAAGTGGTAATTACAAGCCATAATAACATTCCTATCAATTAAGCAATTATGAAAATAAAGCTATGTGTGACTTATGGTTAATTTGCTCACTTACACAAATTTGATGTTTCTTTCATCTGTGCAACTTCAGCCAGGACCAATTATAATCATACCATTTAGAATTAGTGAGGATGACTTTGCAAAAAATCTTAATTTCATCTTTTGCCCATAACCAGAAATCCTTTTTTGTGAATTGTTAATTGAAAAGTTGCCAAATTACTTCTTTTTCTTTTGAATCCATTACCAATTAAGCAAATCATATTTTCATGTGAGTTTAACACATTTGCAACTACAAAGAGAGTGCACACCTCTGCTAATGCCACTGTCAGCACATGGATCTGCCCAAAAATATTATCAGTCCTTCCATAGCCTGAAATCCATCCTTTCACAAAATATCATTGAAATTCATTGAGAAATTTTAGAGATATTGTATAGACAATCATGAAATTTAAAGCTATTATGAGGTTTGGACATATAACTATAACTGCCACGACCAACAGGAAATGTGATCAAAATTCAGTGAAAACTTTTGGATATATCGTGTTGACATTCATGTGTGTATACATAAATGTAAATGGAAAAAAAAATGGAAAAACATCTCTCTATCAGGAAAATATCCCAGGATTTCACCACCACTATCTTACCCCGTTACTCACCCTCCACAAAATTTCATTGAAATTCATTCAGTTCTTTTGAAGATATCATGTGGACAGACAAACAAAAAAACACTACCAAATACAAACATCCCTTCTCAACTCCATTGACAAAGGTCAACTACAAAGCACTCAGAGGGCGTCGAGTTTTGAATTCCTATATTTCAGATTGTTGTCTTAATATATGAAGAAAATTCTTGAATCAACACCAAAATTAAATCAGTTCTGTCTGAACCAAAGACCCTTCCTTTCACAAAATATCATTGAAATTTCTTGAAAATTTTTTCAAGAATTTTGCAGACAAACATGAGTACATGAATACATGAAAAAAAATTAAAGAAACAATATCTCTCAATCAATAAAAAAAATTCCTGAATCTGCCATAGAATTCAAACAATTCTCTCTTAGCTCACAGCCTACTCTTCCACAAAATGTCATTTAAATTCATTGAAAACCTTTAGAGATATTGCGTTGGCAAACAGACATACATGAACAAAAACATACATCTCTTCCAAGTTTCGTTGGCAGAGGTAAACTATTTTAGCTAACTCAAGTACTAAGGGCGAAAACCCAGTAAACATTTGACGAAGGGACGTAACTCCTTTCTTCAAAACGATAGATTCATAGAAACGGAAAAACTCTAACTAGATTGTATTCCAAAGTTGTTTTTTCCGATGTATTTCCATTATTCCAGATATTTAAGAGTATTGTCCTCATCTATGTTGTTGTTAACACAAAGTGTCCGACGGTATATCTTTAGATTTTGCTGAGGTGTGTGCTGTATAGTATGAAATATATGCCTGAGGACGATAGATATGGTTCATGCACACACAAATAAAATATTTTTAAGCCTTTTGTATTCAATATCAAATTATTGAATAAATCGAAAAAATAGCATTTTTTTTCCTTCTTCAAACGTTGCAAGGGAGAAAACCTGAAGAACTAAGTTGCTGGGGTTTTCTCCTTTTCACTCTTCATCCTGACTTTTTTTAATTTCCTTTATTTTATCATTAATTTTTTACTATTATTTTTCAAATTTCTTAGACCGCCGTCCAATGTATGATCTTTTGTGACAATCATAAAATGATGGAATGAGGGTGGCGATGAAAAACCACAGACATTGAGAAATACCAGTCAAAACAATTAAAAATTGATAATTCTTCATTAAAAAAAATCATTTTACTTGGGTTGTATTATTCTTTAATATTATCACTTGAGGGAAAAGATTTTCTGGTGCTAATAGGCACATTTAGCTGAACAATTAGATACAGAGTAGAGCCTTTATATAATCTACTTTATTAATACGCCACATTTACGTCTATATTTTTTGCAGCCAATTTTGTCAAGGGAGATGACTATTAAACGCTAATTATAGAGTATTCCACCCTATCTATCCCTTTTTTTTTTTTTTTTCCCTTTTGAAAATGAAAAAAAAAAATCCGTGTTCATTCTGGTTAAACAAAATCAAAAAAATGCAGAGTAGCAATGTTTTTGATATTTTTCAAGTACAATGCAATTTCAAAATTATATAGATATTATCTTCAGTTTTTTAAATCATGGGTAATCAATGAAATAGCCTGATTGGCAAAATTTATTTATTTATAGTAAAAAGAAAAAAAAAAACGGTTGATTTCACATAGATTACATGAAATTGTGATCATAAAAAATAATAGCAATATATCCTTATTTTGATTGAATAGACTTTTGATTAAATTAAAATGATCTATATATATATATATATATATATATATATATATATATATATATATATATATATATGTATATAAAACTATATATTTATAAAATTGTAAATCGCCTGCCTCAAGATGATCTTCAGAAGACTAGACTGGGAGAGTGAAGGGATTAGAATAGACAGCGAGTATCTGAGCAACCTCAGATTTGCAGACGACATTGTCCTTTTCGCAGAGAACCTACACAACCTCCAACTAATGATAGATGAACTAAACGAAGAGAGCAAAAGTGTCGGCCTACACTTGAACTTCAGCAAGACGAAGATCATGTGCAACAACCACATTGGAGAAAAAAAACACTGAGATCAAAATCGAAGACATAGAACTAGAGAAAGTAGATCACTACATCTACCTAGGACAACGAATCTCCATGAGACCCTCAAAAGAAGAAATCAAGCAAAAAATCACACTAAGATGGCAAGCCTTTGACAGAAAATGAAGGGTGTATAACCAATGCATCCTCCCAATAGTCACTTATGGAGCTGAAACATGGAACCTAACCAAGAGACAGATCTTCGAATTGAGAACCATGCAACATGCACATGAAAAAATTATGCTGGGCCTCACATGGAGAGACCACAAGACAGCACAGCATATACGGGAAAAGACAAGAGTCAGGGACATCATACAATCCATTAAAAATCTCAAATGGCAGTGGGCTGGCCATGTTGCACGAATGGTGGTCAACCGATGGACATCGCGACTCGCAACATGGACCCCCCGAGATCACATGCGGAACCGAGGCCGGCAGAATATTAGATGGAGAGACGAGCTAGACAAATTCAGAAAGCATTGGCTCGGCGATGCCCATGATAGAGAAGTTTGTGAATCCTGGGGAAGGTCTATGTCCAATGACGTTGAAAGACTGATGATGATGATATTTTTTTTTTTCAATCTAAAATTTTGCCAATTAGGCAACTTCACTGATTAAGTGTAACGTATACACTGCTATTTCTTTAATGGATTTTGATAATCTCAATCCAAAGACAAGTATAACCAGCCTGGCTGCTACAGGGTCAAACTCCACTTCTACCACTTTTCTAATAGAAGATTATTACTGCAACTTTTATATTACATGTATGATAGATAAAAAAATTACAAACAAACATTTTTTCAAGTTTAAATCTACTTAATTATTAGAATGAAGTAAGCCCTTCTGTAGCTGCAAAATAGATTTTCATAGATATGTAAGACTTGCCAGTTTGGCTCAGTCAATAAGTGAATCAGCTACCAATCATTTGGTCGGAATTTCAAATTTTTTCATACTAGGAAATGTTAACTACTTTTGTTTAATAAATGTATTTGTTCATCAGAACGAAATAAGCCCTTGCATGTTTTGAGCATAAATTTTCATAGATTTGTAAGACTTGTCAATTGGCTCAGTCGGAAAGAGATACAACTACCAATCACATGGTTGTAATTTCAAATCATAGTAGGGGAATCTTCATTTTTACTCCCTGAAATTTGTCTTTTCATTTTTATTTTTAATTTGTTATGGTAGAAAAAACAAATCAACTCCAGACTTGGAGTTTGATCAAAATCAAAATAAGAACGAAGTCAGTAGAAGGAGGAATATTTAGAGAATGTAAGTGAATCTCCATAGCCCAGATGTGGACCAGAACTAATTAGCAAAGAAAAAATAGCTAAAAAAATACGAGCACAAAATTTGGGCATCGGTGGTCCCTAAATGACCAGAGAGACAGAAAAATAGCACTGTTTTGAAAAGATTCTTTAGATGATGCCTAGAGGTAAACTCAAGCAAATTTCCAAAGTTGTAGCTGAAAAAATGTGACTGAGTGCATCTAAAGAATCATCTTATTATTTTGCTTGTTTGTATGAATGACCTTTACACTTTCTGATTTTTATTCATTTTTCTCACATCTTTTATCCTTTCTCTTCTTCACCCACACACCCTTGCAAGCTAATGAACAAAATTGAAAAATGGAAGAGGATGCTTAAGCTTGGATGGAAGAAAAACGGACCCAACCATCACTATAACTGACATTCATTCATTACTCCACTCTCACAAGACTGAAGATAAAATAAAGTTATTGTAGTAGTAGTAGACAACAGGAATATAGACAGAGAGCAATATCAATCAATAATAATAACAGATGTATTGATTCCATTTGCTTTTGTATGTTACCATACCTAATATAAATACATTCCATACGTAATGAATCACTCGTCAATACCCATGGAATTTCCATGGGTCCAGTTAGGACAGAAAATAAACAAAAATAATAAATTACATGCAAATGTATCAAGTTGTAAAATAATTTCTTTTTTAGTTTTGCAAAAAGTGAAAAATCAAATCTTAATCAAATTTTGTAATCACACGTTTTTCATATTCCGTGATTTGTTTCATCCTGATTTGTGGTTCAAACAAGGAATTCTAGAAGAATACAACACAACTTGTTGTTCTTTGAAAACTCTTGCTTTATTCACACATAGAATGGAAAGAGAAAAGTCACACTTCAAATCATCTGATCATTTCCAAAACTGTAAGTTATAGTTTTCTCATCCTGATGTGTTAGGCACTCAAAAGCCAGGGATAAACAAATACTCTGCAAATACCAACTGGTTTATATATATATATATATATATATATATATTTCTTGGCAAAATCCACATCAGCAAATGACATGTAATTATTGTAATAGCTAAGTCACATAATTAGATACATGTAGTGCCTTCATTCAATCACATCATTTAACTAGATATGAGAGACATGTACTTTGATCAAGGCAGCCATGATTCCGTTCAGTCAAGCAAAATATATAACAACTACCATAAAACTCATTAAAAATAACAGGTTGCATCGATTAAATATTAAATTAACTAAAATAAATACTAAATAATTAAACATTTTATAATCATAGATCTTATGCTCTCAGTCTGCCCGTTATTTGTTTCACCAAGTCTATGATTTGTGGTGACATAAAACATAAGATCCAATTTCTTTTTTAATTTTCACCTGAATCAAGTGATAAGATAAATAGTTTTACTTTTCAATAAAATATTTGCCACTCTCCCTTCCACATTGGGGGGGGTTGAGGGATGCCATGCTGATGGGGAGGGGGGCACCTGCTGCTTCTCTAACAGTGTGCCTTTGCTCTGCTGCTGTTAAATATAATTCTCCCTCATCCCTGTGACTGACAGACAAATCAACAAAATTGATGACAACAGCTTTAGTAATAAGAGAACACATTTAAGATTTCAAGAAACAAAAAACTGTCCAAGTGTTGGAATAAGCTACACAATAAACCCTACATTATTGCAGTCTATTTGTGCACCCTAAATGTATGGCTATTTCATCCCTTCGGGCTCACTCTAAGTTTAAATGCATTTTCCCAAAAAAATTACCTAATATGATTATTTACTATATTTAGTCTGGCACAAGACCATTGTAAGGGAGCATCCAGTGAGGACAAAACTCATTATATCAATGAATATGATCCACAAAACAAGCTTGCTAACAATCACACTATAATAGGCCAACAAGCTTGTTGAATTTATAATTGATCAAAAGCACATTTTTTCATATTGTAATTTATATTCAACTCATGGTTTCATGAAAGTATTTATCACTACATTATTTATTGAATCTGTTTATTATTCACTACTTTGAAGTAAAAATTATTTCAACACAATTAGAAGCACATTATATATCTGTTGAAGAGAAAAACAAAATCTTCATAGCAAAAGTTTTAAATATTTCCCTCTTTCTTACTACATATATATAAATGAAAATAGTTATTCCTATATATCCAATCTATTTTGCATGTAAGCAAATAGACATTCTTATTATCTCATGAAACATTTCCATATGATATGCTACCCTGACACCTAGGTGTATTCCTTGGGCGGTACAATAATTTTTACACCCTCGAAATTACAACAGTGAATGTCGTTCTAAAATGTATTGTTTTTGTCAATACCTTGCACAGAAATGGACACAGAAACTAGTTTATGGTAAGCCGTTGAGATGTCAATGACCTTCAACTTATCCTATAGATTCATTGTGCATTGTTATTGCGGCATTGTTGGCTCCCTTGGTAACTTTATAGTCCAAATCCTCGGCAGAGCATCTTCCAGACGTTGGATACAGGATTCCTTCACCAGGTTCCGTTAGACCAGGTGCTATGCACCCATGCCTTGCCTGCAGAGTCAAATACGAGGATTTCTAGATTGTTTGAGGTATCTCACCCCATAAAACCATGCACAGCAGCTCAATTTAGTATCTTTGGATCATCTCAAAGAATTCAAATATTGCCCCCAGGGCTACAAGCAATACTAAACATCTTGGTTTCCAAATGAACAGGAAAAGAATCCAGTACTTACCCATTGTTGATGTGGATGGCTTGGCCATTTCCTCATCTGAATCACTTGAAGATCCTTTGTCACTTCCAGCCAATGCATTAGCAGCTGGAACAGCAGCCACTGACTTCTTCTCATGCACTAATAGTGTACGCATAATATCATCACTAGATTCCATCTTGTCTGTAATGATATCCACTTTTGAAGTACTTGCTTGGAAAAAAGCATCAGGCTGAAAAAAAAAGAATGAATATTAGTAAATTACTGAGTTGAGGCTCCAAAACTCTTTTGAGTAAAGTGTCATTATAAAATATAACAATAATGATCATCATTATTGTTATATCTTATAACAGCACTTTAATAATTCAAATAATTAGTAAATCAAAAAACAAATAAATAATAGTAAACTAAAATGCACCAAAAATTTGAGTAATTTCTCCAACTACTTCTTAATATTTTTCAATACTTTGTTGTTATTAATGAAATGGGGAGATAACTGACTACACTGTTTCACTTGATCCACTGTAGGCATCATCATCAGAAAGAGAGGAGTCTATCTTCTGCAGGAATATCAAGTTGTTACGCTTGAAATGTTTTCTTTTTTTCACATCATAGAAGATACTTTTGAAAGTGGAAGATCTATTAATGTAATTGCATTTTTTTTAGATTCAAAGTTGATAAAGATGTAATTCATTATCATCGGAGGTTTTGAGCCCTCAACAGCAAGGATGTCTACTCAAACAGTTGGACTTATTTTCAAATACAATTTTGAATTAGGATATACTGCCACGCACACATCTCGGTAATAGGAATGGATCTGGAAATATGGATAGCAATGATAAATGTCAAGAAAGGCCTGAACCAGTTCTTAATGATAAAGAGTTATTGACAACAATGGCCAACAACTCAGGAACAACAGTTAAAGAACTTTCTGGAGACTTCAGGACTTCAACAGAAATCATTTTTCATCATCTTATGACAATAGGAAAGATTAAAAAGTTGGAAAAATGGGTCCCAAATGAAGTGAATGGAATACTCCATGATACTGCTAGATTCCCCTAAATACACACACACACACACACACACACACACACACACACACACACACCTCACAGTGTCTAAGCTTAGAGATTGGGATATGAAATCTTGCACAATCCTTCATATTCACCTGACATTTCTTTTACCAACTATGATCTTTTCAAGCATTTTCAATTTCATATCCAGAATAAAAAGTTCAATACTAAGGAAGCCATAGTTTGTGCTTTTATTGAATTTGTGACCACTAAAAAGTTTTATAGAGATGGCATATTATCAATAGAGGATCATTGGAAAAAGATTATTGCTTCAAACGGGTTAGATTTTGATCAATTTTTTGCTCATTTTTGTTTCTTATATTTTCCTTTATCTTCACAAAAAACGACATTTCTTCTGTAACATTAGTGGCAAACAGGAAAGAGTAATAAACAAACTGGTTCAGCTCATTCTCAGCAACACAAGCCACACACACAGAATTATTCTCCAAAGTACCAAAGCTTATTCCATATTTAGATACAGAGATGTTCTCCAATTCCTTTCCTGCTTTTCTGTTCACTACTTATTTCTGTAAAGAAGAAACCCCTCTTTCCATGTTTTTTTCAGTTTTATTTGAAGAAAGCTGTAACAGCAAAAGGCAACACCACTAAGAAGTCAAAACAACCCTCAAAAGGCAGATGATCCTTCTCAAAATCAGAGACAATATCAGATTATGTTCATTAATCAAAAAGCATCTATCTGCACCAATTGAGAAAATGTTATGAAGATGAATACCTTTCTCTGGCTCACTGATATCTAATTGAATCATATAGCAAAGCTAAATTAAAAAAGAGGTCTGGTTAGTAATAGAAAGCATCATGTGACCAACATCTTTTGTCCGAATTCTATGTAAAAGGTGATTATTTAAAAGATTTGATCAATGAATTCAAAGAAAAGTGCATTTGGAGAGCATTTCTTAATTCAATCAGAACCCAAAATGATTTAATGTGTTAGTCACCTTGTCAAGAGCCACATTGCTTTTCTTATCTACTGTACTCTCCCTCATCCAAACAGGTTGTTCTTTAGCTGGCTTTGTCTCCTTAACATTGGACTCATCATCAATGGTGACCGTCACTGTATTCTCCTCATAACCAAAACTGATATTCCTTGTGGCTTCTCCACTCCATGCTCCAGGTCGTTCATTTGATTTATTGCCTTGATGAGACCTGCACAAGGAAAACAAATACAGCAACGTTATATCAAATACAGTAGACTTTGGTTATGTTGTATATTTCAAATCGGGACAAAAAGGGATTGTCAGAGGTCAAGAATTTTGCAATGCACTGAAAATCAGGAAGGAGAGATATTGTCAGTGATCAGGAATTTTTAAATCACTACGACATCCATTGAAAATCAGGACAAAAAGGGATAATCAGTGGTCAAGAATTTTGCCATCCGTCGTGCCTCTCATTGAAAAATCAAGAAAAAAGAGATTGTCATTGGTCAGGAATTAATGTAAGCATTACTCACAGCAGAATAAGGACAATATATATATATATATATATATATATATATATATATATATATATATATATATACACACACATATACATAAAGAAAAGAAATTACAATACTTACTTCTGCCCAATTGATTTCAGATCAACTGGTTCAGGTTCAAGAATTTCAGGAGCAAGTCTCACATCTTCACAGTCTTTGAGTAAATCATAGATGGGTTGAATCTGTTCATTGAACCTTGCCAACAGTGTTCGTGCATCCTGTTTTGGCATTGCACTTTCATCCTCTTCCACTTCCACCTGGCAAATCATACATTGCAGTTCCCCAGTATAAGGGTCAAGCAATTGTCCAGCTTCAAGGTCAGTGTATGTTTTAAAGCACTCGGGACACTTGAAAGACGAACGGCTAGTGCTCTGCCGTTCAGCTGCTTCAATTTTGCGTCGGACATGGTCCAGTTTGTACTTGACCACGTTGACAAAAACTTTATAGTTTATGAAGTAATAGTTATGTCGTGTAGTGTGTCCTTCTGAATCAGTTTCAACACGCATACGCACTTTAATGAATTTGTCCGTCTTCAGTGTATTCAACATTGAACGCATTTGTTTGCGTTCAAATTTCAGTAAGTCAAGCATGTCATCCTCTTTCATACAAGGGTGCCGAACAAGAAGATCCAGAATAATTGCATGCTCCATGCTGTAAAATCCACGCGCAATGAGGCGGACAAGCCTCTTTAGAGACTCGGGCACTTCCGACAGAACTTCAACATCCATGATTCACTTTAAAGGAAGATTCTGAAATTCAGATTTGAAAAAAATATAAATTTTCTATAAATCAATATGATCGCAAATATATGTAAACCCCACTTTTTAAAAGTTCACTTTACAATACTTCCCTATTACAAAAAATTTACATTGATCAACAAAAAAGCAATTAACAATAATTTACATGGCAAACATTCTTTAGCATTCTCAGACCAAAAAATGTCAAAGGTTAAGGTTTGTCTTTTACTTTAGCTGATGTGGAAAGCTGAAAATTTGACAGTTCACTAGAGAGCCTCATGCATTTTTATATCATTTCAGTCCTTTGCAGACACTGAAAGCATCCTGCAAACTTGTCCTAAACTTATGTGCTCTTTTACATTTTCCTGCAATCATAGCTTAACTATCAATTGCAGCTAAAATCCCATGTGTAAGGTAATTTTGAGGGTCTGGGAATGTTCAAAAATTTTCCCATTAAGATTTAATAATTGTTTCGTTGCTTTACACTATTTTGGCCACAAAAAGTTTCATAGGAATGCTCTATTCTCAGACATTGGATGAAACTATATACAGAATTCCCCCTCGATTTCTCTAAACCTCTCTCATATCTCCACTTGGTTTTTCAAGCTCCTCCAATTTAAAAAGTTTTTTTCAAGCATTACAAAGCAAGGACATAATGGCTGGATTTAAGTCATCTCATTTTCTAAGAAACCCAGGAAAGTGAAATATCATTTTGAAGGTTATAAGTCATGGATTTGAATTATGACACTATAATGGTCATATAATCTCATTATGGATTAAAAATGTCCACAAAATTCAAGCGCACTCACATGCGTTCCTGGCTTGAACAAGTTAACAGAGATGGTATAGGTTAGAGTGATTAAAAAGGAAAATGGTTGAATTCTTTCAACTTTTAGCCCCTCAAATTGTTTCCAAACTTTTAACTGCGTTAAGTTCAGTGCAGTTGTTCTCAGACTGTGTGCCATGGCACAATAGTATGCAGCAACTATCTCCGAAGTGTACCAAATATTATTCCGAATAGGCAAACGTATTTTGAGGTGTGAACACGTCCTGTAGAGGTATAATATACATCCTATTTCTGCCACGGAGTTACCAATCTAGCAATTTTATCACTAGATTTTGTTCTAATCACAATCTTTTCAGCAACAGATGAAAGGAAAAAAAGGGTGATGAGTACGAATATCATTATGCTGATATTAAAGTTTCATTCATCAACTACCAAAATGATTTTGTCTGATTCATTTCATATTTACAGTCGATGTACCACATAATTCGAATATATTCCTCAGTGAGTGTCATACAATGAAGTTTGAGAATCATTGGGTCCAGTGTGTGTGAGAGAGAGATATTATTTTAGTTTGCAAAAACTGTACACAACAATATCTGAGATTGCTAAATAAAAAGAAAAATGCCAGTCGTTTCAAGAATCTGATGAAGTTTCATGTCGTTGACAATTGCTCTGTCCATCATTATTGCAGATGCTACCTTTACCAATTAGACTATGCTGATTCTATGCTCGAATTTGAAGTTAATTTTCCATATCGCTCTTCTTTTTGCAAAGAAATGAATTCTATACAAGACAAAAATTTGTTACTGATACATACAGTGACTGAGAACTAAAATGAATATCAAAAGTTTCACCTTTAGTCTTGTAAAGAGAAAGAAAGAACACTTCTGATTTAAAGATACTTCTAGCTTATATTACTTGTAAAATTGTCAATTAGTTCTTTTTTGGAAAAGGCACGCTATTTTTTCCGTTCTTAAATATACAACTAATTTTCCCATGATGTCAGCATTTAAACAATTTTCTGAATGGATTGTACTTGAAAAATATCAAAAGCACTATGGTTGCTCTGCAGCTTTTGTTTGTGTTTAATTAGAATGAACCCATTTTTAAGTATTTCTCTCCAAAATTGATGTGAGACCACTCTATAATTGGCAATTTTTAGTTACCTACCTTGGAAAATGCTACTATCTATCCAATTACCTGGCGTATAATATGAAAAGATTTTGAGTACGGATCAATATGTCCGTAGTTCCACACGTAGTTATCAGCCGAATTTTAACCTGAAGTTGTCAGTGATCATTGTTCGATATGTGATTGATACTCACCACTGAAGTAAGTACATTAATAAGGAAGGAGATTATGCTGTAAAATAAATGCTTTTTCATCGTTATGCTTCGGACTTCTTAATGCACATTTACCTAAATAAAAATAGTAACCTAGGTAGGGTTGAAAACGACAAAAGAGCAAGTACCGCTACCCACGTGCACAGCGATCAGCCTAAGTTTTAGTACGTAAATAAATTTAGTTATTTGAGATTTTATGAGACATATTGATTGAGAAACTCGATCATTTTTTTTACAATAAATAACGTTTTAGTGTTAAAAGTCGAACCACAAATTATCTCTTCCGTTACACTGGTTGAATTTGAAACTTTCAGCAGTATTTGATGCGATTGGAGATTACGAACGCACAAAGAAAAAAAAGTTGTTTTAATTTACTTTAACAATGCAACACGTGTATTTGAATATCTAATTTTTGTCTGTAACACACCAAAGAAAAGGGAAAAGGGGTGATTAGTAGTACGTATCAATTTGCTATTATATAAGTTTAGTTCACTGAAATGTTTTTGTCAAATTCATCTCGGTATAGTAAGGAAGGGAGGACTTCATGAAATATCAATTTAATGTACTCATTTTTGACGACACGGATACGGGTTACACTGGGGTCTTTTTAAAAGAGATTACAGAAAGAAATTAGATGGATAACGACAACGTGAAATAAACATTTTAGTGACCATTTTTATCTTTTAGGACTTCAATATAAAAAACTCAGCATTGCACGACCCAAGTTTCACAGATCATACTTTTAAGCAATTCAAATGATTTATAATTTTAAGCCTCATTTTTTGAATAAAATTTTTTAGGGGGTAAAATCTACCTAAGAGAAAGGGAAACCAAAACATGAAGAAGTTGTTTGTGGTTCACTTGTATAAAACGTGCCACCTAATCCGACTAAAAGCCGGGTATACGATAAGTCCAATGTTGCTTATACACACGACAAAATCAAGTCAAATTTTGATACATCAGATAATAAACAAATAGATTTAAAAGTAGAAACTCACAAATTTTGATTACTTTTCATTCATAAAAGGGAAAACGTTACCAGGAGAAGTTCACAAGTCGTAAACAAAACATTCGCAGAGCGCGCCATTAGCTTCCGGTTTATGAGGTTATTGGTAAAATTCGAATTGAAACTAAAACGGAACTAAAAAGCAATACAATTTTGATGTCATATGTATTCAATTAATTATTTATTCACTTTTGTTTGAATTTATTAGATGATCAATTTACATTCCAGAGCTCTGTCATAAAGTACACTGATGATTAATGAAGAAATGGAACCTCTTTCTTGAAGTGTGCGGACCTTTTTGGACAATTATAGCCCAATGGCCATTCCAGCATTTATATCTCCATGGAAGACACCAAGTAGTTTCGCCTTGGTATTTTACAAGAAAAAAAGTGCCTGCACCGCCCAATCCAGAACGTGACACTTAAAATTACTCCTCTTAATAGGAAGGTACTGTTTAGGGGGACCTGGTGGCTTTATTGAGAAAAGATTTTTATCCTTAAACTTCCTCTTCAATGTACCGAACTAAACAGATTGAACCGCTAAGACATCAATTCAAATAATCATTACAAATGAATGCCATGATAGTGTTTACAATATTGTAGAACTAAATACTTACTACAATAACAAGATGTTCAGGAACCTATATGAATCTATGACTTGGTATGTTCAATAAAGTTTTACACTAACACTATGCCCATGACAAACATCCTGGAAAATAGAAGTCTAATTGAACTCAACAAACGTGGTAAAACTTGTCTGTCATTTCAGTTCAGCCTTCATTAAACTATACTTTGATATTATCGCTGAACTTGCTTACGGATTTCACTATTAATGAAAAGCATAATTATGCGCTCTTTCTCCGGATGTGGTTGATAGTTTGAAAAAAGTCATACGAAACTACGCACTCAGTTAAGTCTGAACAAAAAAACAACTTTTTATTACTAGCTTTGCTTAAGCCTTTCTTAAGGGGAGATCACTCTGTTGTCTTAATAAGATTTAATCCGACACGCACGTTGTTGCCATTATGCTAGAAAACCTCTTAAATGGGAAAGAACAATCTAAAATTGTTCTTATAAAAGGTAAAATCTGACTTTTCATCTTTGCTAATTTCTTTGCATGTTTATTCATTACTTATTGATATTCCAGTGTCGCTGAACCTATTTTTTTAATTGTTCGAAAATTTCTTTGTTGACCAGAATGAAACACGACGTTTCAATCTCGTTTTTTTCTTTATCGCCAGAAATTCCATTTTCTGGGGAAAAAATCTGAAGGATTAGATTCATAGTGAGTTGCTGTCCATAAAAAATAGAGCAATGAAAACATAGGAATCGATTACTGTCACTTGTCACTCCATGTTTTATCTGTATAAACAAACGGCTCTACTATGGTTCTCTTTCTTTTTTTTTCACTTACTTTCCGATTTCCGTGGTCCCATTCGAAATGCGGTTTCTCGGCCTTTTGATCACAGCCTCTTGGCTGAGATTAAAGAATAGAATCTGTTCTTTGACGCCTATGGGCTGAGAAGTTGATCATTGTCCGGGATGGACCCCCATGACCAGCATGTTCAGGCTCGTCCTGAGAGCATCAACAGGATCCGTCCTGTGAACCAAGTCAAGCTTGCCTTAATGACTACGCAGAATCACCCGTCGCAACTGAAGGACTCTTGTACTACAGGGTTCGTCCTGTGGACATTGTCCAGCTTGTCCCGACGTCCTTGCGAAATCCTGCACAAGGAATCGGGTTCATCGCCCTCTGTGCCTGCACGTTTTCGGCTCCGTGTCATATTTGTAGTCGTGGGGATGCAAATAAATAAACTCAGCCTTTTGACCAAAATCAAAGTGTAATATCTATTCTTATCGACAGACGCGGGTCAAGATTCGTCTCTTTACAAACGAAGTTCGAGAAGAAATTTTTTTTTCTTTGAATGCTTTCAATCCATTAGATTACATCCGAAAATTTATTAGTTTTTAGAAGAGAAAAGTTTGTTTTTTTTTGTTGTTTTTTTTCAGGTTTTCCTAATTAGAATAAAATTCCAATGCAATAAATTTCTGTGAAGGTTCTTTGGTCTTTGCTTTGTTCCCAAAATCAGTTTCATATCCCTACTTTAGGGTTATATCAGATATTTGGCTGATGAGAATAATTACTATATGTAAGTGAGGCTTTGAAGTATTTGTGTTTTGTTTTTTTTCAAATGGACGAACTGCAATACACAATGTCTATCATACGACATCTCTTCAGAAGGAACTTCTCCCAGAACAACACTGTAAAACAATTTTTTTTCTTTCAAATCACTATACATCAACAACATTCTCTGACCGCAGTCAGCCTTCTCCTTATAATTGTCTGCTTCTCTGTAGCTGGCCAGATCCCCCAGTTTGATATCATGATTGGCCCCATTGTTACCCACCCCCCTGATCTTAAGATCGCAAGTAGGATTTCAAAGGTGGTGGTTTTTGCCTGGTGCTTCTTCACAAAGGGGAGGAGGTTCTTCCACTGCCTTGTCCTCAAGTGAATTGTTTGGTTCCGAAGACATGCTAGCTGTGAGTCACTCGGCCCTACAGTGGGATAGTATCCTATCGACTACGACTGATTATCCCGATGCCTTTTAATTGGATCTGGTACGTATGTATCATGCCGGCATGTGCTGTGAGTTGAAGCATTGTCCTTGGGTATCACATTACCAGTATGCCACTTCTATAATTGAGCAGCGTTTTCTCGCAGCAATCAGGTGTCATCAAATAAAGAACCGAATAGTACCACCTTCGATGAGGATCGTCCGTTATGGGTGATGTCCCTATCTACCTTACACCGTGCGTCTCCCATTAAGTTTCCCATTCTGCGATCGTGCTGGTGCCGGATCAATGGACTGACCTGGTTCACACCCCCGACAATTGACTTTGCAACTTCTGTCATTACTACATGATTCACTCCCGTGCACCAGAAAGTCATGATGCTGCTACCTTCCCCACCATAACTGCCTGGGCCAACAACTGGTCTATCACCATCACATCTATCCTGCACAAGACGCAAAAAATCCACTTGACATGATCCAGTTGTCCTATTACAAACGCACAGGCCAGGCCATGCTCGGACATTTCTCCAAATAGTGCTACTAGGTTTCACAGCTGCGCGAGGTAGACTTCAAAGGAATTGTTTGGGTAAAGATGTCGTCCTATGAATCCTTCGTAGCAGAACTGCCAGATCAGGTCCTGGTTTCATCTTGTGGTGGCACCATTGGTACGATTCAAAATCTACACTTACCACCCATATGCAAGCAGCTTTGTTGAAAGATTTCACTATCAATTAAAATCTTCTTTTAATAATTATATAACGAAAACCAAAGTGAACATTTACCTCTGGTACTATTATCACTCCACAACCTAATGAAAGAAGACATTAATTACATTCCTGCTGAATTAGTTAATGATACAATAATTTCAAAAATTCCACTCTCACCCATCTGACAACACCAAAGACAAGAATGCATTCCATCTGATCTGTATAAAAGTAAGTACATTTTTATCAAAGAGCACAATATCAGAAAACCTCTACAACCCTGTAATGAGGGACTTTTCCTTTCCTTAAACAGAGCAGACAAATACTACACCATTCACAAATCTGGTCAATCAGACTCTGTTGCAATTGATGGCCTTGAACCAACATACTTTGATCAACAGCAAGAACACCTATCTCCAAACAAAGGCTCATAGTATCCACACAAAACTCAAAGTCAGGCAGAATAGAGCACTGGACATGACATTTTAAGACATCCTTCTGATATATATTATTTTGAAGTTGAGTATTGTGGAGAAACTGAACCATTTGTTCCCTAATCAGTTGATTAGAATATGAAATGATAAATCTCATTGTCACTTCAGGGTGCGTTTTTAAACAAAGTTTCATCTGTCTAAATTCCTAATGAAGACACTTAAGAATTGAAGATTAGTAAACCCTTCTACAAATAAGATAACATATTTTTCCTGGCCATTGAATAATTAGGTAGGTATGAAAAATATCCTCTGTTGCCAATCAGTCTCTTGTATACACACTGTCATAGTGGAAAATCTTTCATCAGAGATGAACAACAAACCCAGAATTCCAATGAAATGATAAATCTTTCTTTCTACTCAGAAAAAGATACAAGAAGCAGAAATTAGTCAGTCTAAAACCACACTTCAGACTAGGTGAACAAGGTGATATTTCAGTTGACACAAATAAACCAAAATTAGAGGATGGGACTTCACCTGTTACTCAAATTTTTGTGAAGATGTCACTGTATCTGGAAAATGACAAGAAATGAATTCCCAGGTTTTCTCTGAGGAGCTTGCTTTTTCAGGGGATTAAAATCAAGGCTCCATTTGACCTGTTTTCATGCACTGAAAATATACTTGTCAACACTGGTGATTATCTCCCTTCGTTTTTATGTTTAAATGATAACCTCCCTTAGTTTTCAGATTCAAACGAACTTGACAAATCATAAATATTAGGTAGACTGTTTAAACATGAAATTTCAAGTCTATTCTTTATTTTCTGGTTTTCTCTAACGTTGAGTTGTTTAACATGAAGAGGATAGATTTTGAAGAGATCAAACATCATCCAGAATACCATTTTGAAGTTTTGTTAAGATGATGGAAAAGGGTTAGGCAAGTCTCTTCTCTTGGAAAAGTTTTCCGAATTAACAGCTGCTGCTATTGTGAACCTGAAGACATGAATTGAATTTGCTGGAGATCTGAGAGTCTATGACGCAAAGTATCAGCAAAATTGCCCAAAAGCATTTCTTGAAGGAAAAACCTCAAATGATGACAGCAAAACTTGTAAAACAAAATGTGGATTAGATGTCTTGAAAATTAAAGCATTTCTCCTGGTCGCAGAATGGATGAAGGAAAAACAGAGCAGCACAAACTGAGTTGAAGGGGATAATGTATCAACATCTCCTACAAGGGTTACCTACTTGTTCTGTCAAGTACATTAAAAGATGTCTGTGAAATCATAATCCTTGAAATGTCTGGAAAACCAAACATTGTAACAATGCAGAATAGGACAACATCAATATTGCCTGAAAAACTAGAAGATGTGAAGACAAGCAAGAAAAACCAAGAATAGTTTTGTTACTAAGTGCAAGGAATAAAGTATTAACTTTTACCCTAAATTACTTTGACTGCATTGAAGATACCTCGTCTGGAGCTAACGCACCTCCTGTCATGGGGGAGTATGATTTGCCAAAGCCCTAAAGTAGACAATGAAATCACTGCATGGAATCTCGTGGGAAATTATTTCTATTAAAGTGACAGAAGCAAGAACTTTCAGAAACCTTGTCGAACACCACCGTGAACCCATGAGATAAAGATGAAATTATAATTCAAAAAGATTTGTCAAAGTAGATCTTGGGAGATTTGAACAAATACATAATGTATGTTTGTTCTCTAGAAACTGGCAGGGTTTCATGTCAGATTGTAAATGGTCATTTTGAATCTACTGCAGTTGTCTGTAAACCTCAAATACTTTTAAATTCAGAGACTATTGAAACTATCTACTGTGAGATTTGTTCAAAATCAGATGAAACAAATGGACCTTTGCAATGGGACACTGTTATTTGATCAGCCTCTTCATATTGAAGTGAGCAAGATAGTTCTCAAGATAACCTCAGTGTTGATGAATGCCTAAAAGACATATTGATGTTGACAAAATGTATGAAAGTGGCTTTTCAGGGTTCTGGAACATCTCAACCTCGGATCCAATTCACTGACTTTGTGTCAACCATCAAGATATTGTTTGAGCTGAATGAATGGGCATGTGGAAATTGAATTTAACTGCAACGGAATGCCTGCTTCCTATTTTTTCAGCATGCAGTCATAATAACTTGTCCGTTTCTGTACAACTGTACCACCATGATTTTTTGATTCTGTGTTTATACTTGACGAAGGTTATGAGAGATGAAGAACAAATGACCACTGAATAAGCTCTGTTGAGGTCTGCTAAAACTCAAGGCAGTCTCTATATTGTATACAAAGAAGCAGCACAGACAAAGTGGTTGTTTTCAGCCCATATTTTGGCTCCATTCTCAGACTCTTGGAAATTTCTCCAATACTATTTCTGGTACTTGGTCAGAACCGCACCGTGAGATGAATATAATCCACTGGAAGATCATGAAAGATTTGTGTTTTCTTTCACAGGAATAATCTATTTGCTTCAAACAATGACACTAGGTTGAGGAGCATCACTATTGGAGTAAAAAGGGAAAGAAAGGGGGTAATCAAACTTCTTGACCTCAAATGTAAAGTTTACATTTTTTTTAACTCCAAACAACAGCTTGCTAAAGAATTATTATCAGCAGCAGCATGGTACCCCAAAGAAATGACCCCTCTAGATACTACTACAGGTGCCCCCGACCCAGCTATTTTGGAGCCAAATTAATAACGTATCCACCATCCAATCACATTATAACATCATAACCGACAGTCCTGTACTAATATTGTTTACAAACACGATTATGAAAAAATATTTAGCTTAAATTGTTGGTTATGTATAGTTATGTATTTAATTGGAGTCTGTACTAATTATTTAATTTCCATAACTTCATTAACTGCTACAAATGAATTAGACACCTGACTGCTATAAACATTGTGGGAAGCTATTTTCTGACACTTTGAATCCAATAGTGTCATCTTATGCCAAATATATCTTCATTAGCAACAATTCTTGGCCATTTATAGCTACTTTTCAACCTGAGTATATTCTCCACCAATTGAATTGGTTGTAAAAAAAAATTGCTATTTACTCACTTATTTCAAGTAATCCTAAAACATGTGAATATGAGAACAAATGAGTTTGTTAAAAACTATCAAAAAGTTATCGTTTATTTGTGTTGAAATGTTTAAATATATGTTTTTCTATGGCCAAAATAAATTGCACTGATATAATTTAAGAGATATAAGTGGGAACCTAATATATGCTGCTTATTTAGGAATACCAAATTTTGATTGCATTAAAAGTACATATTTTCATGTTGAGAAAAAAAAAATTTTTTAATTAGAAAAAATTTCCCAAAGACTCAAGACTCGATTCAATCAAATTTGGATCACCAAAACATTATTTTACGAAACTTGATTATTGTCCGTGTGTTCACTGCATTCATCAAACTTTGTTCAGTAAATCCAAAGTCATTTTGAACGGATCCACAAGTTTCTTGTTATATCGGGGTTCGTTATAGGTTTCACTGTATTTCAAGCTTTTCAGAAACATTTGCTGACTCGAGTTGTATTTCCAATTTCCACTTGAAAATTCTATTTTTTCATTTTTTTCAGATACAACTGAACAATCAGGTTACCCACTAGCAACATGTTACCTGAAGTCTTTATCAAACAGGTAAGCTTTTTTGCAATCTAAAATAATTACTTGCTAGAAGTTGGACTGTAGACATGGTTAACACTGGTCATTTGATGTGGCTTGCTTGCCAATCATCGATTCAATTTCTGCTAATCCCTGGTTTGATGCTGCCAAATTTTGGTTGGCTATAAAATGGCTACTTTGATTGTATAAAAATGATGCATAACTATGTGCCATCTTTTACATTGTAAGAAAAACAGAAGTTAACATGTATATTATATTGGGTAAGTCACACACTTGCTGACCCAATGTTCACCCCTACCCCATTCAAAGTTCGATACATTGTTTATCTGTTGGCTGTAGATAGCGTCTAATGTTAAAACCAGAAGTAGCTATTTTTATAGCCAGCTGAAACCAGGGATTATCCAATTTCTGGACACCATCCATTGATTATGTATGTACGCATTCATGAAAATGAAGTTATCTTTCGTTTATGTAGGTAAATTCCAGAAGTGAAACTAAGGGGAAACAACTCCCACTTGGTACATGGCAACAGACTGTAAAATCTGTCAACCAATTCCAAAACATTAGGGTTTGGGTTATGCATCAAATGGAAATAGCTTCCTCTTACTTTTATATTTTTTTAATTCACTGACATGAAACAAAAGATTGCTAAAAATGATAAGGTAAGGACTTTTGGTAAAATGCAATTTTATAAAATTCATTCTGTAATTTTGAAACGAGTCATTCTGGCTGAACTGTTGATCTCCATTCTTTATGTAATGAATGTATACAAACACAATTATGAAAATATCAAAAACCATCAACATAGGTTCCCTCAATTTTCGAATAGGTCTGGCTGTCTATGCACTGGCCGCAACAATGGCATTACAGGCCTAAAAATTAAAACATTTACTCCTTATTATGTCTAGAAAAAACATTTTCTTGTTTTTGGAAATATGCTCCCAAAATATGGGGCTTCGATGCAAAGTTTATGCTAAATCATGATCACTGCCCGACAAAAGTTGAGAGAAGTAACTTTGTTATTGATCCCCCCCTTTTTCCAATTTTCCAATTGATCACCCCCAATACAACGAAAGAAGACATTGGTTATCTGATGATTTTGATTGAGTGACTAACCAGACGTATATTTATGTGTATTCATAAGGATATACACTAACTACAAAACTCAGTTGAGAATTAGGAAAAATGGAGGAATTCTTTCTTAGATTTTCAGCATTTTGCTTTTTCTTTTGATTTGTAATCAAGCGCAAAGCATGTAAAAATTCTCAGGTTACATCACTGGATTTCTTTTTATTGTTAGTGGGTCCCAAAACTCTGTGTGTACTTAGAGCCCAGGTGTAATTTATGATAGATTCTCCCCAAATAAGGACAGGCCACATATTTTAAATAAACCTCGTACTTTTTTTATTTTACAAGGTGGGAGGGGTTTCTATTTACAATGTATCCCTAATGTAAAATCAGACATTAGTTTCTGCCCTTAGTTTCAAAATCAACTCAAAGGGAAAGGAAGAAGCAAGAGATGCTATGAAGAGAGGAAAGAAGAAAAAAGGAGTTGAAATAGAAAGTTTATAACTTTGAAGAGACATTGACATACCAACTTTTGTTCAACAAATTTTATGAAGATGAAATTTGTCTCAAGGAATGATAGAAATACTTTTGATAAGATTTTATCTGTTAAAAAGGAATTCTATTGAATATAATGCCTATTTCAGTTTCAATTTATCGATAAACTGTAATAAAAATAATTTTTATGTTTATGATTCTGAAATTTTTAAAAAACATATAAAATCAATCATATAAATGTTTTAGATTTTACAAAAATCGAAAAATGTTTTTGCAAATATTTTTGTGCATTCAATCCATAGGACTTTGGGCTACTGTGGGGATTTTTCTGTTTTGAAAAAAGTTAATTTTGAAAGGTTTTAGGGGTGAGGATTCTGTTACAATGTAAACATAATGTGAAAGTGGGTATATATTTACCATCATTCCTATGGAAGTACAGACAAATGTACAGCTTACATGTGTTACCTCATTCTAAAATTTTGAAATTTCAATCTTTTTGATGATTTAGAATTCACTCACTTGAGGTTAAAAATTGCGCACAAATGAAAACAATTTAGGGTAAACTTATTCAAAGCAAAAACAATATGATTTACATAATTACTTTTTTTTTTTTTTTGCTGTTTTTTTTCTCTAATTCTTTTATTTATGCACCATTATTAACGTCAATGAAACTTTACAATTCATCTGAACTACCTTCTCTACATTATGCCAAAATATTGAAGATTTTAGAATTTCATTTTTATTTTTGACCCATCTAACCAGAAGAGAAATTATTCAACCAAGCCATACTACTGAAAAAATGACAAAAACTATGTGCCCACTTTATCATAATGGATTGTTAACAGAATCCTCTTTTTTTATAGAAGGGTTATTTTTTTATGCTAAATTGGTCTCTTAGTTTATGTCCAACATATGTTTTTTGAAAATTCGCTTTTTTCAAGGATCACAGCTCAACAAAAGGTGAGAAGTGGAGTAACTTATTCATTGATCACCTCTTTTACAAAAAAAATCTGTCACATCATGCTTGGGTACACATCTGTTCAGTTGTGTGTCTACATCAAGTAATATTCAAAGAGTTTTCCGGACGATGGAATTCCTTTTTGCTATTTATGTCATAAATAAAATGTTTCAGTCAATTCATTCTCTGGCATCCTTCAGGTGTAATATCTAAATCCAAACAAGGTGTTCAATCATCAAAAAAAACTTAGAATGGTGATGACCCTTCTCGAAACAATAGTATCTTCACTTGGTTGATTTTTGATTTAATCTTTAGACAGGAAAGCATTTACAGTCTTTTCATTCTTTTCAAAAGGTTTGACCAGATCCACTTGCTGTGTTTTGATATTTCCCCACAAACTTTCAAGAACGTCTTGCCTGAAGAAACTCTTTCACAGTAAGTTTTTGTACCTTCTGTTTTTTCCAACAATCCTCTCCCTTTGTTTCCTCAGTTCTCTCCCCTGAATACTACATGGCTACATTACACAAGACTACTCTTAGTTGGCATTTAACTGAATCTGTATTAAAATTCTTTTATTCTGATGAATCAACTCATGTTTAAGTTAGGGTTTTTTTTCTGTTTGTATTCTTGGTTTTTTTTCAATATGAACTATAAACATTCTGAAAAAAAAAATAGATTCATAATCAAAATCTGAATGCCAGTTTGACCGATTATTAATTTCAACAAAATGCTGACAAAAATGTTTTCAAGAAAACAAGTGTTCACTCAAAAAAAACATTCATCTACAAAAAAGTCCTGACATAGTTTCATCATATATCATCAGCAGACATTACATATTAGCAGCAGTTTTGGTTGTGTATATTTATCTTAGTCTCATTCTTATAATGAGAAGAAAGATTTAAAGAAATGTTTCCCATTCCTATCAATTTTAAATTTGATTTGCTCTTTTCGAATATTAATAGCTTTGTGACTTCTATGATTTTTATTGAAATTTTATTTCCACAGTTGCACATTCCACGATTTCAGTTCTGACCCATTGGGTTGGTTAGATGATGGACATCTTTCGGTTAAATCCACAGACTTTATCCACAGTCTTCGGAAACATCCCACTTTAAGTAATTCTTGTCCTCAAGGTCAACAGGTTGCGGTTATGCTTTGTTCCCTAACTAATTTGTTAATCCATCGATCTCCGTCCTACACATGCCGTTTACTCCAGAAACTTGTCGACTCTCGTACACCTCCGTTTGCAGGTAAGATTTTATTTTTGAGTACCATTCCAGATAGAGATAGCCTTGATGGTAAGATACAGAAAATTCCAATCATTATGATCTGACGTCCTAGCAGAATCAGAATATCTTGGATAATGTCATTATTTACTTCTCTCTCTCTCTCTCCCTCCCTCTCTCTCTCTTTCTTTGTGTTGGTGCTTCTTTGATATTCTTGCCATATTGGTACAAGAAATTAAGTCTGGGCTCTTTTTGTATGAAATTAGATCTCTTGAATAAATTTGTGGAACTACACTTCTACAAATGTAGAAGCTGATGTGGGATGTCAGATGCATATGCCCCCCTGCATAATCTCAAAACTATAATAATTCCTTTTAAATTCAGTATCATAAAACAGTGAAATGATTTTTTGAATTAATATCTCCAATTTGTACATGATATAGACAAATGCATAGAAGGCTTCCTCTGAGTTTGATACCTAAAGCTAACATCTATTCATTATTTTCTGTATTTTTCTAAGAGAATCTATTAAAAAAGATAACTATTTTAATCTGAATTTAAATTCAAAATAGAAATCATTTAGACTACAGGTACATTTTCACTAAACTCGCAGCTGGAATATAACAAATAAATACCAATTTCATAGAATTGTAAATACTTTCCTTCAATTTCAGGGACAACTGTCGGTCAGGTTGTGTCTGTGGTCCACAATGACCTTCATGGTGAACACATACTTTCACAGTTGGGTTATGTTGCTTCCAGTGTGATTACTCTCCTGAACAATTCTCCGTCAAATATATTTATGAATTGTCATATCCTTCACCATAGAACAACAGGGAAAATTTTACAAATTGTGAGTATTTCAGAAAATTGTTCAGAAATTTTCCATCAATTTATGCAAAACTGGTTGATGATTTTTTATGTAAAAACCTTTCCCTAAGTCCGATAAGTATACATACCGAATTTGGTAGTCCTACATTAAACCATTTGGTCAGCTATAGAGGACAAACAAACTCTTTCCAATTATTAATACCTTATAAATATATAAGTAAGAGGTGTTTGTGTATTACACTATAAAAAGTACCTAAATATGGGTGCAGCCCAACCAAATTTGGCATGACTACTCAATTGACATGGGGGTCAGGGATTAGAATATATATATCTAAGGGGCATAAAGTGAAAGGAAATCCACCCTTTAGGAGGTCAAAAGTGAAGGTGACTTTTTCTTTAATTAAAATTGAAAAAAAAGTTTTGGGGAAAAATGCTTTTTTTAAATGTTTTAGAGGTGGGGTTCTATTTATAATGTAACTATGATGGAAAACTGTACCCTTACATTCCATTCAACATATATGTATATATACTAGCCGAAATAACTCGTTCATTGGATGGGAATTAGGCTAGTAGTTGTAAATAGGCAAGTATCCGACCTTTACTCTAAAAAAAGGTGAGCCAATTTTATGCAATTTGTTTTCTAATCTAAACTTTTCATCTGTAATTTAGGAAGAACAATTCCGATTAAATTCTAATTATGAAATGAAAGATCTTATGGAACTCCAAAATGCTGCAGTCCCTCTCACTGATGAACAGCAGGTAAATATATATATTCTTTTTTTATTGGGATTTTCTCCTTGTTTTTATGATATCAATATTCTTATATATTAGATTGATTACATTATTGGGCATAGAGTTATGGGTCATGAGAGTTACAATATTTGATGGGATGTAAGACTCATTGTTTTTACTCCCAAATCTCTCAGAAAATATCCCCCCTGGTCTTATATGTGCTGATAAGATATTCTCCTATAGCTAAATTGCTTTTATTCTCACTTCTAAATTACAACAGTATTACTAATGAAAAAATGTTTTCTGCTCTTCTGTTGCTAAATATTTCAATGATATTAAATGCTTACCCCTAAATACATTTTTTTCTAAATAATCCCTGCTGAAATGGGGGTGGGTCTTATATATCATGATGTAAAGTAATTTTTTTTCTATTTTGTATAATAGAAAATTTGATTCTTGAGAACATTTAAACTTTCCATGATTAGTGTGGTAACAAGTGATGGAATTTATCAAGAAAGTCTATTATCATTAATGTATGACTAGTTTTTCTTTCATCTCATTTCTGTTGCTTTCTATTATAACTCTTGGACCATCATTCTGTGGCCATTAGTAAGCTGCTCTTATTGTTTGTTTTTTTTTTACGACAGTATTTGAATAATTTTGCAGTTGCATGTGACTTGAAAATCCTCAAAACAGTATCTTGCCCTACATTTTCATTCAACCAAAATGAATGTGGATTTTATTCGAGCATTTGAAAAAAAAAAATTAGGGAGATTACTATATAATTAGCATATGATAATCTCCCTGGATGGATGTTACAGACAAAAATTACAGACAGCATATTACATAAGTAGATTTCCAAACCACACTGCATGCTGATGACCCTAGAATGACCATCTGAGAGTTGCAATAAAAACTATCAGGAATAAAAACTAATCAAAAAATCTACTCATATGATAATTAGCAATGTGCAGATGTCTTCTGTCAAGCTAAGGATGGAGTAAAATAGAATTTCATTCATGTTCTAATGATTTAATAAAGATGCTGATTTTAAAGAATAATGTAAAAATAGAAAAAGTAATAAAACAAAATCTCCCCATAATTGGTGAGTTCATTTGAAACAGAATATTTAACATGGTTCCTTGAAATTTTTTTTTTCCTGACACTCTTTAGTCAAGTAATAAAGACAGTCACCAGATGCTTCCTTTCTATAAATCCAAGTATAGTGTTTAACAGTGGAAAAATCCTTCCATCCATTCAAAAGGATTGCATACCTGCCAAACACACAAAAAAAATTATTATAATTAAAAAAAATCCATTAGTAAACAGAAGGCTATTCCTCAAGCTCACTGCAATTCAAATCTCTATTATCTATGTCTATAAAATACAATTTGTATTTTCATATATTTTGTGTATGCCGTCAATTTTGACAGGACAGGTAAACTATTTAATAATAATATTTAACTAGGCTTCATCTATGAAATTCAGAATAATATTACAACAACCTGTTTCTGATCTGTAATAAGAAATGTTTTTTTTAATAAGGAATTAACTAAATTTGAGTTATGACCATTATCTTTTGAAACCTAGGAAATAGAAACAAATCAAGAAATAGATAATTATAGATGATAATTTTGACGTGGCAAGAATCTGATTTTTCGGCAAACAAAGAGTTTTTAATTGTCATTATTGTATCACTTGTTTACCCGTGAGATTTTTATACCTCTTTGCAGACTTGGTCTTGAAAATGGAGCAAAAATAAAAAGAAATAAGAGAAGGTGAAGTGTTTAAAATCCTTCAAATGATCCAATAATTTCAATGTTAAAAACTCCATATTTTATTCAATCAATGATTATTGCCTTTGTTGCATTGTTTTATGTCTTTATCAAAAGACATTTTTATTTTGGATGAAAAATAAAGAGCTTTCCAATTTGATTTGATCCTGTTTCTTTTTTCAGCCTGATCCTACAGCCAATCTTACTTTTAAACTCAACCTTACAGACAAAGAGAAAGCAGATAGAAGTCGACAGGTTCTTCCTCATGTAAAAATCCAGAACACGTAAGTAATATAAGCAATTTTCTTTTTTTTTGTGTTTATAAGAATGAAACTTGTTCATTTTCTCACATTGTAGTGTATCGCTTATTTTTTTCCAAATATGCAAACATTTCAAGCTTGAACGTCCTCAGTCCAGTCCAGGTATGTCTGTCTGTCCCACTTCTGCCCCATAGGTGCCAATCTAGTAGTTTTATCACTAGATTTTGTGAAATCTTTCTTTTATATCTTGCTGATATTAAAGTTTGTAGACAAAAACATTTCACTAGAGCAATGCTCTTTCCAAAAATGCACGTTAGGAACTTTATGCTGTGTGGCAAGGCCTACCATAATAATCAGGTAAAATAATTTTTCCATCTATTGTATGAAACTGCTGCTTCTAAGTATTTCAGTTACTTATCTTAAAATGTGAAAAGTCTAAATTTGAATGTATCACCAATTTAGATATTTCATATCTAAATTTAGCTTCATTATTTTAGATAAAATATCTAACATCTGTAATCATTTAACCGTGGATTCAAACAAACTTCAAAGTCGACTCTGCTCAGCCTGGCAAGTATCAACTTTATACAATGACCAATTGTCAAATAACCGTAGTGCATACATGCGCAAATACACATATCTTCAGTTATAGTTAGATTTCAATAAGGTTTGAGAACAACTGATGTAAACAAATGGGATCAAAATATATGTATTCTAAACTTTCAGCTATGATTTTAATCTATAGCTTATGTTGTACACGTACTGTGTTATTTTATATAGGGTATTATCATGATGTATTGTTTAGGGATGTTATTTTATATGACAAATCATTTGATTTTTTAAAATATGGCTTATATGCATAGGTTACCCCAAAAATGTAACTAACGATGAAAGATTAGTAAGTATAACAGCAGACATGCCTCACTCTTCGTGTCACTTCTATTGAGTGTACACCCATGTGAATATTTGATCCGTTTTGTCAGTTTTAATCTCAGACTGCATGCAAACCAGCTTGTGATATCATCTTTAAGAATACTAATCACACAGGGAAACTTCCTTGAGTTGATTTTCTACCAATATATTCAACCAAAGATTTTGACAATTTTTTCCACTAACTTTAAAGTTATTTTTTTCCACGCTGTATACCATCTCACTTGTATCAAATGAAACTTATCGGGTTATAAAACCTGAGCTGCTTAATTTTTAGCTTTAGACTTAGAGTCCTCAAGTTTCAAACTTCTGCTTTATTTTTCTAATATATATATATATATATATATATATATATATATATATATATTTTTTTTTTTTTCTCAGACCCCAAGAAGATGAAACTGTTGGTGAAGGAGGTGGAGGACAGATATTTTATGAACCAGATGATGCTGATGACTTTGATGAAGAAGATCCTGATGATGATCTAGACATCTGAATCGGATAAACGCTTTGCTTGAGAGAAGTTTTAAAACACACATTTTGTGACACGGAAGATGGTAATATTTCCTTTTGTTACTGTCTCTAATTTTTTTAGTGATTTACATTCCATGATTGAATTTAACAAATGCAAAACCATTTGTAAATTGTTACTCTTTATCCTTGTATGATAAACTAAAATGGATGTTAGACATTTATTTCTTCTTCTTCTTCTTCTTCTTCTTCTTCTTTTATCTACTGTGCCAAATACTTATTTCCAAATATGAAGTTCCAGACTTTCATAAAGATTTTCTCCAAAAGGAAGCCAATTGTAAAGAGAGACTTTCTGCTTGGATTCATTTCTAGTTCCTTATCATACCTAAAATTCTGATTCACATCTGATGAGTGTTACCTTTCTTCAAAAGTATTCTACTGAAACGCATTGATTTAAGGCACTTTCCTATCCACCAGATACCTGTCCTACAGATGCGTTATTGAAATTTCATTCTGTTTTTTTATCCAAATAAATCGACATATTGTCAAGTTTTTTTTTTTGTTTTTTTTTGCAATATGAAATATAAATGTTTTCGAAAAATAAATGTATGGATTTAGAAATAGCTTCTAATTTACTTGGAAATAGCATTAAGTTTATTTTTATTTGTGAAGTATAAATATTTTGAGACAATAAATCTACAGACTCATAATCAAAACCCAAATGTCAGCCTGCTAATTTAATGTTCCATAAACAAAAGGTTCATACTCGGTTTCATGATGCCTCAGATTGGTCTTGTACAAGGAAACAAGTTAAGCTTGGTAAATTAATAAGGTTCTCGCATCAATTCTCATCAACTTGTAGCATTCTATTAATTACCAATGTGGACACATTCTCCTCCAACAGGTTAGTACAAAAAAGAGATATAAAAGCAACACATCTTAAAGAATCTGATGAATAAAAAGATGTAACACTGCTCCCCTTTCCATCACACCTTGAGCTCAAGTGGAATATTTAAAAGAGAAAAAAACCTTTGATATTTATTTGATGTGGATTGTTGTTGAAAACATTCATCAATTGATTCTATGTTTACGTCTGATTTGTTTTTCCCTTCTAGATACTTCATAACTGAATCTTGTTCAACCTGAGAGAAGTTTGAGAAGTGACCATTCGAGATGCCTTTGCTTATTTCTCAAGTTGTTCCAAGTCTAGACCAATTGAGGCTGGAGATTGAACTTTTATAATTCCTCGGGAATATTTTCAACCAAACTATCATGGCAATTCACAACTTCATTAATATATACAGATCCGGATCATTTATCGAGCAAGCTTGGGACAGGAGGTGACATGGATTTTTGGATTTTCCAGATTTGACAAAATTTGAACCAAAGATTTGCATATGCAAAAATTAAAGAAAGTTTTTCCGTCACATTCAATAATTAGACAATGGTCAAAATTTGAAGACGCAAAAAAATTCCAGAGAGGAATAAATATGGTCAGAATAAATTCTATTCATGACATCACTGGCTTTTTCCACGGGAAACATCTAGATTCTCCAGAAACTAGATATTATTGATAAACTGCATCCATTAAGATGAGGCCCCCAAAAGTTTATTTTTCAAAAATCAGAAAAACATTTTTAGAAGGGGCCTATGGTCTTTAGAAGGGTACTGATGCCAATTTTCAAGTCTATGGACAAAATGGTATGGCCAGGAGCACTGTAAAACACAAACACAAAAGGATAGAATCATTCTCCTCCTTTAGTGTCTGTGGTTGTTCAAATATAGAAAAGATGGAACATTGAAGTGTGATCCACAGAAATCAGAAATCGTCGGTCCAAATTCTGTCAGTCTTGAAGCTGTACATGTATATCAAAATGAACTTGAATAAATGTATCTAATACTCTTTGCACTTCCTGTTTACTGAAATATCAAATAAATAATGGAAAGTAAAAATGACATTGTGTTTTACAGATGAAAATTAAAATGCTTTTGAAGCAAAGTCTCTTTGATCTTTATTAATCCAATTGAAATTTCTAAAATATACAATGAAAATAAAATAAAGAAAAGTAAAAAACGAAATTGTTTGTAACTTACAAATCAATTCATTTTAAAAACGGTCTTTAAACAAATTTTGATAATTTTCATCTGAAGACAATTCAACCAAGCCACAAAAATTAAAACAGAGCATCTAATTACTACAACACTCACCAAATTCCAAACTAGCCACTTAAAAAAAAAAATAGCCAGTTCTTTGGAAGCTGGATAAATAGTCTAGTACAGAAATATAATATTAGTAGGACTTTGTAAATTTGAGCCTTTGTTTCAATGAATCTTCATATTCAAAAAGAAATAAAAACCAACTGGATTTTTGTTCTTACATCAATATAGTTTTATTAAAATCATCAGTGTTTATCATTCAGGCATTGAGTTCAACAACCGTACCACCTCAGACTTTTTTTTTTAAACAATCAATAAGCTCATATCTATGAAAAACTTTATATTGAATATTTATTGGTTCAAAAATGGTAGAAAGATGTTGAAGATTTTCACAAATTAACTTTTGCATTCTGAGATGATATGATATGGAAAAATATATAATTGTCAACACAGGAGGAATAACATCTGACATACATCTAATTTATGAAGATTGATTTTAAATAAATTACATTTTGTTTATTTCAGGGTACATGCTACCTGTGTTACCTGGAATTAGAATATTCCTATAAAACCTTTCCCTGCACCAAAATGGCACGAAGCAAAGGAGCAATTACCACTATTTTATACAGGAAATATCTTAAGCATTCCCATATCCCAAAAATAACCTTCCTATGTCTGCTAATTTTATACTAAGCATAACAAATGATAGAATCTCTCTTGGGCTTTACTGTTACCTTAGGAAACATCTTGCTAATGGATGTACAAAATAAATCCAGATGAAGTACAGATGCTCACAGACAGTTCAAAGCTGTGGCATTAAGCAGTCTTTCATGAAAGTGGCTCTTCAAAGTTTCACAAAGAGTTGATCATGTGGTGGTATGTTTTTGATTTTGATTTCATGTGTTCTTGGGACCAATGAGAAGAATTATCATTATTGTTAAGTTCTATTATACATTGTGTTTTCATTGAAACAGATAACCATTCTCAAGGACTCTAACAATTCTATAATTATATCAACCATGCTACGTTCTCTTGTGTGGAAAACAAGAAAAACTTAATGACAAATATATAAAATGTTTCTTGTCCATTGTTTTCAACCAGCCATGTGTATGTATATATATATGCACACGCACATTATTAAGAAATGGATACATAATCTGACAGAAATAATTATAAATTGCATCATATTTAAAAACTATTTTAAATGATCTCCAGTTATTATGCGGTGAATGTATCTTTAGACAATGTAAATAGAATAAATTTTCCTTAATTGTTTATTCTATTTACATTGTCTGGGCCAAAGGATACATTTGCTGAATGAGAAGCAAGAGATATAACTTAATTTTTATATATATATATGTGTGTGTATATATGTGTATATCGAATGGAAAGTGAAGGTCCAGTTTGGCATTATAGTTATATTGTAAATAGAATCCCCCTTCTAAAATCTTTCTAACAACCTTTTTCCTCAAAATTTTCACTTTTAACCTTCCTCTAGGCCTCCTTGAGTATTTGTGCCAAATTGGGTTAGGCTGTTGGATTGTTTCTATAGTTTGAGAGACAGACAATTGGTTTTCACTTATAAAGATGGATTATTATTTAAATCAAGTTGTCATGAAAACATTACCAAAACAAAATCTCTTTTTCTCTTAGAGTTCACGACTAACAGTTAGACTGATGGACAGGTTCCCAGGCCATCACAATCTTGTTGAATGTCACAAAAACTCCTCTGTTAAGTTGGCTGCAATGAAAACAAGAATGAGTAAATCCAAAATTTACAAGAAAACGTTTTACTTTCTACTGAGCAGTTTTCATTTAGAATAAATCAAATCATACAGCAACATTCTCTATCAAAACTTACCGTATTTGACTGTATATAAGACCCCTCCCTTTTTTTTTTCTTTTCTTATTTTTTTTTTTTTGAGGAAAAAAAAAAAAAAAACAAAAACTTGAAGGTAAATGTAACCTTTCTTATCCAGCCTCACATCAGCCAGAACTTGAGGAGGAGCTAACAAAACTGGATGATAAATGAGACAAATTTTCCCTTTGAGGATCTTTTATGCAATCAAAAGTAGTAATTATAATCCCAAATACTTCCGAATTACTACAATAAAAGAAAAAATAATGTAGGATTTTTATTTGTGAAACACTTTCCCAAATTTTTCGTACTATTCAAATCCACACAATTCAAGGTTCATAATTTGATGATTGCTGTTTTAGCTTATACTTAGTCACATAATTACTTTAGTTATGGATTTTAAATTTAATTCATTTTTTTTAATATAAATTTTTTAATTATGGGTTTTAAATTTACAGTTAATCAAAATCACTATTCAAAATCTTGCTGTATTTTATAATTGAGAAATCTTTATTGATTTTTTCTTTGTATAATAATAGTTTTAAAGGATATGATTTTATCAAGGAGATGTATTTGAAACTCCTAAACCAACTCCTTGGATCATTGAGCTTTTGTTGTCAAGATATAGTTTAATAATAAAAAAGATTTGTACCCAAGCTGTCAGTGCTGGGTTTTGAAAAACAGATCCGATTTTTGCAATGCTTGTCTGGGTTTTTTTATTCTAAAATTTAATGAAATCAAAATTTTTTTTATACATTCTCAGGTTAGTTATCACTTAATATTGTTGAGTAATGACCTGTATTTAAATCAAAAACTAATAAAGTTGATGGAATGAATTTTGGGACTCCAATGGAGTAGGTGGGGTACAAAAGCTTTATAAATAATAGTTCATGTACGACATTTCCATTAGGATTATTTGCAATAATCAATCTCACTAAATGTTTGACGGGGCCACTCAAGGAACCTAGAAGATCTTTAAATTCCTTACTACATCACTGCTTTTTGAAAGGTTTGCCACGGACACCTAGCATTTCCTCTGTGGACAGGGGTCTGCAGTCCCCAGATAGAGGACTAAATGTTGGGATGGTGTCAAGGAGCCAAAACTCTTCCCCTCACCCCAAAATTCCAGCTACACCATAGTCAGTAACATTTATTTGTGTCTCTGTATGATAGCTGACTAGTAACTGTTGGAGTTGCGGGTTATAAAAAGCTACTGGCATTCCTGGTCACTACTAATAGCTGTATGGTTTAAATGGCTGGTGGTCTCCATGGCCCAATTGTTAAGGCAACCATCACATTAAGACAGGCTTCAAGGGGGATTAAAGGATGTGATTTAATGTCTCACCTGAGGATAATTTTTATTTCTGATCTATATTGCTTACGAAGAACATGTTAAAAACGAATAAATCAACAAGTTTTATTTGAGAAATCAATAGAAAAGAAAGAAATACTCATAAAACAGCACAGTCATACATACAAAGAAACAGAAAAATTTATAGGAAAATCTCCTGAGCTATTTGAAAAAGAAGTATATTTACCATCGAAAATATCTTCTTCCTTCAAATACACCATCATGCTTGCCTTCTGTAATGCCAGAAAGATACATCATGAAAAATATGTATAATCAGTTTCATATAAATGTCCAAGTGTTCGTTTGGGAAGGGAGAAAAATAATTAAGTTACTACGGTTAAATGCTGCTGGTCGGGATGCTTCTTCAAAATTGCAATGGATCCCAAACTAGTTTATAGAGATGTCACAGATATTCCTCCCAGTTTTTTAAGGCATTTTCTTGTATATATAATCTAGGGGATAGGTAGAAATATTTATACTTGAAAATTTCATTACATTCCAAGAATGTATGTATTCTCTACGAAGTTACCTCCCTTAAATTACGATTGTCAAGCGGTATTTTTTTTAACTGACACATGCCATAGGGTTTTCGTACGCCAATCGGAGAGGTATATACAGTGGGTTGTGTCTTTCTCTCTCTGTCCACAAGATGTCTTCGAAAGAACTCAATGAATTTGAATAGGATTGTGTTCATCGTTGGGTACCGGTTTAAGTAAATTTGGGATCAGAATTATTTTTTGATTGAGAGATCTCCTGTTTTTGTTTTTTTTTTTCATACTTTCGTATATACGCTTATGACTTTCCACACAATATTTCCGAAAGTTCTCAATTACGTTTTGTGAAATTATGGGCATTGGACAATGAAAAAGATTAAATTTTGGAGCGAATCTTTTTCCTCCTGTACGCCATAGTTATATGTACACACCATATAATATCGCTGAAGTGTTATGCCTGTCCACACGATATCTCCAAAAGTTCTCAATGAATTTCAATGAAATTTTATCAAAGGGTGAGCAAAAGGCTAAAGGGGGGAGAGATTAAATTTTGGCAGATACTCCCCCACCCTCGGCAGAGACATGTGCTCTCCAAGTGCTTTTTAGTCGACAGGGTGATGAAATATTATAGACGTGAGGGAGGCCAGGTTGATTATTTTTATTACCACCTGTTCATCTCATGGCAAGGAATCCTAATTTCATTTTTCCGATGAGTATTCTACCAAAAGGCTTGAACTTGAAACCAGTTACCTTATATTCCCAGTAGGTTAATTACTGATCTATTTTGCAAGTGACATTTCAAGAAAAATGACCAGGAACCGTTTCAAGGCTTCATATACGTGTTCGCATGTTTGGAAAAATTTACTAGGTACAGTTGGGAGATAGTTGCGGCGAACTATTGTAATACAGCGCACCGTTTGAGGATCACTGCTTTAATGTTTTAATCAAAGAATATTTCATTCAGGTTGGAGTACTTACCTTCTTTTTGCAGCTCAATGCCAATATAGATATCTCGACGACCATAGAGAGGACCAATGAACATGACAATACCCTGAGATATTTTGCCACTTTGTTTGGAGAACTTAACTGCATCTCCAATATGCATATCATCAGAAGAACGGGGAATGTAAGGCTGCATTCCTTGAGTAAACATCCATTGCCTGCAAGAAACAACAAACCAACTGAATGTCACCAGAAATTCTTCAGAATGGAGACTTTCGCAACTCTCACAAATATCTACGCTTTACAACAATCAATATGTAACTTTACATACTTGTATATTCTTGTATCACTTTCTCTTCACAGATACACACATACACATACGCATATGCTCGTAGGACAGTCATGGCGAACGTTTTTAGCACGATGTGTCGAAATTTCAGTATGTCACTTACGTATATATTGAATCACTGTAGCCCCATCAATAGCCCACTCGACCAACCGGCCAAGTGGGCTACGTATTCTTCTCTCTTTTATAGTCAGTGTGTGTGTGTGTGTGTGTGTGTGTGGTTTCCGATCGCTCCCTGGGGTGGGGGATTCGTCATTGAAAATCTTCATGAGTATACCACTAGGCACCAACCATCTAAAAACCTTATCTTTCTGGGGTACGGGGCCCAAAAAGTGCTTTGGGGGATCTCTATGGTCATTTTGGAACCAACAATGTCCAAATCTTGTGCCGGTATCTTTTTTAGATAATTTTAGATAAAAGATCTAAATTAGTTCTGGGACACACGCAGACTTGACTGATTTTCAGTTATGCTTGGTACAGATGTATTTATTTTACTTTTAGGTAAATGCTAACAGATATGCGATCTTTTTTTCTAATAGTTTGATAACACTAAGAGCTTAATTAGATATAACTTGAAATTTCAAAATATACTTTTAAAACAGGAATAATAAAATGAAATTGAAAAAGTGTCACCTAAAACCCGCAGCGTATCACTCCTGACACGCCTGTCATAGGTTCACTATCACCCACTCAGACAGGGCTTTATGTACAAAAAAAAACTGTCACTTTTGACATCTCTTAACTAATAATTCTTATTTAACTCTAATTGCACCGAAATGTAAATGAGAGATCCATACCTTTTACTGGCTTCGCTGCCTGAAATGATTTTTTTGTTTGAGGAAACATATGGCGTTTTCTTTGCTTTCTCAACATCGTCAGACGATGGAGAATCCATATATCTGGGACCATTTACAGTTTTCAGGGCTTCTCTAGTAATCGGTTTTTCTGTTGGGCGGTCCGAGCGAGACTGACCTAGAAAGAGAAAGAGCGAATAATGATGGAACAAAACAAAACAAATTACTCCAATTTTATTATGTTGCCTACATTTTACATTTGTTTTGTTTCTTTTAGTTGTTTTTATTGCAGCTTCAAATCGGGCCATCATTCTATGGCAGTAAACATACAGCGTCTACCATAGATTAAAAAAAATAAGCTCTCTGCAAGATTCGAGCTCGCGTCCCTCTCGTCAGAGGAGAGTCTGGCTTGTGCACTGTTTGCCTGCTGCTGTCGAATGATGCTCCGAAGTTGTGATAAATCAACTAAAAATTAAGATGATGCTAAAACAAAAACAGCTAAAATCGTTCTCGTAGCCAATGGAGTAAGATAAGGGTAAGTAACTCAAACTGAATGGATGGATCAAATGGTGAGTAGGAGATGACGTGCGTTTCATCAGCAAAATTGTTATCTTCAGGAGGAAGAGTCCCTTGTTATATAGAGAGAAACAAACAAAATAAATCACATCATCCGTTATATCTATTAACATAACATCTCATCCACAAGACGCGTAATCAGCCATTAATACAATGGGTTACAATAAAATAAATAATAGAATTACTCTTATATTATTAATTTTTGACAAGTCTTCTTTTCATCTTATTGGCTTAGGAAAAGTTTGTTCAATTTATGAATTAAAAATTAAAGAATTTTTTTAAATTTTCAAAATCACTTTTATTGAATTTTGATCCACGTCTAAAAGTATTCACTATTTTCTTCCACCATCTTTTAGGTAACTTGATGATTTTCTCCTTCCAGAACATTCTTATCCTCTTTTTTTTTTCAATGCTATCGATTAAAAATCTTTCTGAATGTACGTGTGAGCAAATGTACCTGTTCGATCGGCTACTGAAAATCAACTTGAGATTTTTGTGTTTCGGTCATTGAATTGTAAAAGGTAGCTAGATGGATTTTTATGAAAAATGGAAATAAACCATCTCTGGTATATCATTGTACTCACCTCGGGACTCGGTTGATTGGGATCTTTTCTTCATGATTGAAAAGGTTGAAGACGAAGCTGACATCTCAAAGTCACTATGAGTGAGTGTACTGGAGCCAACCGAATCTATAGACATACGACGCCGATGGCTCCAACCTTCGTCCTTTCTCTCAGGGGACAAATGATTATTCCTATCAAGAGGGAATGTTGACCTGAGCAGCACATCTGTCCCAGTATCGCTGTTATCTTCACAAGGAAGATCTGTTCATAAAAAAAAGTAACAAAAGATGAGGGATTTAGGTATCAAATAAATTAGATTGTCTTTTCTTCCATTGTGTTAGGTATAGTTGGACTATTTTCTTCGTCTATCCTGTTATTTCTCTCCAACCTTTTAGGGTGTTTATTTTATTTCTGTCTTCTTCTGATTTGTCTTTCTTAAGGGCAAATTCATATTAGATAAAAAGAGGAAAATGTAAAATTTTAAATCCTGGAAAGTATGCTCGAATTCAACTCGACATGTTACATCTGTTTACACGTGTGCACACATCACTATCAGACGCTTTTGGGTCGGTTGGTCGGTCCTAGTTATGTTAAAGAACTGAAATGGGAGGGAAGGAATGTGAGACGTCTGATCATTTTTCACCTGCTGCTAATAATGTAATAATGTCTGAGGTACTTTTTAAAAAAATGGCCAAGAAACGCAAAAACAACCATATACAATTCTTATTGAAAATAGCACCTGCAAAGTATTTCCGTATCACAATATTTTACAAGTATCAGAATCAATTGACTCAAAGAAACACTACTTGTTCCTCCTCCTCCTCCTACTTCTCCTGCTACTACTACCACAGATGGTAGATGCATCGTTGAACTTATGTTGTTGTTGTTTTTATTTGAATGCTGATAACTACGTTTGTATTCTACATAACACATCACAACCGTGGAAAGCATGCTTGTATTCCCTGCTTGTGACGTTTCAGGTAGAATGCGAACCTGTGTTCCAGGATTTACAATCTTACAGTCTCTCTCTCCTCTTTTTCTTTACTGCTGATCAGCCCTTGGAGAAAACAAATCAGATGAAATAAGACAGAAAGAAAACGAAGACAATTTGAAGAAGAACGTTACGAAAGAAACAACAGCATAGACCCTACCTACCTACCTATCTATCTATCTATCTATCTATCTATCTATCTATCTATCTATCTAAGTCACTTCCAAATGAAATTACTTTTAGCCAGTGTTAGCTACTCAAAGTAAACTCAATAAGTATGACTTGGGTTCAGTTTGTAGAAAAAGGATGAGGTTTGCACTACTCGTTTAAAAAAACATTCCCAGACGTCCCTCTTGTTTATTGTGCTGCAAAGTACTGCAAACATATACGATGACAAATAGTTCAATTAACTGCTATCAAAAAAGCCAAGTTGAAGCATACATATATAATGGAAGTGAGACAAGAATAATGCACTAGACTAAGGCGTAAAAGAGTTTGAAAACTTTCATATTCAAAAACTTATAATTCCTCTCTTCCTCCCATTCTCCTCCTCATACTCATACGCCTTGTCAAATATTCACCCTGGTCTGTGGAATAGATGTGCCTTTGGTCCCAGACTTGAGGTAAGCATGGTGCTGCCAGCAAAACTGATGTCGAGTCGCTGGTTGTTGATGGTATGATTGTTGATTTCGCTGATTTGACACCTGAAAAACGAAAATTTGAATTTGAAAGCCGAGCCAAATTGAAGCATCAATACCAGTTGTCATTTTCAATCAGAGGTATCACAGATTATGGAACTACACTGATAGACTATGCGCAGTAAGTAAGAGGGCGCTAGACTGGGCCCACTACATTTGCATAGTCGGAAATTGGTACGACTAATAGAGCCATTTGCTCCCCTATGAGCCGAAATTGGCCCAATTAGCCCCAGGCCACAGTAGACATAGTTCCCTCTAGGGTGTATGCGTGCACTCACGAACACACAGGTTTTGCGATCAATGCACGAAGGAGATTAATTTGTATACAAAACATTTGTCATCTGAAATAAAGTAGTTATTAATGATTATACTTATAGGTATGATAATGTATTATAATCATTCTCAGTGATGGAACTGGAATGTGGATACGGTAAGGCTTACCGTATCCACACATAGCACATTATTTTACCTATAGTAATGTTTCCATTATTAAACATGGAAGATCGAGTCAAACCTTGAAAATGTGAACTAAGTAGGTATACGCTGTACACCCACATACCCCTCCTATTTCATCACTGATACTCATTGAAAATAATCTCTTAGCCAGTTAGGTTTTTCCAATACCACATTTGTCCTTCACTCGTTTCCTGTTCTGGTTCGTACGGCATGGCTGCAGTCATGTTTAGCAAACAGTCTTCTTATCGTGAAGTTTCACATTAAATGGGAAATACTTATTGATGCTTCATTTAATGGAACAATTAACAGAAGAAACTTGTAAGTGTAGAATAAAGTCTTAACTGAATACATTACTTCATAAAATGCAATTGTATCGTGTTAAAACATGCCAATACAGTTTTTTTTTAGTTGAGATTGTCTTGAAACGATTATAGATTTACATTTGCACAAGCATTCAGAGCGTAGAATTTTGGTTACCAGAAAAAAATGTATACCATAAGATTGTTACGCACAATGACCACTAAAACTTGGATGGAACGTTGTCTGTAGAATAGCTTTTTGGGAGAGAGAAGCAAATCTGTTTAGTACCAACCATCTTGAAACTTTTTTTCAAAAGTTCAATATCCAAGGGAAAAATATTCATAGAATCTATTTTTGATAAAATTCTTCATCTTTTCTTATTGTTGCTTTTTATTACAATTTCATAGATCGAGTGCCATCCAAGACACTTTTACTGACACCTAAAGTAGGAATATGGATGCTACTTCCGATGAGACTAGCTCATATCCCATACCACATATTTTTAGTGATTGTTACCTTTCCCGTTTCAAAATGGCAACTGTTTGTCGTAGGGTTAGTATTTTTAGAGTTTAGAGTAAGGGTTAGTATTTTTAGAGTTAGTGTTAGGGTAAGGTTTCTTGATTTTAAATCCGTCATCGGCAGCAATCATTCTGGAGCTGGGACAGTGGCCATTTTAAAACAGGATAGGTAAGAATTGCTACAGTTTTTTTTTACCTGTTCTGTCTTTACTGTTTGCGCGGGAGTAAGAAGTCCAACCTTCTGTCGAGGTTGTAGAAGGATCGCAAGCTTTTGGTTTGTAGTGAGCCAGGAAGGCTTGCCGCAGCATATCCTGTTCGTCTAGGGACTTCTGTAGATTTTGAATGGATGCTTTATTCAATCGAACTTGGTTATATTGATCCCAACGCGTCTTCCTCGCAGATAAAAAGTCGTTGACGTTTGATGTAGGCGAACTGTTCACAAGTTCCATCTCTATTTGAGACTTGCCGTTATTGTCAGATGCCGTTTGTTTCTGAGAGACATCATTCTGGCTCCCCAGAACGCTTTTATTATCTGGGATGGATCTTTTGTTCTTCTTAGGGATCGGATGAACTTTGTTTGCCAACTGCAGCCCTTCTGATGCCAGCTGGGAATTCTGGGAAATCTTCACTATTGAAGTCGAGTTTCCTTCCCGTTCAGTTTTGTTTATTATTTCTATTTTTAAAAAAGTAAATGGCGTCAAATTCAACAAACACAACCATGCATCGACTTACATCCGGGTTACGTTCTGGTAGTATGGATGCAACGCAACCCGGGCGTAAGTCGACCAATATAGAGTTAAGTGAAACGTACGTACGACATAAGATACCACGACACATACATATTTACCAAATAATCTATATTGTACACATGTCTTCCTTGCCTATCAATAATTATGGAAAGGTAAGAGTAAAAATACTTCTACAAGATTTCTCACGAAAAGGTATAAATGTCACCCATTACGTTTCTTCCACTAATCCTTGTCAGCTTCTCCTTCTCGGCTTTTCCGCATGGAGAACTTGAAACAAAGTCGATGTATACATTGCGTTCTCTTTAGCAAACTAACAATAAGATGATGGAAATTTTCATCATTCGATATTGATCTATAGGACAGCAAGGACTGAAATTCCCGTCATCTGCAGTTAATGGGTTTTATGAGCATGTATTTGTGATTTGGTGCTAGTGAGTCGGGATAAAGTCGATGTATACAATGCAAAAGCTTTTTATTGCCTTGAAAAAAACATTTTCTCCTCTCAAATTAACTCGAAATAACAATTCACCTTGTCTGGAATGAAAAATTCCATTTTGGTTTAGTTGACCTGAAGTGATTATTAACAGCTAAAGTTGGATCGATGTGTAACTTATTTTTGACTTGGTGTGAACCCAATCAAGAATATAACAAAAAGGAAGTCATTTTCAAAACTCCAAGATGTTATTTTATAAACTCATCAACACATTGATTTGTTGATTTTCACTCACAAAAATCTAGATGATACTCTTCAAGTGTGTCGAAACCCAGTTCCAAACTTCCTCAGTCATTCCTTTGCTCTTAATTATTTCATTATACTGAATCGATCACAGCTGGACTCCAAAAGAATTGCACATAGCCAGAAAGGTAATTACACTTACACTTAATTTCTCACTCGATTTCAACAACCTAATCTACAAAGGTATTGTTTGGCATATGGATCAAATTTTACTCTCTCTCTCTCTCTCTCTCTCTCTCTCTCTCTCTCTCTCTCTCTCTCTCTCTCTCTCTCTCTCTCTCAGTATTCCAAGTCGGTTCTCTCTGTGCAAATTATCATAATCGATCTGATTATATACGATAATTACTTGTTCTAAAATAATGTCTTATCTCTGATTAGGAAACCATTCAGTGCATGCGTACATATCAATACGGTATTTCTTTGCCAGCATTCGCACTTCATTCACAAAGGAATTCATGTTCGGTTGTATCTTGATAAGCGTTTCCTCAATGGATCCGTTGCATTTATCTCTCACTTTGAACTTCATATTTTCGGCTCTATCTTTCAATTATCCTCCTTCCCTCCCACCCATTCTTTATCCTCACCCCCTTTTCCTCTATTTTTTATCCCCCCCTTCGCCCCTTTCATTCTTTTTGTCTTTCTCTTCATCTATCCGTCTACTGTGAATGGTCATCTAGATTCTTCAACATATCTACATATATACATCAAAACATACCCTGGTCTTTACTTGACTGCATGTCTCGACTCGGTCTTCGAGAATGGCCCGATTTTTTATGCTTCCCTTTGACGGAAGAACCACCAACTGATTCTGATATAGAATCAATGTCTGTCGGTGAGTGAATGTGGCCGCCACCGGTCCCATTTTTAGGGTCGTCCTCTTCCTGGGCAAAAAGACAAAAAAGCGGTTAAAATATGAAAACTAGTCAAAACAAAAGAATAAAGAAATAAATGGATATATGCACATAGAAATAATTGTCTTTCTGGACAATTCTGTTTAGGCACATTCTAAGGCAATTTCCTGAAAATATTCCATATTCCAAAATATTCCATTCAAAAGCTTCTCTACGTTTTGTCGGCAGATTTGAAAAAGGCGACAAAGAAAATCTATTCAGACATTTTTGTACCAGCTGTTAATGATGTCAAAATGGGAGAAAAAAAGCCAAAAACGTAAAAATGGCCATTTACGATTTTTATTGAAAATAATACTTGCAGAGTATGAGAATCAACTGAATCAAAGAAGGGCTACTCGCTCTTCCTCCTCCCCTCCCACTACTCCTACTATGGATGATGGATACATTGTTGAACTTATGGTTTTTGTGTTAGTACAAATGTTTTTATTTATTAGAATGAAATAAGCCCTGGCATATCTGTAAGATGTTTTTTTGTTAATATCTTTGGCTTGTCAGTTTAGCTCAAGTTATTTGTAGGCGACTATCTTACAAAGATAGTCGCCTACGAATTACTTGATCGTGATTTAAAATCACGGTAGGGGAATGTTAATTTTAGGTATTCATTTATTCATGAGAATGAAATAAGCCTTTGCGTATTTCAAACAAAAATGTCAGTGGATATGTCATCATCATCATCATCAGTCTTTTTCGTCCATCGTTGGACATAGAACTTCCCCAGGATTTGCCAGATCTCTCTATCATGAGCGTCGTGGAGCCAATACCTTCTTAACTTGTCTTGCATTCTGCCGGCCTCGGTTACGCATGTGATCTCTGGGGATCAATGTTGTGAGTCGTGATGTCCATCGGTTGTCTGCTAGTCTTGCATCATGACCAGCTCAATTCCATTTGAGTTTTCTAATCGATTTTATAATGTGTTGGACTGTTTTTCTACTAATATACTGTTCAGTCTTGCGATTTCTCCAAATGAGTTTGAACATGATCCTCTCGTGTGCACGTTGCATGTTTCTCAGTTTGAGGATCTGTCTCTCGGTTAGGTTTCATGTTTCAGCTCCATTGGTGACAATCGGGAAGATGCATTGGCTGTATGCTCTTTTTTTAGGACTAATCGGATTTTTTGGTTCTTGAATGTAAGACTTCTCAGTTTAGTAAGTTAGTAAGACACCACTACCAATCAGTTGGCCGTGATTACAAATCACGTTAGAGAAATGTCAACTTTTATTCATCTGAATTTGGTGAGGATTGTTTTTGTTGTTCTTGTTGCTCTTGTTATGGTAGAAAAAAACAAAGTCAACTCCAGGTTTGGACATTAGTTTAACAAGAGTTTAAGAACGTTTTCCTTGGCAGATAAAACGTTTCTCACCTGAGAAGCCCTTTTCGGGGTCGTTTCCGAGGTAACACCATTCTCTTGGTTCTGGAGTTGTTCAGTCAGCTTGTGATTGTCTGTTTCCAATTGACTGATCTTGGCTTGGGCCCCAACTAATTTGGCCGACAGGGACAAATTGCTCTCTTGGAGTTGACTTACTTGGTGTTGAAGATCCGCTAAACGAAGATGTATACAGAGTGTCAAAAATGATTACCCAATTCAAGCTGATCTATTCATGTATTGACAGTCTATTTAAATATATTACTTCATACAGAGCTAGTTTTAGTAACATTGCATCTATCTCTGAAAAATAGGGTATGTAATAAATGAAATATCTATTCCATTTTAGATCATGGATTCTAAACATTGGGACAACCTGTATATGGTTAGCTAAACTGGCCCTCGGCGAAGCTTCTCCCACAGTTAATTCGCTAGGGTAGTGAGTTGGGTCTTCACTAGGCACCCTACAGCTGCACCCTTTGGCCAGACTAATCTAAACTTAGTATATATATATATTCATATATATCCACACTGCTTACTTAACAGTCGTAGAATGTCAAACATAGTAGAAAGTGGTGAAAAATCAATGATGAAAATGTCCCATCTTGGAAATTGAGACAATTAAATATATTCTATGTTTATTTGCTAATCGTTACCATCATTATTAATTTATCAATTTGTAGTCAGTGAGTTTTCATGCTAGTTGTATCTGGTGTTTATCGATGGAGATTAAGTGACAGCAAGTCTCCAAAATACTGCAGCATTTTACTCAGCATTCTTGCTGATTATTTTAGTAATCCAATCACCTAAATATTTTCGTAAAAGCTTTAGAATATTTTCTCATAATAGGGCATCATTACTGAATATTTTCTATGTGGTCCCCCCCTCCTTTAGAGAATTGTCATATAAAAGGTTACTCTCTGACCTCCAGTGGTCGACTGGCCCATGCAAATACGAGTGACCCCAGTCGTAGTTTGAAGAAAAAGAAATATACGAACCTATGCGTCGTCTGAGTACGAGCTCTTCACTGTGATAAATATTCACTCTATCTTGGGAAAGACCCAATGCTGAAGTCTCTGAATGCAGAGGTGTGTTCTGGCTGTACGCTGCCAAATGCCGATACTGACGAAGTTCTTCTTTTAGATTCTGCACTTCATCTTGCAAGGTGTGCTTCTCTTCTTTTAAATGACTGACCAGATTATCCTACAAACAAAATCCTGTTATATAAAAAACGTTATCACTTTTTTGTTCGTTGGTTTCCATCACAATAAAGCAAACAGATATATAATGTTGATGTTTCCCAGTTGTTATTCGAACGTCTAAGCCACATGTCAGTATAATAGTAGCGCACCCGTTCAGCCAACAAATTGAAATCAAGCTAACGAACTGGCTAAGCAAGCAGCAGGCACTGGTTGAATGACTGCTGCTGATAATAGCTCTACAGTTGAACAAAGAAAATTGAATGAAGGTAAAAAGTGAATTGAAAAACCTTGGAATCTTGAGCTCCGCCCGGTGTTGGACTTGGAGCTGATTGAGGGGCTGTGGTATAATTATGGGGCTGCTGCCTGAGGAAAACCAGTTCTGCCAGAAGAGATTCGTTCATCCGTCGAAGTAATTCTAGTTGCCCAGCCAAATGCTGGCTGTTGTCCATATAATCCGACATTATCGGGGGCAGATTGCTAGCTGGGGAGTCATTTACTTCAACAGCCTAAAAAAAAAATGAATTTTGTTAGACAGGGACTATCGATTGTTCTGTATTGGACTGGACGTTCCACATCGGATATGAGAAGCTCTTATCAAAAATACCATTTCGGGAGCAAACAGATCATCCAATGAAACAGAAGTAACAAGGAATTTGACACTGAAACACAATATGCATGTACAAAAAATGTGACATGTCCAACCAAAACGAGTATGCGTTCTAGGAAGTGACTTCACATTCTAGGGCCGAGAATACCCGACGAAGACCGGAAGGTTCACGACCGAATCGCAATGAACAAATGAACGTCTGGAAGGGACATTTTTTATATATGCATCTATTTATGCATTTGTTTGCTTGTTTTTCTGATTGTTTCAGCGCTCCAGGCCATACCATTTTATCTACAGACTAGAAAATTGGCATCTGTTCTCCACTAGATCACTTCTAAAAATGATTAGGGGTTTTGAAGAGAAAAAGCTTTTTTGGAATGTTTTGGAAAGCAAATAAAGAATGAGTTTTTGGTTATCTCTTTCGTTTTTTAGGGGCGAAGAAGCAAATCAAAACTCAAAGACACGTACACATGAAGGTAAAAACATTTATTCATTTATTCATATATAATACTTTAATGTCCACCCCATTATTATATATCGCCTTATCAATATTCAAAAACCTTATTCCACATTAAGACCCCCTCATCGAACATTGGCTTACTATACCGAATACTTGATACGTGAATTCTTCTAAATATTTCCCCTGAGAGTTTCCAATACTAATCATTCAATCCATCTTTTGTACCATTTTCTCTAAATCTATCTATCCTATTTTTAAAGCTGTTAATACTATTTCTATTATTCACATATCCAGGCAATGTATCCCTATAGTGCACAACTCATTCCTTAAAGAAATGGATTTATCGGGGCGTACCATTAGATAATTTGTTTTTTTTGTTTCTTTCTCTTTTTCCATATAAATTAATGACAATTGCTTCTTCACTTTGAGCTATTTCGGCTTAAGAAATGTGTGCATGTGTTGGGCGGATGGGGGCTCCATTTGCAATATAAGTTTATGCGAAATCGATCCCTTAGTTTGTGTCCAGCTGCATTCACGTTTGTTTTGTTTTTGTTTTTGTTTTTTTGAAAATTTGGATTTTTTCAGTGATAACTGCCCAACAAAAGGCAAGAGAAGTAACTTATTCATTGATAACATCTTTTCCCATTTTTTTTTATATCAATCACCCCAACACAGCATGCTAACGAAAGACATTTGTTATGTACCGGTCTCTGTTAAGTGATCAACTATTTTTGTGGGGTTTTATTTGTAACTCACCATCAACTTATTGTTGTTGTTGTGTTTTATCATATTACTCAGTGTCAACCTATTCTTCGACCGTTAAAGTAAACATCGGAAAATCAGAAATAAAGAATTTGCTTTAGTAGAAAAGAAATGTTCTCAGCACACTGAAAAAAGTGTTTCTTTGGACCAATTTGACTTTGAAGAAACAAAATTTGTTAACCTAAATTTGTTAATTTGTCTTGAAGTGAATTTCTGATTAAATACGATAAATATTGATTTGAGATTATTTTAAAATACTGGCTCTGCGACGCCCATGATAGAGAAATGTAGCGGATCCTGAGGAAGGTCTGTGTCAAACGACGGACGTCAAAAGAATGATGATGATGATGATGATGATGATGATGATGATGAAATTTACGTGTAATGAATTAAATCAATTTTTAAAAGTTTTACTACGTAACACTTTTTTTCAGGGCACACTAGTCTTCTGAATTGGAGCAATTATTCTCACCTGATGCGAATTTATCGCAGATGGATAATTCTTGGCCACAAGCGGGGTGCCAGCTTCAGGGTGTAACTCCGCTGAATGCGATAGAGTGGGCGTAGAATGTCGGAGAGTACGTGAACGACCGGTGACTAACGGAGAGCGTAGGGTTGGCTGCGAACCTCCAAACTTATTCTCTGAGTTGCAGTTTTCTGGAGTTGAATGATGGTTTGCATCGAGCGCAGAGCCTTCGGTAATCGTCGAGGGCATTGACTGTTCGGTTTGAGAATCCCTGAAGGGCAAAGACGGAGAGAACCCGGCTGGAAGAGACGACCAACTTGGCGCTCGTTCTTCCGAGGAGGATTCACTGAGTTGGGGTTTTTCTGAACAATTGACGTCACTCACTGCATTCAGAAGTTGAAAACAATATTGTTTGTAACATCTACAAAACTTTTTTTAAGACTTAAAACGGGAACTTTACACAAAAAGCCAAATCTTATTGTAATCAGAATAAGGCATGCATTCATATACTCTATATACAACAGTAGAACTGTATATCTTACATTCCTGCTCATAACTATTTGTACCCGCATAAATTCTGTATTTCTTGCCTATGATTACATTCTCTCCTATATATACTTTTAGGTCATATAATTAACTTGTTTTGCAACTCTTCCAAATAACAATGCCAGTTAGCATTTCCAACCTCCTTCCGAACAAAATTTCAGCAGGGTAGAAAAACAATCCTCGATTTAATTCATATAATGATTCAATTCAATTTTTACCCCCCCCCCCTGAATATAACATTCAGAACCACAAAACATGCCTAAATGCATGTCCCGTTGTGCCGATTGCCACAAAATTTGGTTCTTCTTGCATATAATCTCAATTTTAAACCGTACAAGCAAAATTTCTGTTTGTCCAAATATTTATGACAGGTTGTGTATATAATAATTAAACAATTCAGTCAGTGTCACAAATTTGCACAAAGGGGGGTCAAGATGGTAAACATCTAATAAAGACAGAGGGGGGATAAGAAAAGGGGAAAAATCAATAATCGGAACTATTAAGGAAGTATCATCTTTAATTCTTATTAGCAGATAAGGCAGTTTCAATTAATTAAACATACCTTTATACACATAAATTAGGTTAGCGTAAAAATGATTGCAGATTTTTCACCCTCAACTTTATATCAGCTTAGAATTAAAATCATGAATCAAAATAAGAACTTTCTACACATTTATGACGACAAGAAACAAGTCGTTATATTCTTGAATTCTTCGATGTCGTTTTGAACTGCTGCTTGATTGTTGAAGACTTCCCTTGTTGGAAGTGATCGAAATGCTTGAAAAAGTGGTAGTCGGACAGAGGTCTCAGGGTAAGATGAGCGAAGGACAGTTTAGTAGCATAGATCGGTCAATTTCGATTTCTTCAGGGTCATTCGTACAACATGCAAGCCTTTTCGATTTTTATTCAGGGCCATTCGCATTTTTTGCTTTTATAAATCGGTACAAATGTCGAACGATCGTTGAATGATCAATGTTTACTTCCTCTGCAACCTCGAATTCTTTACCGTGAGTCTGATTCGATAATGGCCCTCAATTGGATATCGTTACTCCCAGAAAGATCTCTCTCTCTCTCTCGATCTATTTATCTATATCTATATAGATACACACACACACACACACACACACACACACACACACACATATATATATATATATATATATATATATATATATATATATATATATATATATATATATATATATATATATATATATATATATATATGCATAAACACATACACACTTATATGCATATACGCAAATATAACACCCATGAATAAATCTGTGGTCAAGTTTAAATTGTTCCCACATTTATTTTGATGCCAGGAAGTGAAGTGAACGTGACCCAGTCAATGATTGAAAGGTTAACTGACATATAAGATTTATTTTACCCGTCGACATTGATTGTTTATTTTATTTTAACAGTTTAGAATGGTTGAGTAATTAATCGGTGAACTTAGCTACAACCGAATCAATTACAGCACGCCACCGATATTACGGCATTTGATGGTCTCGACAATTCTTTTTATTCGGACAACATGAAGACACTTGAACTTGTTTACTTTTCGTCTGTCATTCATTTTGTTTCATTTGCAGCTCGTCGTCTCAAGTAAAATAATGGGTGTAGAAAGTCTACTTGTTTCATTATAACTTTCTTGCTCCCTAATTCTGCGGTAACAATTGCAAGTTATTAAAGGAGTCGGTTTGTGTTTAGAAAAGAAATGAAAGCATAAAACATTTCTGTGCGTTCTCATATCGTACCATATCTGCGTTTCGTCCAGATCAAACCTCATGGCCAACACTAATCATCTCCTTCAGCCTATCGACTAAATATCCAATCAACCCTTGCTATCTATGGATCACATCCTCTGAGGCTGCTAACTGGGACCAACATGCTCTGACAAAGACCTGAAGCAAGCAAATCATACAGCTCTCTTATGGATACATCCGTGATGCAGCCAGATATGATGATGAGCCCTGGCTATTCGACTCCAAAAAATTTTTAGTTCTTGTCATATGAAACACACTGACTACACAACAAGAGGTCACGATTATCCTTACTTGCATCACTGTTGACGGGTATAGTTTCAATTTCATATCCTCCAGCGCAAAAAATAATGTTTTTCAAATTATCACAAACGTCCATATCCGAAAAATACAATATCGGCAATACACACCTCTCATAGTTATCCTTTGTTCAGTCGTATTTCTGTATCCTACAGAACACAGAATGCAGGCTGTTTCGACATACAACAATATGTTCATAAGTAAAAACCTATTCTGGAACAGTCAATCAAGTTTCAATCTTTATAAAGTTTTTTCTAATAATTTGAAATAAAAATATCCATGAAACTAGCTATTTGCAGATTGAAGGATCACTTTATAGACATTTACTAAGTTTTGCTTTATGTAATACGAGACAACCAGTGTGAATCAAACTCAATACACTGTCGTAAAGATGTGCGAGACAAGATAGCTAATCTCTGTTCCACAATGCAGCAACTAGAGATAATTCTTTTATTGTGAAATATACAAGGTGCATTGATTAGCAATCTCGTATTGAAATCAAATTCGTTTGTGTAGTGATTTCTATCTTCAGTGGGTGTCCCAATACCATGGCCTTCTGCCAAACTAAGCCGAAAAATAATCCCACAAACACAATATATATATATATATCTATCTATATATATATATATATATATATATAGTGAGAGAGAGAGAGAGAGAGAGAGAGAGAGAGAGAGAGAGATGTGAGAAAGAGAGCGAGAGAGAGGAGAAGAGAGAAAAGGAGAAACCCAAGCAAACAAACGGAGGAAGCTCTGTCTTGGTTTTGCAGATTATCCAGAACAAATGAGCTTGGCTCTCAAAATCAGAAATCTAAAAATGCCATGTTTATATTCTGTACCAATTGAAACCAAATGTACATTTAAAAAGAAATAAGTACGCTTTGATAAAACTATAATATTGCAATACTTACCTCGGTGTTTTTCTAAATGGTTCTGTATTGGTGTCAAGTTTTGGTCCAAACTGTGCGAAGCCACCAAGACACTATCCACGCTACTAGTATGACTAACTGAACTGAACGACAACGTTAGTGGAATATCCTGGCATAAAGACGATGACAAAGAGCGGCAAAAAGGGAGCTGATTTTCAAAATTCTGGTCTTTCAATAAAGATTGACAGCTGCTTATACTGGTACTATCTCCTGACTTGCTGGGCTGAGGAGTTATTTCCCTTGAATGCAGGCCTTCATGCTCTGCAGAAACGCCAAATGAGCAGTTGGGGCCTTTCTGAAATGAACTATACGTTGCAGCTGCTGCTTTGACACAGGTGTCTGTGACATCTATTTTACCCCCTAGAACGTCATCTACTACACCATTGGAACTGGGCACCAGAGGCAGGACTTCAGGTTCTGGTTTGCATCTTGACTGTTCCATGTTTGAAACGGAGCGTAACTCTTCCATTGATGAATTCAAGCGGACGTCGTGTTGCGCTGGACTTTGCTCTACCTTTACTATAGACGTGGGGGTATCAGATCTCTTAGTAAAAGCTTCCATTTCATGAGGTCCCACAGCAGGGGTTGGGGTGTCTGGAACCCTTTTTTCGTCCCACTGTCTTTCCATTTTAGTTTGCTGGCTTTTTAGGTTCCGTTCGTGACTGATTAGTTCAGATTTGTGATTTTTATCAATCACATCTGGAAAAAAAAGTTTCAAAGTGAATAACTCATTGAATTAAATGAAATAAGTATTGATAAACTCCATGATGTCAGAGCTTTTGTTTTTATAAATAAACTAGTTTACCTCTACCGTCAAAAATGAGCGCCGTACTTTGATAATTTTGCAATTGCATTGTACTTGAAAATATCAAAAATCTTATGTTCTTCTCTATCTTCTTGTTTAAGTTCAATCGGGAGAAACACGAATCTTTTACAAATTTGCAAAAAAAAAAATGTAAGGGAGGCTACTCTCTAATTAGCATTTACCAGTTATCTTCTTTGATAAATGTTCCAGATAAAAACGAACAAACACGCGACGTGTTATATAAGTTGGTGTCTCCATAAGGTTTGCATATTTTATCAACCGATAGCACTTTAACTATATATTCTTTTGCCTGTGAGAACTGACCTCGAATATTTATAAAAGTAGACACACTTTGGGACAAAGGAAATAAATAACTGAAATGTGAATACACCAAAAGAGCTGGAAGGTAAAACAGCAACAAAGAGTTTATACGTTTTTTAGCAACAAATATTCTAACAACTCACATATTTGATGTTGAAGCAAAAGCAGGAATTTAAGCATAAATCAAAGAACTAAATGCAGGCACCATTTTTTTTCAATGTTCTCAACCCAACGCTTCTCCATCACAGAGATCAAAAGTCTTGCAAATAACTGACTGTCAACTTCTCTTTTCATTACTGCAGACGGCTCTCCGAAGATACTTAATTCTAGGGGTCGAAAGCATTCAGCAATTCCTACCCACAAATGTCAGTATATGAAAATACAAATTTATGAATGTATTTGTTCGTGTGCAAAAGTATTTTCACCTGTACGTCTTTCATGTACACATGTTTCTCTGATAACCCATTACTTGCTCTGTTTCAAGTTCACTTTTAGCCAAGGTGTGACATCTTCTAGCTTTACTTCGGTGCGACAAGAGGTTATTCGGAAAATAATGACCATTCCTTGTTAATGGTTTTTGTTGAGTTCATATGGAAGACACTTCTCAAGCTCTTCCACTTAATCAATTTGCCTTCGATGGTCTGATACTGTCGCACTTGGAGCATCCTCTTGTGGCCAATCATTTTGAATTAGAGATGGACGTCCTCTGCCCTCTTGATCTTTGAAACTCAAATCTCCACAACTTTTAAAACAAACACTGTATTGTGCGATCGAATGTGATTTCTTCTTCCCATACTAATTTATATTGGAAACTGTTTGAGCTGCAATGTGACCAACTTTGTATTCGTGCAAGAGGATTATATGCAACTATATATTTTCATCTTCGGGCTTAAGGGTCTACATCGTGGACTGATAACTAAAAAATAAACGCCGAATAATCATTAAAACGAGCTATGTATATATATATATATATATATATATATATATATGTGTGTGTGTGTGTGTGTGTGTGTGTGTGTGTGTGTGTGTGTGTGTGTGTACAATATATTTTAGCAACGTAGTAGGATACAACCAAAAACTGGTATCTAGAATCAGCTATCATTTTCCGAACAACCCAAATACATTTCCGAAATTTGGATAAAGAAAACCTTTGGTATAAGATTAAAGATTATCAAAATATATTGTATATGAAAGTGGGGGAATATCGGCCCCCCTGCTCTAGTGAGCGTCGTGAACAAGGCGATCCGATGAGCGAAGTAAGCCTTTCTACAAGTTGGTGATTCGGAGAAGAGGTGGTGCATCTATGGGGCACCTTGATTGAATATATCTAACTACAATTAACCGTTTCAGCTAATTAGGGGGTACTAGCAGATAAATAGAATGAAACTTTTAGTAATGAATAGGTAACGAGGGAAGGCCGTTCCCTCCCCCCAAAGTAAGAGGATGCAATTCCCTCATCTCTGCATGATATCATGGTACTCTAAAATGTTCATTGCCTTTCTGTCACTTGGCGCCGAATAATCTTACTATCCTTTTGATTCAATGTCATGCTAAGCTAACCTACGTAAATATCAAAAAAATCTGCTTGTTTTCTTTTCTTCGTATAAAATCATTAAACAACACGGAGACAAAAGAAAAAGTCACACAAATGAAATTTTCAACTTTATTCCCCTGACTTAACAGCTGAAAAATTGAGAGTGCATACATCTTCCATGAAAACTGTATGAAAATCTGTTCATTTATAACTAAGATGTAGGGGAGGTAACTATGAAAAAATCTTGGCGCTTGACCCACCTTTAAATAAAATGTCATTGAAATTCATTGAGGACTTTTGGAGATATTGTGTGGACAAAAACAGGAGTGGATACATGAATGTGTGAAAAAAATGAAAAATATCTCTCGATCAAATATATTCTTGGAGCCACCCCCAAATTTACCAATTCTTCCCAATCCAATGGCATCCCCTTTTAGATGATTTGATTGAAATTCCCTGAGAATTTCGTTGGCAGAGGTAATTATACAGATAACAATGATATACATATATATATATATATATATGTGTGTGTGTGTGTATATGTGTGTGTGTGTGTGTGTGTGTGTGTGTGCGGAATGATTAAATATAAGATACATCTAACGTCTCTCTTCTGTCAGTGATGTTCGCTTTAATTCCTGACCGTTGACAGAATCCACAGCTTCTCGATTTGCAATGCTTTTCTGCAATAAAATCATATGCAACCCTTCTATAGTAAAGTAATCAGTAATTTACATTATATTCATTACATTATAATAGTCCTATTCTATAACTAAGGCTTGCATAAAGGCTGGGTGTTCCAACGATTCGGTATAGGGAACGGAAACCCTGTATCAAACCTTTAACTGTCCAAGCACAACAAACAAAACTCGACAAAAATCAGTAATTACAACGTAGAAGAAGCAGTTAACTACAAAAATACGATCTTATTACAAGCTCCTCTTACCTTTGTTTTAAGGAGATGGAACACACAAATTTCATTGGATTATTATGTTCAGTTTTTTGATTAAAAACAAAATGCACGCTAGTCCGACGACCGGATAGATAGTTTGTTTTCATGTGGGTCTCCCTGTGTTACGTCGCTTATCAGTAGCGCTTATATGTTTAATAGACCTCACCCCAGCACTCGCCTGGTTGGTTTCGCTCTAGCAGCGTAATTGGAGTGGTCGTCCAGTTTGCAGTTCACTTCTTCTCCTCAGTCAATACTTCATTTTTTGCTGGCAACCGTAGTAAATAGATTGAACAGGAGAGGAGGTTTGGCATGTACAGAAGACGGATTAGACATACCACTTGGATTTTGTTAGCAGCATTAATAGGTAATATCTTATATTGTTCAAGATATTATTTATTTACTAGCTGGGCACACTGTTGTTCCACGGGTGTTGACCATTAAGATATCATCATTACTCTCGCAGATATTTTCCAGCGAATGAATAATATAATTTTGTAAAAAGTAATTTATAGGCTGTGTCTATATTGATTATGATAACATGCTAATAGCAAATGAAACTAAACTTTTACTCCCATTCAAGAATAAGCATCCTCTTCTATTCTTATTTTTGTTCATTACATTGCAAGGTTGAGTTGGGAGGAAAAGTATGATGAGAATTAATTTTTTTTTTACTGTCAGGTATTAAACTTTTGACTCTTGGGTCTCTTCACTCATTAAGTGGTGAAACACCAAAAGGGGAAAGGAGTAATAAGGGTGGAGAACATGTTGAAACAAATAAATTGTTTTATTGATGTGAGGAGACATCAGAGAAGAAATGAATGTTAATCATAAAGCGTAACTGTCATGCATACAAAGAAACAGAATGATGTATAGGGTGATCAATTTGTTCAAAACTTGTCCTATTTACCGTAGTTGTTCTGCTCCATTTGGATTCAAAACGAAAGCATCTACCACGAAGAAAAATACACTGTTTTGAATCATATGTCATAAAGGTTTTTTGATAAATAAAACATGTCATAATATATTCGTAAGCATTTTCAGATAATTTCCATTCGTTTATCTATCTATCTATCTATCTAACGGTAATGATTTATTTCGGGGTGACAACGATCGGTGTTCGAATTCAAAGGAAAGCCAGGATTTCGAATGGTGATTTTCAAAGCAGGCTTTTCTCACTTGATAGATTGCTGGCAGACAACCTTTCTAATTCACGACAATCAGTAGAGTTGTATTTCTATGAAATCAGCGAAGGCTACGCAGTATGAATATTTGTCTCATTCTTAATATCTATTCACCATGTAGTCTCCATATCTAGACAGACCAACATTCCATAAAGCAAAACCTTGTCTGTACTTGCAATATCGATAGGCAGGCGACCCTTGAGAGATTGGCGCTGCAGAATCATCCAGCTCCACGTGATCATTGCTATAGTTAAGTATGCTCGAACAGTTTCTAGGATACTCATCAGGTCATTTGGAATTTTGCCCCAGGTATAAAGAGAGAAGAAGAAATTTCGCAGGCCTTCTTGGGTTTCAATTTGATATTCAACGCCTTTATTTCCACGGATGTAACTTTATGATAAATGGGATAAAAGATAAACGTACCGTCTCTAATATAAAGGTCAATTTCAAACATATAATTCTTCACTTGAATGTCTTCGAGATCATGTTTTTTGTTATCCACTAGGAGGAAGCCGGTATGATAACCACATGGAACTTGAAGTTCTTTGCTGTAGAACTGAGTCAGTTCTCGAGTCACTTCTCTCGTTATTTCGATCGGTTCCTGCAAAACAAGGCAATTGCCTTATTAGTAATGACAGAATTCTCATATATATATATATATATATATGTGTGTGTGTATTAAAAAACAGATCAAATGATGTGTAATACAAAATAACATCCATACACAATACATTATGATAATATTCTACATGAAATGAAACACTACATGAATTATGACACGCCCCTGAAAATAAATAAATAAAGCTATGTATTAAAATCATAGCTTAAGAGGAGAATTTGATCAACAGTGCTGGTGAGCCATGATGATATAACTGTTTTGTTTTTCACTAAAGTTATTTATATATATTCAGTGTTTAAAGCAGTAAATCTGTCTTGAATATATATATATATATATATATATATATATATATATATATATATATATATATATATATTTATATAATCTGCCCCTATAGCTAGCTCGTGCATCTGCCAGTTGAAGGAAACTCCGGTCGAACCTAACACCTAAGGACCTTGCTCCTATTTGTGTCACCTCAGTGGATCAAAGGATGCAAACCCTATGAAATCATTTGTAACTTAAAATGGCGCAAAAAGGAAGCCATTATCATAAATTGAGTTATATGGGGGAATATGTGAGATATTCGGAAGTTCTGCAATGATTGCAGAAAGGCGTGACTTTTGAAAGGACACGTAGGCTTAAGGCAGGTTTGCAGTGAGTTCTGATTGCCTACAAAGAACTGAACGATAGCAAATGTGTAAGGCTAAGCAGTACAGTATAACATCGTATTTCAAACCTTCCACAATAAATTCACAACAGACAAAGAAGCGTAAACGTTGACACTGGAGAGGGCAAACATAAAAGAATACGATTGTAGGCGTCTGAGAACCTTATTTCCCATATAAATTAATGGTAAATGCTTCATCGCTTTATGTCATTTCAGTTGACGGGAGAAAGCGAAATGACAGTTTTTCTTGAAAGAAAAAAAATGACACTCAAATCTAACTTTTGAAAAGCGGCCCTTACACACGCACGCACACACACACACACACACACACACACACACACACACACACACATATATATATAAGCACACACTCTCTCTCTCACTCTCTCCCTCTCTCTCTCCCCCCTCTCTCTCTCTCTCTCACACACACACACACACATATATATATATATATATATATATATATATATATATATATATATATATATATATACCAGAAATAACCGGCCTTGCCCGGCTTTATAGATATCTAAAATGGGTTCTTCGTCATCATCATCATCATCATCATCATCATCAGTTTTTCTTTAATCGTCTGTTGTTTTGCATCAATTGTTTTAAAAGGATGAATACAATCTCCATATGGTCCAAGAAAGTTGATTCTATTAGGATTTTTGCATATAATTCGGAAAGAAGTTCTTTTTTACTTTTATAAAAAAAACTCATAAAAATACAAGCAGCAAGCTTGGCTGTACTTCGGTCAAACAACTTCGCTTCATTAAAATCTACAAGGTGAAAAGAACTTAATTCATTTCTCCATACAATATCATTCCAAAACTATATGCTCCATTTCAATTCCTTTATTAGCGCTTATGACTCTTATGAGTAAATGACTCTTGAAAATTTTAGCGAATCTAGTCGACCTGAGTTGGGCTTTAAAGGCAGGAAAGAATTCGTCATCAGTTTTAACGTACGTCATTGTGTCACTGTTATTCGTGCAGGACACCACTGGTTTTTAGCGTGGTCATTGTCATTCATCACCTGTCATTGTTGTTGCATGCAAAACTAAAGTCAAAACTCAATTGTAGAAGTTTGACAAAAGAAACAAGTAAAAAGCTCACTCAACCTAATGGTTAATCTGCCACCGTCTTCGAAAGCAAGGCAGAAAGAAAAGAAAGAAAAAAAAGGGAAAAAACCCTCCTCAACCTAATGCTTAATCGACCACTTGCCTCCAAAGCAAGGGAAAAAGAAAGAAAAAGCATAATCAACCTAATGGATAATTCACCACTGACCTTCAAGGCAAATAAGAAAAGAAAGAAAGAAAAAGAGAAAGAAAAACCCTGCTCGCCTTGAAAGCAAGGAAGGAAAAATGTTTCACTCCCTAAATCTTCTAGTTTTCAACTGAATACTTTAAACCACTGAGCCACAGAAACATTGCTAATCATTAAAAAAATGACATTATATTGTTTGAATTATTCTGTTATATTAACTACTTTGATGACACTTTTGCATACATTTATACTTGTTATGGCTATCTTTGCAAAGATGCATCATATAGATAATTTGATATGGGTCAGTTTCATCTTTGTCAACTTCGGAAGGCTAGATTTTAGAAAAGATCTAATTGCCAGCTAACTGTGTAGATCTCATTCCCTCTGTACTTACGATAATTTTGGATTTTAAAAGTGACCAATAGAATTATAATGTGCAAGCGTGAATTTGTTTAACTCATTTAATTTGAATAAAACATTTTAATACGCTGATTGTCCAAATTTCTTCATAACACAGATTCTTAATAAAAACGTTATCAAAGAGAACTGCCATAAGATGAACACGTTGTTAAAGAGAACAACCGTAAAAAGTGATCGTTAAAAAATCCCTTATAATCCTTCCAGCCAACCATCGACAAACCGTTTTCATCTTTATATGTTCCAATAAAAAAAAAGAAGAAAAGATTTATGGTTTTTATTTTTCATTGTTGTGTTTTAAACTAAAGATTGCCGAAAGACTGTATTTTTAGGAATGGCGTATATCAAAAGATCTACATGGTGCATCTTTGCTACTTGTTATCATATAAACATAATATTTTTCATTACAGAAATTCAATGCTTACAAGAAAATAAAACAGCTTGTAACTTTGAAACAGAAATCTAAACAAAAACATTGCCCCATAATTTAGTCCCCCCTAATTTTCAAACGGAAAAATGGTTCCCTTTTATGTCCTATCAATTCGAAACAAAGATGAATAAATACTATAAGGAACACAGTTTGAAACTGATCATCTTTTTCTTAAATCTATCAATTTTTTGCCTTGGAATAGACATGCAAAAATTAGTTGTTGTTTATTAAGTGAAATAAAATACATCTTATTCTGTTCTAGATTCGAATAAATAAAAATGAAGGGAAAAAAACAAAAGTTTGCAACATTCAATTTGATAGATAAACAATAATGATGAGGAGAATCATTAATATCTATTCAAAAGGAAACAGATATATTTCGGCTTCTTATTCTATTGTCAACATTTAAAACAAAAAATATAGATGCATTAAGTATTTTAAAATATCACTTATGAACCCTTTACAAAATTCAGTAAAAACGCGACGAATACCCGTGCAACCCTTGCGACGCAATTCTATTCTATTCATCGCATCGAAGAAATATAACACTGGAATTTCAGTTGTTGTTTGATTTGTCATCAGTTTTTGTGTACTTCATCGTCTTACGTGTTGGACTGACCAGTTTTAGTGAAGGGAAGAAGTATACGAAAACTTGAAAATTAGGGTGGAAAAATGTTATATCAATCTTCCAAGTAGGAAGGTACGGTCTACAAAACTAACTTGGTAACCACTCCCCAAGTCGAGGCGTCCAAGTTTTGGGATATAGCAGTAAGAGGTTTTGATTCACTTCATACTGTAGAATATTCATTATCTCTAAGAAGTTGACGAGTTTGTGTTCATGAGTAGTGACTAAGCTTGCAGTGAAGATTGATGATAGAATAGATATCGAATATAACATTTGTGGTCTCTGTCTACCGATGACAAAAACTGGCTTGGAAGTTTTAAGCCAACAGTCTCGTTAATTTCGACACTCTCACATGATCCTTTCTGGTATTTTAATGCATTTCAAGTGCCGGTGTATTCGGGTCAATTTAAAAGAAATTTATCTGAAATGGCAATGTTAAACCCCATCCAGTCAAGTATATGATTCGAGAATATATATTTTTTAAAAGCCTGTCTGTTGCATGGTCAAACTCCACTCAAGGGTTGCCTATTTAGATTTTAGTTTTGAAATACGAGTCCAGTGTTGCCGATTTCAATTTTTTCTTTCGAATTTTGGAATCCAGTAGTGCTGATTTAGATATTCCTTCAAACCCTTGCAGAAATGGTGCCTGTCTATCTTTCTGAAATGTATACACTCAGAAAATCAGGAATCGTGGGAGTTCTTGAAGCAGGGAGGTTTTTCAGGGAACAAAACTAAGATATCCTTGTCTGCCATAGGTGCAAATCATGCTATGAAAGTTATGTTGGCACCAACAACAAAGAAGCTTTATATTACTTAGATCTCGTTACCCCAGAGATAAGTTTGATTGTAAGAGAATTCTGCCAACTTTATGGCCTGGAAAATAAACGCAGAGAGGAACATTATCCGCTGAGTGGATCTGCGAATCAGAGATTGTGAAGAGACCAAAACTTTCAGACATTTTCAATGAGTTTTGAAGAAGGTTATAACGTCTTCTAGCTGATTAATGAAGCAATCCTTCCAGGACAGTCTGAGACAGACGTGCAACGAAGGGATGAAGAGGGTCAGGCATTTTTTCTACAAAGAGAATGACAGGAACTCAGTGAATTAGGGATAAAACGTCCAAGAGAAATCCTTTGAAAGTCTTTTTTCAAAAACCACAGACAGAAAGTTGAAAGACAAAATCATGCAACTGAAAGAGGAACGGATTTTGATGACAAGATTCATGAGAAAACATTTTGTCTTTCCACCCTTTCTGGGGAAGAATTAATTTTCAGTGTTACCGAGATCGACGCTCGACTCTGATGGCAGATGGTTTCATTGTACTGACGGAAGGGAATCTGATGCATGCTGTTGAGAATCTTGTGAAGCCAAAGCAGCCTAGGAAGTAAAATACATGCTGTTCAGATGAAGAATAAAGCCCAAATGCAAGTGCAGAATCTCCTACGGTCAAAATATTAGACAGTTAGGTTATTGAACAAAAACTTTAAAAGACCAAGGATACAAAATATGCCGAGACTTCAGAAATGTGTTTGCTTTGTTGAAGGCAGACAACTTTGTGGTATATCAAGCATATTGGAGTACATAGAAGAGATACCAGTTGTTTAGTATAATTTTTGACCGGCGAATAATTCTGGTCGGTGAAATAGACATAGCCTAATAGAAAAATTGGAATACTTATAATTATTATATCTGCGCTGTAACATCTTCAGTAATTTTGCCCTTCATACGATTTTTCTCCTGTAAACTTTCATCTTTGATTCCAGTTTCCATCGATTGATTTTCGCTTGTTTTTTTTCTTACGCATCTCATCTTTATTGTTTTTTTCTTATTCATCTCATCTTTTTTGTTTTTTTCCAATTGCTGACTAGACATATTCCACTTTGCGTCGAGCTTACAGGAACCACTGCTGTGTATCTTTCCATTGTAAACTGAACACATTTGTATGACTTTTGTACCAGGCTTGTGATGAACGGAGACTTTGTATTGCAATACCCTCAGAAATTGCCTGGAATCAATGTATTCAAATCTGAAATTATTTGACTGTATGGAAAGTTCAAGTCTATTATTAGACTGCTAATGATAGGTTTATATAAAGTCTTAGCAATATTAATGTTTCGCCAACTGTCGGCAGCGTGCAAACGCATGAGTAATTCCCTTTAATAGCTGTCTGTGATTTAGATAGTATTTCTCACCGACTCCGATGGTCGATTTTCTAGCTCAGATAAAAACCAGGCCCTGTTGCCCAGAGATGATACGGACAGAACAATGTAAAAAGAAAGTAAGGGGGGAAGTGAACTTATCAGCATCCAGGACTCACTTGGAAGATTGGCGCAACTCAATCTACCTAATCTGCCTAAGCCGGATAGATCTCGACACTGCTGCATATTCTCTATTGGCAGAAATCATCGGAGTTCAGCCCGGGTAGGATATCAGGATTTCGAAAGCTGATTTTCCTGGCAGATCGACATGTTCTCATAATTTTGCACAATAGAGCTTTTGTATCCCCAATGTTCTCCGATTTGGCTTTATTGATAATTTTCTTTTTCAAGTTCCAATAATAATGAATCCAAGTTATTGTAATGAAACTCGTGTTAACACACCGAACAAAGAAAATGCGGGGATTGGTAGTGAGATCAATCGGCCAATCACAGCCTCTCTTACGAAGAATTTTGTCTTTCTTGGCCAATCAGCGTTTAGCTTAAAAGTAAATCTCTCTTCACTTGTATTTCATTTTATAATTACAGAGTAAGCCGCTAGTTGTGGTCATTTTCGGACATGGTTTTCTAAGTAATGATAAACGGCTGATAACATATTAAACACAGGATATAAAATTGGAATAATTCACATTCATTGTTATGAATTCAATATTTTATTTTAAAATTCTTCGTTACAGAATTTTTTTATATTCATATAAACCTAACGTGAAATTGATGTGGATTTTGAATTCATATTTTTAATGTTTGGACCAGACTGATTTTGATTTTGATTATAACAAATAGTTCTCTCTCTCTCTCTCTCTCTCTCTCTCTCTCTCTCTCTCTCTCTCTCTCTCTCTCTCTCTCTCTTATATATATATATATATATATAATTTGTGGATTCGACAATTTTGGAAAAATTATTTTCATATATTGTCCAAGCAGTAAATTGAACATTGTTGGAAATATGATCCCACTTCTGTTGGGAAAGGGCCTGGATGTTGGGTCTTGTATTCCAAAACTTTTCGATGGTCGTATAGCCAATTTTTCTTTACAGATCTTGATGTTTCGTCAATGCATGCTTCGGAATCGGATCTCTCATGTTGTTTTCTGATAACTTGTCTATTTGTTATGGATGTGTTAGTCACCATGTATGCAACGAGCTATTTGAAATTCTGCCGAGTTACTGAGTTGGTCGGAACTGCGAATGCCCCTGTATCGTTGTCGTCCTTTATCTCTATCAACAAAGTTGAAAAGAGCTATATGTATTTGTAAGCATCTGTTCATCAGTTGTTCGTCTGTTAGTCTGTCCACACGATACATCGAAAGAAATGAATAAATGTTTTACCATTTTGTTGTTTTTTTTTGTTTTGTTTTTGTCAGTTGCATTTATGATGACGCTCATGACTGTTCATGCGATACCTCTAAAAGTTCTCAATGAATTCCTATGATATTTTGGGCAAGGATGGAGGATAAGCTATTGAAGAGCTGATTGATTTTGTCATGGATCCATGCAGACTCACCTCCCTACATCATATTTGTATGTCCAAACCATAAGATATCACCATAATTTCATGACTGTCTACACGATATCTCCGAGAGTACTGAATGGATTTTTGGACTGGTGGGTAATGGGGTTAGAAAGAGAGGATAAAATCATGGGGTGGATTCAGGAATTCTAGTGGAGAGACCTGATTTTTCAATATATTTCTCTACCACTTATGGGGGGGGGGAAGCTTCTTATTCTGGGGGCTCCAATAAAAACTGATCGCTGTGCTCTATTCCATTTTGGTTGTTTCGCGGGTGTAGATGTTGACGTGATGGTTTTTCTTGACAGCTTTCTGATAAAAGCTTCGTTAAATGTTAATAGAAGTTTAATGTGTAAAATATCGAGGAAACGTAATGTAGCATTCGATTCTCCCTTGTACATTAATTTTATTGATGATTCTACTCTACTGAGTTATTCTACCGGATCATCTAATTTTGATATTGAAGGGAAACCAGTGGATCACAGGGGGCAGTGAATTTGTAAGATTTTTCACAAATGCTAAAGCACAACTACTTCCTATTCCTAAGTCAACAAATCTATCATCTTTTTCTGTTAAAAACTTGCCTGTTTCAGCATTCCTGTACAGTGTGCAAACTTTCAATCCAAAAGTGACATATAAAGGGATTCTTATTTTCATTATTGTGCCACAACTATTCAGAATTTTCTAGTCCTGCTATATGGGATGAAATTAAGATTCTGTTAGAATTATTTCTTGTCCAAACTGCAATCGCTGTGATTGCTCCTTAGAGAGATGTAAGGTTTTCTCTCTCAGTGGTATGTGTGGGACACAGTGGATCAAGATGCAGTTGCTCACTTCTGGGACTGAGCCACTGTATCCGGATTAATGATTCACTGTACCAAGTTTCGGAATTTTTATCCCGTCATGGGTTTAAAGTTGAAGATTTCAGTTTAATTGTACTTTTTAATAATAGAATTTATTAGAATGTTTTGGGTAAGCTTTCATGGAAAATAAATGTAACTGATTTTTAAATAGTTGATTACAAAGCATGCATCCTCAGATAGAGGACATTGCAGAAATTCTGTCCCAGCAGATAGATATCTTCCCAAATCCGTTCAAAAAGCAGGTGCACCATGAGTGGCACACCACTATGAATTCCCTTTCGACGCGAGAGATTCTTCTGATTCCCTGGGATAAGAATTCATTTCTTTTCATCTGAAACAATCCTGCAAATTCATTTACTCGGAAACTAAAAGGACATTTTCATTTTACTTTTGTATCATTTTTCTCTTAAATTGCTTTTGAGACTGTGTTGAATGTTTTTTTTAGTGTGCATAATTTTTGCCAATGAATGTTTGAGACATTTTATGATCACTTTTTGTAACGTAATCTACAATTCAAGAATACTTTGATAAAATGTGTCGTTGGTTCCACTCTGGGACTTCTTTGAATCATTTAATCTTATGTTAATTCAGCTTTACCCGGGGAAATGATTCACTGTATACTACGGCTGGGTACAGTGGATCAAAAATAAAATAAAAGAAAGTGTCTGGGTATGAGAGAGGAAGAGGTTGAGCGTTGCCTCTATAGCGGACCGACGCTAAACAAACGCTGAATACAACTTTCGCTTTTCGAATTTTTTTTTTTTTTAGCAAAAGCAACAAGAAAAAAAAATAGCGTGAAGCGAACTTTCGAAAAGAAATAAAAACAAAAATCACTTCAGTTAATGATAATTATAAACGCTGTGTCGGATTATTCTTTCAAACAATAATCATTCGGAAATATGTTTTGCTTGAATCTTTTTTAATTAACAATAACTGTTTTTCATTGGAGCACAAACAAGTAATAAATTATAAAGGTGTACGAGTCTGTTTAAACCGGAGGCAATTCATGTCCTCTGACGCTGAAAGCATTTGTGAAGACAACCTCGTTCTAGATATCGAATGGTTGGCAGCAGTTTAGAAAAAACAAAAGGGATAAACGACGCTTGAACTGATTAATTGTTATTGAAATGTTAATATCTCCCGTAAAAGTCTTTAAACGATACTTAGAAGAGGAAGGAGGTTATTGCTATGGCCCACTGGGGTTTGTAATAAAAAAATTAATTATTCACAGGAAAACTTAAATGTCAGAAAAAACTTATAAAATATTCCCATTTCAAAGGAAAACTATGAATTGTAATTACCATATTTGATGGCTTATTTCAGCAGGTAATATGTAGATCTTAAGCACTTGCTCTTTATATGATTTCCCTTCTGTAACCTTTCATTTTTCATTCCAGTTGCCACCGATTAATTTCAGTTAGTTCTTTTTATTAACTCTGTCTTAACTGTATTTCCATTGCTGGCCAGACGTATTCCACTTTACGTCGTGCTGAAAGTTTTCATTGTTCAGTATCCTCCTATTGTAGACTGAACGCATCTGTATGGATTTGTTTTTGCACTAGGCTTGCGATGAGCGTAGACTATGTAATGCAATGAATTCAGTTATAGCTTGATATCAAATTATGTATCAATCTGGCTGTATGGAAAGTTCAATTCCGCTAATTGGCTTGTAATGATAGTTTTTTTTTTACCAAGAATTATCAATATTCATTTCTCCGATTGGCCTTATCGATAATTCACTTCAGGTTCAATTTATAATGAATCTCGGTTGTGTTTAAGAACCGGCACATTATCTTGTATGAAAACATATTACTGTCATGTGATTCGTTGAATGCCGTTACAGGTCTACGATTCTCTTCCTGGTGTGCGATAGGAATAGGTTATTACTATCACTGGAATAAGAGAGATACATTTTAAATCTTTTTTATTCTTAGCTCTCTTCTGGAAAATACGCCCTACGAAGCTGTCAATATCAATATACCTATAAGAAGCAATCTTCATCCGAACGTATTCTCAACTAGAAAGCGCCCAGAGAGTGCATACCTCTGCCAAATCAATTGTAAGGGGAAGTAAGTGTGCATGGATCCACCCTTAAATTAATAATTTCTTCCGTATCCCGTTGCCCCCCCCCAAACACACACGCAATCACACATTCTACAAAATTATTGAGAACTTTTGAAGAAATTGTATGGACAGACATGAATTTTTGTCGGTCTTAAATCTTAATATTATTATGACGTAAGGAGTAATTGTGCATAGCTCCGCACCGAAATTCAATAAATCTTTCCAAATCCCATGGTCCAACCCTTCTACCAAATTGAATTGAAATTCACTGAGAACTCTTGGAGATATCGTATAGACAATTAGACAGACGGAAAGACAAACACAACTAAATATATATACCTCTCCAACTCCGTTGGTTGGGGTGAAAATGCAGGATGACCGACAAAGAAGAGATAAATTATAAAACATTTGTCAAAAGATGAAGATATGCGAGTCTCTATTTCAACGACAGCAAAAGCCACTAAATGTAAGTACTCAATTTTGAGAAGACTGAACAATATGTTTCCTATTTTCCCTCAAGTAATACAAAGAATGACAGGGGTGTCAATCAAGTGGAACCAATGCTTCTATTAATAACTGACTCAATGAATTACTCCAAACCAGATTCTCAAGTGAATCCCGAACGTATGTCATCGCTGAAGACGCCTCGATGCACACCGCATTTTCCACCTACTCTTTTTCGCCGTTAGTTTCTGATTGAGTTAGACCATTCTGGAGGGTATCCCGCCTTGGAGCAGTGCTTCATATGCTTGTCTCGCAGACTCTTATTGCTATAACGAATTCGATCCTCAGTTGGTGATCCCAACTTTTGCCAGAGTATGAAATACTTGATGAATATTAAAGGTGCCATGCTGTGGAATAATGGTTAGTAATCCAGTTCCGCATACCATTATTACTGTAGTGAGTTCTATCTTCATTGTGTACCCTTCAGTATTGTCATTGCGCTCAACTAAGCTAAACTTGATGAATATTCATATAACGTTGGACAACGCTTCTTAGTTGAGTAAGGACTAGTAAGTTAGTTCATTAATGCTTTAATGGGTTCGATCATCACTGGGCGCTTTACTTTTATAGTTTTCTACCATGCTAAGCTAAGCTAAGCTTGGTGAATAGGAAGCTGCCACATGGTTGAGACGGTTGCGTAATTCCCAACGGTGCCACAGGTCAGTGTTAGAGTCAAAGTGAGAAATCATAAACTCGAATTCTCTTTTTCAAGTCAACTAGGCATGACCTTTCTCTTTGGAGGGTTACCTCACCACAGTCTTCTGACTTCCTCGTTTCGTTTAATGTCAAACTAATCTGACATTAGTAAATGTCATATTACTAGTTTACTCATGTCGTCAAAAAATGACAGAAGTTGTTCAATAATTTTGCAATTGCATTGTACTTAAGAAATATAAAAAAAACATTCTGTTGCTCTGCATTTTCTTGTTTATCTTCAACCTGAATTGAACCCGAAATCTTTTACTGATTTGCAAAAAAATTGATAAATGAATAAATGAATACTCAATAGAAACCATCATGTGACCAACATCTCTTTCCAGCATGTTGCGTTGGGGATGATCATTTATAAAATTGGAAAAGGGGTGATCAACGAATAAGTTACTTCTCTCGTCTTTATTGGATAGTGGTCACTAAAAAGAGTCTGAATTAAAAAAAGAAGAAGAAAAGAAACAGACGCAGACTAAGGGATCAATTTAGCATAAACTTACATTGCAAATTGAACCCCCATTAAAAAAAATTCCTGGGGGGTTAAAATACAAAGGAAGCGTTTTTCTAAACATAAAAAATGCCTGATGAAATTATCAGCCCTGTAGTTCCATTGGTGCAGCCTGTATGCGTGATGCATCGTCAGATAGCCAGCCAGATCACCTTAAAAACTAAAGAAACGTATCTTGACAGTTTTGGTGGACGGTTTCTAATAAAAGAGACTACTTTGTAATAAGCATTCGATACTTATCTCCCTTGAAAAATGATAGACAAAATATAAACTTGCGCGTGTATTATATAAGTAGATGGGTGCGTCATGGCAATTTAATCTTGCAGACCTTTACTGCAGTTTTGAATTCGATCCTAACTGTGTGTCCTTACTTGTGCCTTTTGGCAGGCTAAGCAAATCTGAGTGACTACGACCTCCACATTTTGGGATAGAGCATCCATTGTTGAGTCAAACTAAACCCCTTCTGATCTCTTTCAATGGTGGCTGTAAAGTGAAGTGAAATACGTTTGGTCAGCAATTGGAAAAAAAACAGAAAGGATGGAATGAATGAAAAGGACGTACGGAAATTAATCGGTGGCAACAGAAATTTTTAAAAAATGAAACGTTATAGAAGAGAAATCATATGAATATCAAAAATGCTTAAGATTTTCACATTGCCTGTTGAAATGAAAAGAAATAAGGCAATTACTATTTTCTTCTTGAACTGGATATATTTTATAAGTTTTTGTTGTCATTTCAGTTCTCCTGTGGATAATTATTTTTCATAACAAAATAAACAAAAGCAAAACTGGGCCATAGTAATAATCTCGATCTTATTCTTTTTATCGTTTAAAGACTTTTACGGGAGATATTAACATTTTGATAAGATGAATAAGTTTGTTGTTCCAAACTGCTGCCAACCATTTGATACCTAGAACGAGACTGTCTTTACAAATACTTTCAGCTTCAGAGGATACGAGATTGTTAGAACAGGCTCTTCTTCATTTTATCATCATTTATTATGCGCGCATGTTTTAATGAAATGATTGTGCCTCCTTTCTTATTATAGAAAAAAGATATAAGCTAAACAAGGTCGAATATCCCCTAAGGAATTTAAGGAGTAGGCTGACCAAGTGTCGTTTTCATTATTATTATTATTATTATTATTATTATTATTATTATTATTATTATTATTATTATTATTATTAATAATAATAATAATAATAATAATAATAATAATAATAATAATAATAATGATAATAATAATGATAATAATAGCATCTATAGTTGTTGAACTCTGTAGAAGAGTGAACATTAAAACCCCAAAATACAAGAAGGTCAAGAGGAAATATAAACTAACAGTAGAAAAAGACTTACCTCCAACTAAGGAAATAATCAAACAGGAGATACAAATCAAAGCCCCAAAGGTGAGACGGTTTGAGAAAGGAATTCAATGTTACTGCAAAACCTGGTTTTTAATACGGAAACTAAAAATCCCACAGAGAGATGGGCAGACAGTCAGTGGAGATTGAAAGTCCAGAGGAATGGGGGCAACGCTAAAACGTTTAACACAAATACAGAGTGGCTTAAGTGAGATGAAAGAATGGAAGGTAAAACCTTACAGGAATGGAGCAATATTACCGTAGAAGAAGTCAACGATTCTCTACGGAAGGCACAGAAATGGAAAATCGCCAGGAACTGATAAAATCTCCAATTTCTGGCTAAACTCACTCTCTGCTACGTAAACCGAACAAAATCTCTATTGAGTGTCATGAATGCCCCACATGAAACATCAACATGGTTAAGCAATGACACCTCTTACTTCCTACTCAAAAGCTGTGAAACAAAAGACAAAAAAAATACAGGCACACCACCTGTCTCGCAACCACCCATAAACTAATCATGGAAATACTATCAAAAAGAATGTACTCTCACCTTGAAAGCAACAATATCTTTCACCGAGAACAAAAAGGCTACAAAAGAGGTTTTTATGGGTGCAAAAACCAACTTCTAATTAATAAGATGATACTCGAGAACTGTTGAGTCAATCGGCGTAATCTGAGTACAGCCTGAATAAATTACCAAAAGGCGTTTCATCGTGTACCACATGATTGGATACCGAGAGACTTAAAAGGTATATAAAATTGCTCTATCTATAATTGATTTCCTCAAACATAGTCTGAACACCGAACTTCTCTTCAACCACAATGAAGATACCTCTGAATCTGGGAATATAGTCATTAACTGTGAATCTTTCGAAGAGATTATATTTCACTCTTCCTTTTCTGTTTATCCTTCACTTCCCTTTCAAGTGAACTCAACAACACCACCTATGAATATAGAACTGGTAACAAGAGAATAAACCACCTAATCTTCATGGTTGAACACTATGCAAAGAATGGCTCTGCGAACTGTTAGAAGGTTCAGTTATGATATAGGGATGAAGTAATGTTCAAAAGCAACTTTCAGGCGAGGAAAAATGGCAACCATAAAAAATATCCGCTTAAACCTAGACACAACCATTCAAGAAGTAAATGAATGAGTGAAGGCAATGGAATCTAACATGCATTCATGGAAGAGAAAATAGAAAAGGACTATTACAGAAGGGTACGAGCTATCCTTAAAACTGAGCTTAACTCTAAGAACCGCATCCCAGCCATCATCACCTTGCCAATACCTCTAGTATACTACATCTTTAACATCAATAAGTGGAACATAACTGACATGTAGAGAAGGATTACAAAAACAAGGAACCTCCTCACCAACAACAGAATGCACCACTGAAAAGCAGACGTAGATCGACTCTACCTCTCAAGAAAAGAAGGCGGTAGAATTATGATTCAGATGGAACTGTCATACAAATCTACAGCCATTGACCTACACACCAGCAGGCAAGTGACGACTGAATGTTGACTGATGGAAAACCATGAGACAACGAAAGGCTCCACTCAGTTGTGAGGGTATCCAAGGGATTTTAACATGAACTAAACATGGCCGACATAATCCCACAAGCCCCTACACAATCTGCAACTAAGGTTGCAGAAAATGTGAAAACTATAACCAAGCGAAAAGGAATATTGATGTTGAAAAAACACTGGGAATAGAACTTCTGCAGAGCCAATATCTACTTCGCATCCAAAATGCTGACGTAGATAATAACAAAACCCATCAGTGCCACGAAGTCCAGCGTTAAAAGCCGAAATAGAGGGCTTCATCCTTGCTGTCCAAGACCAAAGTCTTCCTACCACGAACTACCTAGCATATGTTATCAAAAACGGTGCTGGTCTCAAATGCAGGTTCTGTGACAGTGCAGCTGAGCCATTGGCCACATCATATCTGGATGTTCTGTTATGGCCCCAGACTTAGACATGATAGAATGGACCAGTACATCCAGTGGATAGTCTGTAAGCATTAGGGTGCAGCACACACACACCACGTTGGTATGAACACCACCCAGAACATGTGAGTGAAACATAAGATGCAACAATATCATGGGATTTCTCAGTACACATGGATCGAACCATCAGAGCCAACAGCCCAGACCTAATTATTAAGGAGAGGAAGGAAAAGGGATGCCTATCAAAAGATATGACAATTCCATCAGACGAAAAACTTATCTGGGAAAGGGTTTGTAAGTACAAATATCCGGATATAGAGATCACAAAAATGAGACAACCCAAGACCGGAACAATACCTGTTGTTATCGCAGCATCTGAGGTCATAAAAAGGGTATCGATAAATATCTAGGTAGAATACCAGGAAATCTAAGCATTTATGAGATAGAGAAAATCGTCCTCACAGGCGCCGCATGTATCCTTCGCAATGCACTGTCCATATAAGTATTTTGTCTGTTATACAACAATATACTGTTTCTTGCGTAGCCAACTGTGTTGATCCCCCTTTTGTAGATATGAAATGAAAAAACAAAAAATGCCAGTGCCTACTAAGTCATAACATCGTTGCCAGCCCTAAGTTTCAAGCCGAAACTCGGTATGCAACGAATACTACTAGACATCAAAAGGAATAATAATAATAATAATAATAATAATAATAATAATAATAATAATAATAATAATAATAATAATAATAATAATAATAATAATAATAACAACAACAACAACAACAATAATAATAATAATGAATACAAAAAATTATTAAATAAATAAAAGTGACTTTTTCATTTTTAATTTCAAATGCAGCTATCCCCTGATTTTTGAAAATCCTTTTCATACCATTTACATCTAAATAATTATTGTGGAAAGCGAACGTAGCGTTTAGCGTTTGTTTTCTATTGCTCCGTTGAAAAAGCAAAACGCCCCCCCCCTCGTCTTTCTTTCACATCTTTGTCTCCACCAATTCAGCTTAAGATGCCATCATCACCATTTGGGAACATTCAAAGATTTACATCGTAAAAATAATTCACTCTTATGAAACCTTCAAATATTTCTTAACTCAAAACTGATGAATTTCTCGAAGGTTTGAAGGTCTGATAAATTGAAAGCAGACAAAATTCAAAGATTTTCTTCATCCATCCAGCTTTTTGTATTTTTTGTCGGCCAATAGTATTTACCTCGTTTATAAACATTGGTGTATCGTTGCGTTCACTGATTTCTTTAGCAACAGAAATTGTTTTTTTGTGAGTATGAATGCCGACCTCATAGAAATCAATTCATTTTTTTTTTTGTTGCAAAATTCGATCTAAAAGTGTGTGCTGTAAATGAAATGAGACCTGCTGATTTCAAATGTGCCTTTGTTCTCCGTCCGCATCTTTCGACTTATGAGGGTCCAAAATCGCACACATGTACATCTTACCACTTTATGATATCATTCCATGACGATTTCTTCGTCCTCTGCATTCTCCATCTTCCAATGGTTTGCCATCTTTCATTCTGAAGACGTTTCTTTCGTTGAGAAAATCGTTGGAACGCAAACATTCACTATCATAGAATGTGGCATTCCGAAAATTGAGTTCATTTTGATGAAGCTCTCCATGAAAGGAGAGACGAATATTGAGGGAAAATAGAATATAGGTAGTTGGAGCCAATTTGATGTGTTTATGATCAATCGTTGAAATAGTGATTCGTAGCACAGGAGGGAGTGCTTGTCTCCTCTAGGTTTATTTCACATATTGTAAATCAGAATCGAGTCAGAGAAACGTTATGTGTGCAGTTCGGTAGGTGACGACTGAAACCGTAGCCGTCGTAAGGGCACTAATTTCTTGCTTATTCATCTCAAATCTACTCATCCCGTGAAGGATGTCAAAAAAGCACCCTCTGCTTCAGTGATTAGTCTGGAATTCATTTTATTTGTCTCCTCAAAACTGTTGGTAGTTTTCCCTCTTCTAACCCGTTTAAAGCGCCCTTTTGAAAAAATATTTTTCGTAATTCAGTAATGTAAAATTTCCAAAATGAATTATGAATGATGAAAGGCAGCATCACGGACGGTCTCCCAAAAACTGTATTCTGTAGTTTTGGCTTAATGCGTCATGTATATGAGAATGAACACAAACACAATAATTCAATATGTAGCCATATATATCGTATCACTACATATGTAGTGATATTTCAAGATCTCCGCCACCAAATGAGATACACAGCATTAATCCATTCCATTGTGCTTAGGCCCAACAACGATATCATATATTTTAGAATGACGCAGGCAAAATCTCTATTTATGCTTTATATAATGACCTCGTATAGTGTGGTTGGCTTCGCGCTGTATTTATTAGGAACGTGTAGAGTGCAAACCGGGGTACTTCTGTATTTTATTCGAACAAAGTTCGCAAGCTAGTCCGATACTCTAGTGAAGTGAGTTCGATTCTCACTTGGTGTTCCACGCTTGTGGACTTGTGCCAGACAAAGATACGCTTAGTGAATAAATATGTACTGGCATATTCGGTAACTCTTATCCAAATCAGATGCATGCATTAATTCACATGTAGCATGTATATTTTGGGGCGATTGATACCATTTTGGCGTTAAATTCAAAGCATTCCTGCGTTAGATTTTGCTGCACAATGTTTGTCTGGGGGCATCAGAATGGCATTTCTTCTTCACAAATTTCGGTATTTTACCTGATCACAGGTTTGTTTTGTTTTTTTTGTTTTTTTTTTTCATTTCTTTGACCTTATCTGTCAATTGTTTTTTCTAAAATTCAATTTTCAAATGAAAACAGAAAACTGTGTTCTGGATTTAAGTGCAAAGGATATATAGGTTGGTGTTTTGGAGTAGTATTACGGTAAGTGTTTAGGATTAACGTTATGTAAGTCAAATACTTGTCATTACCGTGATGGTAGTTCCGCCACAGTACAATCCCAAACAGTAATTTAGCGACCGCTATTCGTTATATAAAAAAACTCAAATGAAGTAAAAAAAAATCAGGTGATTTTCCCCACCTGTAACAACCTTTCGCAGAACCCTTTTATCTTTCCCTTGGTTTCCTTCTCTTTCTTGTCTTCTCTTGAGGCAGTACGAGCGAATTGTCAGTCCCATAATCATCATTTTCCAAAGGTCACAAGAAACCTCCAAAGTTTTGTTATATCGATCATCTGCTTCGACTGAGTGGCACAGAATTAGCTTAATATTCTCCTCACTGTAGACAATGGACCCTTCCAGTGAGAGTTACAGACTGAGAAGATACAAGTAGAAAAAATTGTCCTCAACTTCAAATGGAAGGGTCTATTATTTACACAGGAAACAAGCAGTTCATTTTGCGCCACTCTGTATGACTATGAATGTCCAACTACTTTAACTTTGTGTTGACATTGAACTTTAATTTAATGACAATAAATGCAAAGAAAAACAATATTGACCTTTTGTCGCCTCTCATATACCCGTTGATACAACAGAAATATCGCAAGAATGTCCTTTATTCACCCAAGCATAATGACATTGGTTGCGGAAAAACCACTTGAAGCGGTTGATATTTGATTTTCATCCAAGTCAAGCGAATAAAATTAATAATTGTTGTCAGAAGTTCTGAGACGACGTGTTGACATTATTCCATCAACTATTATCAAACTCTTGTCCCAACCTGGAGTTGACTGTTTTTCTACCGAAGCAAGAATAACAAAGATAATCCGCACCAAATTTAGGAGAATAAAAATCAACATTTCTCTACCGTGATTTGAAATCACGACCAACCGGATTGTAGGCATATCTCTTACCGACTGAACTAAATTGATAAGTCTTTTACATTAACTCAAACGTATGTTACAAATACGTGAAGACATATTTTATTCTAATTGATAAATACCTCTACAAAATTCTATTTCACTTACGTTTTCTGATATCAGGACCAACTCATCGGCTGGCTGGCTGGTTGGTATCTTACCGACTGAGCCAAACTAACAAGTCATACATGTTTGCGATGATTTATCTAAGAGACACGCTAGGGCTTATATCGTTCTAATAAATACATTTATCCTAAAAAAATATATATTTATATTTTTTTTCATTTATTATATATACAATACAAAAGTTCCAGTAATCATCTTCAACCAGATTGAAAGTTGAAGCGGAGTTCGACCCTGCAACAGCCATATACGAAAGAATTAAGCAATAGCACAATAGCTTGAACATGGAAATTCCACGGGTGTTCACTACTAAGATTATCCATTATCTCATGCCTCTGATCTTCTCTCCCACTTTGCTGTATCTTTTCATTCTCTTTATTCATTTTAATCTTAGTTTTTCGTCAATGTTTTATATAAAAGTTGTACAAACATGGTTTAGTTTCGTACGCAAAAATCAACCGATCCTCTTTGTAAACTACCTTACTTTATTTTCTTCCCGCTCTCCTTTTTATTAAACAATATCTATTTTTTTTCTGTATCCCCTCTCTTATTCAAACGCAAGTAGGAATAAACAGAACAATAATAGAGATAAAATTTTGCTATTCGGATCTGTAAGTTTTTCTAACTGGAGTGACAATGAAAAATAAGCCTAAAATGGACGCAATGTTACCGAATGCAACATACTCTTGAAGATGGCTGATGTTTGTTGCTTCATCACAGTGTTACAGCCAAGATAAAACAACAAAGGTGTAATGCAATATGAATTATGCATATGATAATTATTTTATTGGTAACGCTTGCCTTGATTACTGATCAATGAAAACCCATTTTTCTTCTCGATTCTCATACGTATAACAGATTCTGAAACAAAGTTTTGGTCAAAGATTGCAAAATATGGAGCTTAATCACCGATACTTCTCTTTCCCAACAGGAATGTTCAGTTTGTTAATTCCAAAAATGACTAAATCAGAGCGGTGAAGTGGCTGAGTAGCAGAATGACGATCAACTAAGTCATGCCAAGAAAACTTTGTGCATCAAAACTCAATAACAACTGTGATTTCCCACTGCTACTGCCGAAATGTGCGTTATTTTTGTCTCCCTGACTCTTCCATTGAAATGTAACGATTTTGTTGATGAAAATACCTCCTACATACTATTCTAAACAATGGACACTATTTGATTCATCCAGGAAGTCAATAGAGAGACCCCTGAATAGAAAAAATTCCAAAAGACTTTGCAGACGCTGCAACTGTGAAAAATAAAACCAGATTTTTTCACGATGAATAAACTTATTCTCGGTATTTAGGAGCGTGGAAAAATCCTTGTTTGAGAAATATTAATTACGTTCTTCGAACTTTAGATAAAGAGTACGGACCGGTTTTGTTCTTGATTCGGCAACCGGAATGATTGAGAAGCGGACTTGAATCTCTCTCTTTCTCTCTTATATATGTACATCTATCAGAGAGAGAGAGAGAGAGAGAGAGAGAGAGGGTTGGGGCCGGGGAAAGACAAGAGATTGGTGTGTAGGAGAGAAAAGTGGTGTGTATGTGCTGCATTTATAACGGCTTTGCAAAAAAAAAAAATGCTGAACACTATTTTAACTTGTGCCTTTTTTCGCACAAAAGTGAGCAAGTAGCGTAAGGCTCAGTTTCGATAAGTGGGGGATCCCTGTATAAAGTTTTCTGTTTGTTTTAACGATATTACAGGAAAGCAGATTGTGAGTGAAAAGATGATTTCGTGGAAGAAAAATAGTTATTCAGCCCTGCCAAAGAACTTGGGAGAGTTATATATAATAGATCCCGGAAAGGTGTCCATCGGGAAATGTACTCACAGGAAGAGTGCCCATCAGGAAATCAGCCCATCTCGATTTTATCAAGGAAGAAAATGTTCCCATTTCAATTCATCAAGGGAGGAGAAGTACACATCAAAACATAATTTGCCCATCATCTAGTATCCGGGAAAATTTTATGAGCTTTCATGAAAAACTTTTTGTACACAACTTGGCTAAGGTGGTCCCGATTGGAATTTTGAACGTGAAATTGAAAAAAATATGTGAGGGGAAACAATTTATTCAAAGCAATAATAACATAATGTATCTAGTTTTTTTGTTTGTCTTTCTTGAATTCACATATTTCTTTTCATTTTTGATGACTGGAAATTGGTTTTCTTTCATTCTTACGCACTGCCTATCTTGAAGTAACCCATTGCCACTCCCACCCGCTTCTTAGTCGTCGTCGTCGTCATCATCATCATCATCATCATCATCATCATCATCATCATCATCAGTCTTTTAACGTCCGTCGTTGGACATAGACCTTCCCCAGAATTTGCCACACTTATTATAGGCGTCGCGGAGCCAGTACTTCCTGAACTTGTCTAGCTCGTCTCTCCATCTAATATTCTGCCGGCCTCGGTTGCGCGTGTGATCTCAGGGGATCCATGTCGTGAGTCGTGATGTCCATCGGTTGTCTGTCATTCTTGCAACATAGCCAGCCCACTGCCATTTGAGATTTTTAGTGGATTCTATGATGTCCCTGACTCTTGTCTTTTCTCGGATGTACTGTGCTATCTTGTGGTCTCTCCATGTGAGGCCCAGCATAATTCTTTCGAGTGCACGTTGCATAGTTCTCAATTTACGGTTCTGTCTCTTGGTTTGGTTCCATGTTTCGGTTCAATAAGTGACTATTGGGAGGATACATTGGTTATACACCCTTCTTTTTAGGATTAATGGGATTTTCTTATTTTTGAAGGTTGAGCTAGCTCTGCCAAAGGCTTGCCATCCTAGTGTGATTCTTTGCTTAGTAAGAGGCACCATAAACAAATGATGCTTAGAAAAAACACAAAATAGAAAGTATGTCTTAACATTAACCACTCTTGGTTACGTTTAGTTTAGTTTAAAAGATGTTTCATTTTAATCATACATAAAGTAATTAGTGTTACAATTTTGGAACAGTCATATCACTAATTACATTTACAGTTGTTATTACAAAAGCTGTTTAAATCTTTAAGTGTAGGTAAAAAAAAAGTTAAATTTTTCTTTTAAATAGCTATAATATCAAGCTCAATGTAACTCCCTCGTTTGACTTGGCTTATTTCTCTTCATTTCACACTCAGAACTCCAATCGGGACTACACTGGCTAAGTTGTGAACGAAAAGTTTTTAAGAAAATCTTGTAAAATGTAAATTATGTTTAGATTGGCACTTTTCCTCCCTTGATAAATTCGAGAAAAATAACGTGAATTTTTATCAATCAATCATGAAAAGAAATAAGGGAATTCATGGAAGAAAAACAGAAGTAAGCTGTATAAAAAGATTTTAATTATGATGATCAATGTGTGAAAAGAAAGAAAAACATTTTTTTGATAAATCATGAAAAGAAATAAGAGGATTCATGAAAGAAAAGAAAAGTTGTGTCAGAAGTTTTCAATAAAACTTCAATTTTTCCCGAAGACTATATGATGGGCAAATTATGTTTTGATGGGCACTTTTCCTCCCTTGATGAAATCTAAATAAGTAGATTTCCTGATGAACACTCTTCCGATGCGCACATTCCCTGATGGTCATGTGCTACGAAAAAACTCATAAGATTTTCGATTGAGATATATTTCATCATTTTACAGAAAAAAAAGTTGAAACGAAGAGTTAATAAAAAAGAGTAGATTTAAATTTAATTGGAAGTCATTTGATATAAGTTGTCTCCCTCGTTTTTACATTTTTATTTTTTTATTTTTTCATTCAGGTTTTAGTTATTGCACAGCGTTGGCAGAGATATGTCGACTCCAGGTACTTTCTAGTTATTATGGTTCGACGGGTCAAGCTAATATTGACCCAGAAAGAGATTGAAAAGGCAAAGAAAAGAATGAAAATTTTTCAAAGGCCGAAACTTAGAAATCTACGTCGTTGAAATGAAGATATTTTCCCTTACTCTACTTGGTTATGGTGAATTTATTCAATTTATGATAGTCTTTTTGACATGTTAGAACTTGTCAGGAATCCATTTTAGGCCCACATTTCAATACTTGAAATAAACGAAACGGACACTCACTTTATCTGTAATAAAAGCTCCGTTTCTATACATTTTCTATCATATGAAGCATTGTCAACCATTGTTGACTAATATTTCTTTCATCGTAATTCTCGATGCCTTTTATCACAGATTTACGATCTATGCTGTTTACTCAACAGACCGAGGGTTTGAGTTGTGGCGATGAAGAGAAATTAATTCGTCAAAAATTAATAATGTTTGACAATGATCCAAATTATATTTATATATATATATATATATATATATATATATATATATATATAAAAGAAAAAGATTATATTGAAATAAAAATATATACCTATTTAGCTAAATACAAATACATATACGCACACTCACCCTTTCTTTCTCCCCCTCTCTCCTCTCGTTTGTCAATTTATCTAAAAAGACAATTAGTAAGTTTGGAAACAGTGACACACTCAAGAATTCGCCGAAGCTTAAACATTTTTTCTGGAATTGCCGAAGTGAAGAAGTTTTCCTTGGAAATCATCCCCTTTATTATCAGTGGTGAAAATTCCGAGAAAAAGTCCCAAACTTCCAAGAAAAGAAATATTTAGTGAGGGGAAGCCAAGAGATAAAAGGAGAGTCGGGCAAAATCCCAATGAACTACAACGCAACGGCCCAATCAAAAGTTTTCTTCAAAAAATCATCTCAGAAATTCAAATACATCCAGGATTTTCTTCTACGGGAATTTCCCAATGAACGGTGACAGGAGGTGAAAAGTAGTTGTTATCCATTGCAAGAATAAAAGCCCTTGTCCATTGCAAGAATAAAAGCCCTTGTCCATTGCAAGCTTCCATGAGTCAAACAGAACTGATTAAATTTCTCTTATGTTACCCATAGAACTGCAACGTCATCTGCAGATAATGACACAAGTTGATAAATTTGCGGTAGTGCCTTTCATTCCTACCACTCCCTGCTATTTCCTGTTACATGTTAATGAAATATTGTTTCAGGGGATAAATGAATGTGACAGTTTTATGGTTTGGATAAAACAAATTTTCCTACCAATATATTTGATTATAATAAATATTGTTTTTATTTTAGTAACCTCGGATTTTCTGACGACATCGCCCTTTTTGGTGAGAACCTTTATGATCTGAACTAATTGAGGAAAGCAAGAAAGTTGATCTCAACATGATCTTCAGTAAAGCAAGTGTCATGTACAACAAATATGTTGAGGACAAAGACACAATGATCAAAACCCAAAATGCAGAGCTAAAAAAAGTAGACCTATACATCTACGTAGGATGACGAATCTCTATGAAATCCACAAGAGAAGAAATCAAACGGAGAATCACTCTACATTGGCAAACTTTCGGTTGGGACAGCTAAAATTTCAAGAACAAGCAAATGCCTCTAGTTCTGAAAAGAAATGTCTACAACTAATGCATTCTTCTGATCGTCACCTATGGAGCTGAAATATAGAACCTAACCAAAAGAGACTGAGAAGCATGCAAGGTGCACAAGAGAGAATCATGCTCAACATCACAGGGAAAGATCAGAGAATGGCGCCGTATATTAGAGAAAAAAAACAGAAGTCATAAAAATCCATTAGTAAACTCAAATGGCAATGGACTGATCATGTTGTAAGAATAACAGGCAGCCGCTGGACATCACGACTCACAACTTGGATCCCCAGAAATTAGATGTGAAACTGTGATCGGCAAAATATAAGATGGCATGAAGAACTAAACAAGTTCAGAAAGTATTGGCTCCTATCACCCATCATAGAAAAGTCTGGCAAACATGAGGTAAGTTCTCTATCCAACAACCGACGCTAAAAGGCTGATGATGATGATTCTTATTTCTATCCTTGTTACCACAAGGGTAGATTTTGCATTGAAATATTTCATTAACATGTGACAGGGAATAGCAGGGAGTACGCTTATGCTTGAGAATTAGTGGTATCATGAAATGGCAGGGGTAGTTTTTGTATCAACATATTTCATTAAGAAATGGCAGGGATAGTTTTGTATAGAAATATTTCATTAATGTGTACCATGTAATGGCTGGGAGTTTTTTTTAATGTTTGAGAGGTTGTCGTAAGAAGTGGCGGGTATAGATTTGGCATCGAAGTATTCCATCAATGTGTGACAGGGATAAAAAGCTCTGCCGATATAAGTACAATGAATGCTTTTAGCGCTTATCACCATTTCCGGTCCCTTGCCACATTAACACCATTCTAATAAATTCAGGACTGGATTATATTATCAAAATGTCATGACCAAATGTTCCACTTAATTAGAAGAATTCAACTGGAAGGAAGAAAATTTGGATGCTTTATCACTTTTTCAGTCTCTAAGATTCATAAAAGAAAGAGCCAGGAAAAACTGTTGCAATAATGTAATTAGGAGAGAGAGAGAGAGAGAGAGAGAGAGAGAGAGAGCGAGAGAGAGAGATAGCATTGAAGGTCAAAAGTGTTGAAATTTCTTCCTAAGGATCTTGCATCTTTCTTGTTTAATCATTTCTTTGCTCATTTTGCTGCTAGTTCCCTCCGATAACTTCCCTACATAAGAAAATAAAGAGAAATGACTGAATCACTCAATTTTCGCTACCGATCACAAGATATAGTTGACTCCCATTATTACGGCGCCCACGAGGAGCGCCGTTATTTACTTCTTAATTTGCTTGAGAAAATGTGTAATATCCGATAACGTTGGAAGTTAATAGCTAAAACATATAGAAGAATTAAGGAAAAATCAAAATAACAAGCTTGGCTGCGCTAGGTTCAAGCGCCCTTGGTCCATTGAAGTCTAAAAGGTAAAAAAAAAAAAGAAACAGAATTCTTTTCTCCGTACAATATCATTCCAAAATTACTAGTCCTATTTAAACTCCTTTATTAGAAGTTTCTGTGTTTGGGATCAGCAAACTTTAGCAAAACAAGTCGACCTGAGTGGGGTTTCAGAAGTGGGAGCTAATTCTTCGGTTTTGCGTACGTCACTGTGTCATTGTTATTCATGAATGATGTCACTTGTTTTGCGGTCTATTCGGATAGTGTCCTGGTTAGCACATCTACCTTACATAGCCCTGAGTTCGATTCCCGGTATGAGCGAAGAGTGTGAAAAACTATTCCTTAGGACAAATTTCCCCGTGTACCCAGCTGCTTATTGAGTACACTCTAAGCTGTGTGATTAGAGTGGAGGTATCCCTTTGGTGGATTTGCATCCTGCCTTGAGGATGGTCGTAAAATTTTGTGGATAGGGAGTCCTGGTTTTGACCAGATTTGAGATTCGCAAGGATCAGTAAGCTGACGCATGCTACATTAACTGGGATTTCGTCATTGGTCGTTATACCGAATTGGGGATTGTCTCTTCAGATATGCGATACTTTACCCTTTATTATACGGATATACCCAGAGAGGCAATGATATTAAATAAATGAATAGATGAATAATATGGTGGAAATATAGAAACAAACGTGCCGTTAGAATACAGATGTCATTCAATAGTGTCGTTAGAACGAGCGTTTACTTTATTCAATTCAAATGGAAGGCAATATGCTGGACATGTCATTTCAATCAAGCAATCAAACTCTGCAGCTGTTTATTTTTCATTATTTTCCCTCTAAAAACAATTTGCAATTACTTTTTTTTAAACTATTTTATTTCATTATTGTATTTTTTGCTCACGTGAACGACTGCCTCTTGGCAGGAATCCAATGTGTCGCCTGCTTGATTCTATCAAACAGGAAAAAATGGCCGGGAAGGAGTTCATTTATAATCCAAGGTTATGGGGACGGATGCTGAATTATGTGAAATGGGCATGCGTAGTAAAGCAGACCAAACGACAGAAACAAACATATTCTTCTCTAGGCGCCTACGGACAATTAAATCATAACAGTACACGTGCTCATATACAGTGAATGCGAAAGATATCCGACACATTTCAAAAAGTTCACTTTAACATACTTGTACACCTTGAATTTCGATAAAATTTGGACAAAAGATTTCTAATTATTGTAAATACCTTTTTATGTTCAGTCTCTGATCGAAATTCTGTATATTTTGAAGGTACATAACGATATTGAAATGAACTTCGGAAATGTATCTGATACTTTTTGCATTCACTATAAATATTGGCATTTAAAAAAGATGACATTAAAAAGCTAACATAAACAAACAAAATCAACATAAACGTATCTCTTCTTCCCTTATTATAGAGCTGAAGTAGCTATTTGTAATTAAAACTATGGACAGATAACTCGTGTTTTCTTCATTATAATGGAGCTAACGTAAGTATATCTAACTAAAACTACATGTAGCTTTGTGTCTTAGTTTTAACTAGCCGAATAACCTATCCGTTAGACGATATTTTTAAAAGCATATATATATATATATATAATGAATGGTGTTATATTATATTGAAACTCTTATTTGAAATGATCTCCCGATATTACACGGTGAATGTATCATTTGGCCGAGACAACGTAAATAGAATAAACAATTGAAGAAAATGGGACTGCTGTTTATTCTATTTACAGTATCAAACAGCAAACTCAAACATTAAGCATAATGTTTCTGCTTAACAAAGACACAAGATGCTGTTCAACAAAGAAAGGACCTTATTCCTACGTGAAAAAGTATGAAACACACTGTACTACACGCTTTGATTGCGGTTAACCTTTACATTTCATGTTTGATATCGTTTTTTAATCTTAATTTTGCTTTGCACCAAAAAAAAGGTTCCTCCCTCACAGATATTACATATTAAACCTGCACAAGGCCGTAGAATGGATTGTCAGAAATGTTGTGTTTACATCAGAGAAATTAGATTACCCAAACAAAAGTTGGAATATTAATGACTCCTTGTAAAGATATAGATAAATATTCATTTTTCAACATAGTTTCCTTTTTTGTTTGGGCATAAAATCCAGTAGTGATTTTTAATCACATGAATTGAATATCATGCATTCCAAATTTCAAATCAAAATTCAGCTAACAACTGTGTATCAGACTACGGACTTATTGATACACTCTTGATAAATATACCTAAATTTGTATATCTACGTTGATTTGTCGTCAAGAAATGCCGTCAGAAATGGCAGTCGTATTTAAATATTTTTTCATTGCACTTTACTGAAAAACACATTGAAAATATGTTTTTGATTTCTTCTTCCCCAACACAACAAATACAGAAAATATTAATTACACAGACACCTTAATCTTTTCTTCCTGTTTACTCACTGTCGTAGATTGATGACCTAACTTATGTTATGATAAAAAAAAAAATTGAGACGCGAGTAGATAGTAGTCAAAAGTTGATAATAATGGTTTACAATACTTCATACAAAAAAGTAATTTGAGAATCACTTCGAAATTTCAACTTGAAAAATGACCTGATTTTGCAGTAACACAGAAACGTGTCCCTACGCTTCTCCCCTCCACAGCCCTCCCACTTAACTTCTGTCTGGAAGACAATCGAATGCTAAAATCTGACCAAATCCGACAGTCTTCAGTGCACACGTATGTACATATGTATATGTACGCATATTTGTAAGTGTGCATGTCGGTATATCTTTGCTATATTGATGACGGATTTTCCCAGAGAGATATCTCCGTCTATGAATTAAAGGTTGACATTTGACCCCAACTAACTTCTGTTGGGATCGTTGGTGTCTTTATCACTGGTAGCGTCAGAAGTCAAGTTCAGTTACTAATTTTGACTAATGCCTTTTGAAAATTTGGTCACGTGACTTGGCAGGTCAATCAAAAATTGAGGAAATTAAAAGACGTGCCTGTCTGTCCTGGGGCCCACAACCGAAGCTGTTCTGTCCGTTACTAAGTATAAGAGAGAGGAAGGAACAAGGATTTGCTCTTCGTACGGACCAGAGTTAATTGCTTCGTAAGAGGACCAAATAAAGAGGGAAGGACAATACAAAGTAAATAGATTTTTGAAGTCACCCAAAATGATTTTACTAGTACGACGCAACCCGTATATTCAATAAACAAATATTTTTCGTTATTCAACATGATGAATTCGATTGAGTTTATTCATGCGTGCATGTGTATGCAAGCATTTCATTTTGACAACATGAATAAACAGCAAAACAGTTGTACAACAAAGAGTAGAACAGCGCATTTCTACCCTCTCATCTTTCCTTCTTTCTCTCCTCTCGTCTTGTTCGGACATTTTGTTTCATTTTTCGACTCAACTTTCGGGTGTCATGTTGTACCTTGTCTTTGTTGTTTTCTGTTCTCTCCACGAACTGCCCGAATTAAAACGAACTCTTTTGATCGAACTTACTCCGTGTGCACATAGTTGCTCAATAGGTGTTCATTTCGGTTCCATATCTAAACGAGCAATTAAGGAACATGTCATTGAGTAGAGATGAAAAGTAGGAGGAGAAACAAAAACATCCACTTGTGGATTTCTCTTACGCGAGTAAATACCAACGGTGAATATTCCTCTATTCTTTCAAAAAACAGGTAGAACTGATGCCTGGAACTTGAGAACCCACGAGTGGTATCAAAACACGTTTTTGAGGGTCCCAACGCACAGACCTCGCCAGTTTTTGTTGTTGTTGTTGTTGCTGTTATTTTCTTTAATCAATATTTCTAAGTTTATTTGATTAGACAGCTGAATCTGGTCGTAATGAAGTGTTTATTATGTATCGTAGAAATTAACTGTGTTCCTTTTTCCTCACCATGGAAACATATCCAATAGTTGCTTTGCTGTAAAATGGAAGTCTTTTCAGCAAATCTTTTTGTTAGCTTTTTGTATGGATTCTTCTTTGCTGATTTGAAAGATATCCATTTTCAGCTTTACTATTTGTCAGTGTGGATACCATGGGCTTGCTTGTAAATAGCTGCAACCAACACCCTCAAAACCTGGTTGTGTCTCCAATTAAAGCAACCATCACGCAATGAAAACTCACAATAACATAGAACACGCTTCAGTGTCGAAATTTTCCCGTTTTTATATTGACTGGATTACAAGCTACATCATGAATTGAGTTTAGGTGGAATTCTGGGTTGTGATTGTAGTTGTAGATGAGATTTCCCCAATTAAAATCTAAACTCACAGTGTGTTATCAGGATAGGAACTTCCCCTGTTTTCTTTCGTCCTACAATATTTGCAGCATGTCTTTCTCAAACATAGAGATCATTGTCTTTTTATTTACTCTCTCTTGGCATCCTTTGCTGATACTGAAAATTCCAATATTTCTGGATTCTTGCTATACACATAACCCACTACCCACTATTTCTTGAAAATAGAGATCTCTTATCAAGTCTATGACTTACTTAGGATAATTCCATTTCTTCTTTCTTTATCTCTCTCTCTCTCTTTCTCTCTCTCTCTCTCTATATATATATAGAGAGAGAGAGAGAGAAAGAGAGAGAGAGAGATGGTATTGCTCAGCATTTTCTTGATTATCTTCAACCAGAATGAAATAGAAATTTTTATGCTTTGGCGTATAATAAATAAAGGACGGAGACTACTAAATAACTAATATATAATAATTACTTCCATTGATGAATGTTACGTACCAAATATGAACATGCATGCGTTGCATCATATAACTAAGTAGACAGTTTACCCTACTACATGATGATTGGCGATGTCAGGGAGCACAGGGAAATGTGTGCACGTGCCTTTCCCAAAACAGTTTCAGCAAGAATTCAAACTGTTCACAGATTCAGTTTCCCACACAGATGCACCCTGGGAGAAATACCAAGTATCAATCCACGCATACAACACAAGTACTATGCGGACATGGACTTGTGTGTAGTTTTTGCTCTCTCATTTATATGCAGGCACCATAGGCGTCCACTATCACTTCGGGGGCAAAGGGTGGTTATATATTCCAGAGGAGTAACAAGGGAATATATTTCCAGGGAGGATGGTGGAGGGCTCACTTAGAATATATTTCAGTGGCAACCCTTTTATACGATATGCATCCAACCTACCATTTGTAGAGAAGGCAATTACGACCAACTCTCAGATGATGCACTGAGCCACTGCCGGAGACATATGACCTGATTCAGGGACGACACGATCGAGCAAGCACCAGCAAATAATAATACAATCTTTTTATACTGAAACCTTAGTTTAGGGTTACATGAAAAAAAATAACAATTTTATAATACCATTATTGTTTATTGGTTATAAGGTTCTAACTTTGAAAACCTTCGCCCTTGGTAAGAAGACAGGATGTTCATGGCACTTACACTCATGCAGATGCATACAATTACATTTTAGATGCTTAGAACCACGAGCTACATTTCAACAATTATAAAAAACGGAGAAAAAACATGTCCAAAGTTTCTTAAATTGACTTTCAAAATGTAATATTTTCAAACTGCACATATTCCATTATTTTTCTTTGTTATGTTGCTAAAACATTTACACCGACACCATCATAAGAAAAAAACAGTTGTATCTTGAAGCGAAAACTTAAACGCGTTCAAGTATAACTGCATGATGGGAATTTCGACCACTTTCGGAACATCAACCAATCCATCTGACTTGCTCTCTAGATAGAGCAGGCGTTGAAGATAATAGCAGTAAGCTTAACTCGATTTCGCCATACATGGTCGGTTGTACCTTGCAGTTCTCAACGCCTAATATATGAAAATTCCAACCAGTCATCATTCCCACTTACATATGTAGATATGAAAATTACATATTCAAAATACTTACCTGCACCGACACGCACAAGTCCGTACGAACTCCAACGTACCGACAGACGTGAAACAATGTTTGTCTCAACAGGCACTCACCTGTACTCATACGAGGGAAACGAAATTGATTTACTGGGCGCCAGCGGTGTAGCGGTTAACGACGCGGACAATGGAATTGACGAATCGAATTCAATCTCCGGTCGAGACTGTTTACGTTAACTTCACACTAATGACCTTGGGAAATGTATAAATCTATCTCTTCTTCAAGCTATGGATTAAATAAGACAGATTGGGCTCTGTAGCATTGGAAAGGCAATCAGTCTAGGAGAAGGAAAACTCTGATTCCAAACTAGGGTGTTGAAACCCATTAAGGCGGTTGGATGCTAACTTTGACATCCTTGTGGCAGCCCCTGCGATCACGCTGATGCCAAGCGTATCTGCGCTCCGCTTTCTTTTGGGCTACATTAGCGAAGGTGGAGGGGCCTGTCGGCTGGGCTCCCCAGGACCCCTATATACTTTGCCCAGACTTGTTCCCTGTATAAGTAACTTCAGTGTCGTTCTATTTTCTCTCCTCCTACTGACACCCCCTAATCATTAAAATAGTAATTTCTGACATCTAGACACAACACAGAACATTAAAATTTAGAAAAAAAAATCATCTAAATTGGCAGCACTCTATTGCGACTTGGTTATAATGCGATCGGCTTTCTTGGATCCCCAAACCCGCGTCATAATAGGGGACTGATGCATCATTAAATTGGCTTGAGAAGAAACACAACAGCTTGGAGAGTTACTTTTTGAAAATTCCAACTGCAACAACAAAAATAATCATGTGGGACACACGTTCGTGCTCACACCGATAATAATCATCTGATTTCCATCTATTTAACCATTGTACAATAATTTACCTTTTTTTGGGGATACTCCTCAGATATTTGAATCAAGTGTGATCCAAGTATTTATGATGATGATTATTTTAAAATAGAAAATGTTTCTATGAATACATTGTTTAAATCCCTGATCTCTTGTTGGGGTGAAAGGCTCCATTTAGGCCTTCTGTTCTAATGTCTGTTATGAATGACAATAAACTTATTCATTTTTTTCCAAATACAAAGAATTGGGTAAAAACGTGGATCATTTCGTGGCGGATGTTGCTTTGGTTGTAAAACAAACCGTAGCTGCGTCGGCTGGAGCCATTTTTGGAAGGGGTTACCTATTCTTCCCACTTTAAGCTCGACCTTGTGTCATATTTTGCTGTGGTGGGGCAGCGAATAAACTACGCCCCAGGGCAGCACTGCTACATCGCGCGTAAAGGAGCAGGTCTCAAAGTGGACGCTTTCGTGACGGAGGTTGTTTTAGCTTCTACAGTCGCTTGGCAATCAAAGTCACGTCAGCTGGAGCCAGTTTTGGAAAGGCGTCTCCTATTTCCCCCACGTTAAGCTCGATCTTGTGTCACATTTTCTTGTGGTGGGACAGTAAATAAATAGCACGTTAAACCTCGACCTTGTGCCATATTTTGCTGTTGTGGAACAGCGAATAAACGCCCCATCCCGCACCATGAGGTAGGATCAAAACCTTCACTTCTGACCCAGAGAGGCTGGCATTTTCCTCTCCACTACGCAGAATTAGACGATATATTTACTTACGCACAATCCCTATTCACCAGAGTGCTCTATTTCAGAATTGAAAGCGCTTTGCTTAGAGCTTATAATGAACGAGTTACCTTACTTGAAGAGTGCTCAACCCTGAATAAGGGTGCGTTTATATATTCCACGCATAAAATGAATGGCTAAACTATTGCGTCACGAGAATGACAAAACGATCCTCACCAAGAACTTCTAATTCAGTTTGAAAACAGCGTTTACTAGCAATGCCAAATTACCATAAATAGAACTTATGCACACACACACACATATATATCTATGTTCGATTGATGGTAATTTGGCCTTGCTATATATATATATTAAAATCCCCGGAACAGTTATTTGGTAAACAACTGATGATCACAACAAAAGACATTTAACATATTGTACCATAATAATAAAGTATATGTGAAACAGGGAGAAAAAACACTGAAGAAAATCACATAAATTGCATTAACAGATATTGTGAGATAGGTCACGGAAGTGACACAAAAAAGATTTTGAAAAAGTTTTTTAATATTCAGTGTTTAAAGCTGTATAACTTTCTAAACTATATATACATGTGAGTGTATTTGTGTGTGAGCGTGTGTTTGTGTGAGTGTGCGCGCACATCTCAAACCAAAAACGAGTCTGACATGTTTGACATCTAAACAGCAAACATATACAGACTAAGTAGTTGCTTCCAAACGTTCAAACGATTTTATTGTTGTTTTGTCTTTTCTTCTTCTTCTTTTGTCTCTTATTCTTTCATCTTCATCAATTATTTTCCCGTTGACTTTTTTGCAGGTGTGATCCATTAATTGCCTCCATAATTGACAATTAGCTTCCTTTTTCCTCCACTGGTCAAAGACACTAGCTACGCATATCAATTTTGCAGGTGTCTTCATAGCCTTCATCTTCATAGCATGTGACCTTAAGGTATGCAGAGCAGATTTTGAAAATTTTATCAGTACACCAAAGTACTGGAGATAAAGCAGAAAACCGGGAAATCGAGAGGCACTAGTTTACTAATGATTGGGTAATGACAAAAAATCGCAAAAACTAAGTTTTTCTGGCTTCGAACACTGACCAGTCGTTTAAAGATCAGATTCACAAGTGAATTTCTAATTGCAGCAATTCAACCATCACGCAGTTACTCATACCAAAATCCATTAAGTGCGAAATATGGAAATGTTCTATGGCCAACTTAAAGGAATTTCCATTTATTGTGATTGGTGACGCGGATCTATCTGTGAGTCAGGGCTTTTATCTCACAATGGATAACAATTACATTTACCTCCTTCCATATTTAATGGGTTAACAGTAGGTTTTATTCAAATAACAACAACTGGGACTGTTTCAAGTATGCCTATAATAATGAGTACAATCCTCATTTTCACGTTTCACGATCTTTCCTCTGGCGAAGGTCCAGATATTTTGGCAGGTTTCGTTTTTTTGTTTTGTTTTCAGTATTAAAACTATCATCATCATCAACATCATCATCATCAACATCATCATCATCAACATCATCATCATCAACATCATCATCATCAACATCATCATCATCATCATGTGTGTGCACGTTCTCAGTCGATGACTGGTGATCATCACTGACGACTGAGTGAGTAAATCTCAGTTTTCTAGCCCTCCCCTCATCAGCCTTGCAGATCACAGCAACGCTGTGATTTGTACTGTCCAAACCTTCCCCCGCTTTTCTAAGATTTATACCATGTTCATTCATATTGTTGACGATTGGGGTTGTAAGTCTCATATTTCCAGTTCTTTCTTCCGTATTTTTAGAGACGCCAGTAATACTGCTGTTTGCATCACCTCGACCCTTCCTCTTATCTCCAACACCTTAAATGTTGACAGATATCTTTGACGCAGTTTCCAGTGTGTTTATTATTATTGGCACTACCCAGGGCCTCATTTTTCAATCCTTTTTAGATTCCAAGCCAAGTACTGGTACTTTTCCAGCTTTTTACTCTCTTTCTTATCCACTCTGGGGTTCTCACGCATAGCAATGATTTGACAGGTTTTCTTTTCCTTGTCCACAACTACCAGATCTGGACTTTTTGCTTGGATGGGATTGTCGGTTTGGATGCCGAAGTTCTAAAGGAACTTATTACTTCAACTTTCCAGGAAGTCTCTGCTTTGATTTGTTAGCATTTGTCTACATCATACATCGGTAACGAGATTTCGCCCTACCGGCAACGCTTTTCTGGTCAGCTGCCATTCTGGGCATCAATTTGAAAACTTATATAATTTTTCTCAGAAAGTAAATTTCATATTTCATATTGTAAAACCTATTGTTTTGGCCTCACAAGAATTATAATTCACATTTGACTCAAGTATACTGTCTGTAATACGAAGTAGATTTTTTTCGGGCAATGTCTTATACGGCCTGCTACATGAAGAAAGGTTGCCCATGTCTGGTCTACATGGGCGAATCTCAGTCGTTTGCATTGTTTGCATAGGATAATAGTCGCTACCATGTCATGCCTGTTCTAGTACTCCTTCCGGACCAATTTACTTTTTTTACTGGTTATGGGATCTACACTCTCACCCATTTTTCCACAGAGGCGGCTGTTTTTCTGGATTCTATCAATCTTCGCCTTGACATAGACGGACCTTTTATTATCTTTGTGACAACAACCTTGTTTGAAGGTACCTTCCCATCCACCCCAAATCACAGTACTAACACAAGTTACCTTACAATCTACAGACTAAAAGTTATTTTAAGTTGAAATTCTAAACGATTCATCGCCGAGAAATAAGGTTCAAAGACAAACTTAGCACAAAATTGGGATGTACATGCCAGTTCCAGTATTCAACAACAAACAACATTCTGTTCTTTTTCTGCGCAGGAATGGATTTCCAAAAATAAAAGTTTTAGATTGAGGGGGTATAGCAGAGAAGAAGAGCAAGGCAGAAGTGAATATATTTTCTTTATTGTAAGGAATGAAACAACAAAACAGCTTCCCATTAGCTATATATAAAAAGAGCGAAGGAATTGTCTGGATTAGTTCGAAAAACAAGGGGGTACCTTCAGTGAACACAATTATTTAAGCTGCTACTGCTGAGTTATTATAGAAAATATGGAAGCAGAAAATTTGACCAGTCAAAAGTGTATTTTACTATATCTTATTATTAAGTATATATGTCAGGGTTAGCGTTAAGGGTCAATGTTAATGTTATGGTCAGGGTTGGGGTTGCAAGTAACAATAAAAGAAGATTAGATACTGTTTCCATATTTGTAACTCTGAAATGGATGTACAATCGAAATTGATATAAAAAAGATTATTGAATAATCTTTTATGTCATTTCTCAACGCAGACTCATGTAAATAAGAGGTGCACAGCCTGCCTCGAGATGATCTCCCGTAACCTGGACTGGGAAAATAGAGAAATCAAAATAGACAGCAAATATCTCAGCAACCTCAGATTTGCAGACGACATCATACTTTTTGCAAAGAACCTATACGACCTTCAACTAATGCTACATGAACTAAACGAAGAAAGCAAAAGAGTTGACCTACACATGAACTTCAGTAAAACAAAAGTCATGTGCAACAATCACATCAAGAATAAGGACATAACTGTCAAAATCAAAGATGCAAAACTGGGGAAAGTAGACCACTATATCTACTTAGGACAGCAAATCTCTATAAAATCCACAAAAGAAGAAGGAATCAAGCGGAGAATTACCCTAGAATGGCAAGCTCACTCTTCAAAAACAAAAAGATTCCAATAATCCTAAAAAGAAGAGTATACAACCGATGTATCCCCCGATAGTCACTTATGGAGCTGAAACATGGAACCTAACCAAGGGACAAACATGCAAATTGAGAAGCATGCAGCGTGCGCATGAGAGAATCATGGAGAGATCATAAGACAGCACAACATATCAGAAAGAAAACAGGGGTCTGAGACATCATAGAATCCACTAGAAAATTCAAATGGCAATGGGCTGGTCATGTTGCAGGAATGAAAGACAACTGATGGACTCACAACATGAATTCCCAGAGACCACATGCGAAACTGAGGCCGACAAAACACAAGATAGAGAGATGAACTAGACAAATTCAGAAGATACTGGCTCCGCAATGCCCATGATATAGAAAAGTGGTGGATCCTGGGGAAGGTCTATGTCCAACGACGGACGTTAAAAGACTAATGATGATACTAGTTACCCCTCTTGTTCACGCTAACCTAATCCAAACAATTACCGAAGGTGCTATCCGAAGTTCAAGAAAGTTGAACATCGCACAAATCGAATGAAATACAAAATTTTGCTGCAACAATTTTTTTTTATATCTCTTCTTCAGAAATACACTGTTGCATTATAACAAAATGAAACATTAACTTCGAAATTCAATTTAGTCTTCTGACGTTAGGAGGAAAAGTGTACGTAGGAGACACATTTTTTGATAACTAAGGAACTTGATGCTCCTTCAGTATAGTCCCGGGAACGTGCAAATCAAGTCACGTGTGAACGTTGAGATAAAACAATCTGATTATTGACGTCATTCGCAACAATCGTTTGAAAGGAAAGGTAAATGAAATTTTCTAAAGGAGTGTGTATAAGCGAATAATTGATTTGAAAAGTAGAAAGAGGTGACTATAGCTAAAAACTAAAATAAAATGAAAAAAAGAATGCATGAATCACATGATAGGTGTTTTTTGCCATCAACGTGAATGAAAAGATGGTATGTTTGCCCGATAATATTATTTGGACTTTCAAGGCGTCTGGCCGTGGTCAGTGGGAACCATATTATGATATTACAACGCGTCACTTTCATTTTGTGTCTCAGGTTGCAATTCTGAAACGTGTTGTTCACATAAGGATGAGACCATGATTTGAAATCTTAGCAGGTAGAACCGTTCATTTTAACAGGCATATTTAGGCTCATAAAACTCAAGACAATATACCTACAGAATGAAGACTCAAGTAAAATATCCAGCACTATTATTTGTTCACCAGTTGGACACTTGATTTGAACAGCTGATTTTTCTCTTCACAAAAACAGGAAGAGTGACTTGGGTGGGGGTGGGTGTATAACTTCGGCGCCAGAAATGTCATGCAATCTAGAAAATTCTGAAACAACAACTGCAATTCTTTCTATTTTTTCACGAAAATGATCTGTCAATATAAATTAGACCTATCACAGTGTCTGTGTATCTGCCAGTTAGTCTATCACGCTATACAACCAATCAAATTTGACAAGCATACTGAGGAAAGGTTTCAAAGTAAAAAGTTTCAAGAAAAAAATGAAATGGTTTTAGGAGATTCTATTTACAATGTAACTGCAATGCTAAAATAGACCCATACTTTCCGTTCAGTATATTCATATCTTCTTATCTTATATGTTTTTATTAATTCTTTCAGGAGTGAAAAGTGATGGGAAACTTTTTTTCTCTTTTTTATGAGAAAAAGTGTAAAGTAAGTTTCCCCCCTTCAAGAGGCCAAAAATGAAAGGAAACATTTCCTTCCTTCAAGGGGTCAAAAATGAAAGTAAACCTTCCCCCATGAAGAGGTCTAAAAGTGAAGTGACCTTTTCTATTCTGAAAGCTTTAGTCCTTTTTTTACCCCTTAGATATTTAACCCGGCGTAGACGGGTACTTGTTGCAAGAATGGCAGACAACCGATGGACATCACGACTCACGACATGGATCCCCAGAGATCACATGTGAAACCAAGGCTGGCAGAATATTAGATGGAGAGACGAGCTAGACAGGTTCAGGAAGTACTGGCTCTGCGACGCCCATGATAAAGAAATGTGGCAAATCCTGGGGAAGGTCTATGTCCAACGACGGACGTTTAAAGACTGATGATGATGATGAGACGGGTACTTCAGCTAGTACAGTGATGATATCATAATTAGCAGCTGCAGTAGCGGCCATCATGTCAACTGCTGGACAAAGGCCTTTCCAATTTCTTTCCATATATTACCGGTAAACTTTTCAATCTCGTATCTCAATTTTATGTTTGGTCTTTTCCTACTCTGTTCAACGTCCCTCGGTCATCAATCGATTAGCTCTTAGCTCCATCCGTCCCGTCCTTTCCTTTCGTTATGTTCCCTGTCCATCTCTATTTTTGTTGCTTGATTACTTGTACGATGTACCTCACTCTGGTCCTCTCTCGGATACTTATTGATCATGATTTAGTTATTCCTAACATTGCTCTTTCCATTGCCCTCGGCACGGTTCTAAGTTTGTTTTCGAGTTGTTTTCTAGTGTCTAAGTTTCACATTCGTATATCATAGCAAGTATTATGCACTGATTGTAAACTTCATGTTTGACGCATACTGACAATTTGCTTTTCATTATGTCTCTGTGTAAACCAAATACTTTCGGGCCAATCGTTATGCACCATCTTGTTTCATTTCCGGAGTCATTTCTCTAGGTTTATTATTCGACCTGGGTAAATGCATTTCCTAAATCCCCCAAGGATTCACTCTCTATTCTTATGGTCTTTGACTGGACTTTATTACTGATCATTACTTTGTCTTTATTCTTTTCATCTTCAATTCTATTTTTGGCTTTCGCTATTCAGATCATTTAATGTTTTTATTTAGATAATCTGCAGTTTCTAATATTAATGCAATATCATCCAAGTACCTTAAATTATTCAAATATTCTGTGTTCATTTCGACATTTCATAGCCTGTCTAATTGTAAATAGTTTTGGTGATATTATATCCCTTTGTCTTACTCCTTTCCCACTCATCATCTTGTTAGTATCTCTCTGATGTCTGATTATTGCAATGCTGTTTTCGTATTTATTCTCGGTTAAATAATAAATAACCCACATTTATACCTTGTTTTAGCATCGAGTTGAAGACTGCCGTGTGTTCTATTGAACCAAAAGCCTTTTCATAGTAATAGGAAGCCTTTTGCGCCAGGATTTACTGTGGGAAACAACAAACCAAGCAGTAGGATTGCTTCGGCAACGTTCTGTTCGGAAACTCTGGGTCTTTTCACTCATGTAGGAGATACTTTTTACCATTTATTTTAGTGTTTAGCTTAGTTGAGTTACCTTTTCCTTAATTTCAAATTAAAGAACCGCTAATGCACACTCCTTTGAAGCGACTGTTTTGAATGACGTCAATAATCAGATGGTTTTTATCGAGAAGCTTATTGTATCAGTTTACACGTGACTTGACTCGCACGTTAACGGGACGTTAGTAAAGGGTTGGTCAAGTTCCTTGGTTACTAAAATAATTGGCCATTACATACGCTTTTCTTGAAAGTTTAAAGTGAATGTTTTATTTTGCTATAACACAACATTTGATTCCTAAAGATATACAAGAACATTCTCTTCTTCATCCATGAATAAGTTGTATTTGAAAGGTTGTTTTCGTTGTAAGTTCTCAAAATACCTGGGGTGATCAAGTTGAACTGCAGACATAAAAAAAATTCCTCATTTTTTACTTCTAATGTTGAAGGAAGGTAATTAACAAAACTGTGTTAATCAAAAGTTTACCCACTCTCAATTTGTTCATAGTGAATGCTTGATTAATACGACTTGATTTAATATAGTTCCAGTACCGCATATATATTGTGAACAATTCTGATTACTGATCGTCTAAAATTTGATTTGATACAGTTTCACGAAGGCTTTAGGGACTGTTTGACTGATTTTTATTGGTAGGGACATTCAATATCAAATCACCCAGTGCTCCAAGGTCAGTCTCTCAGATTACCCTCAAAAAGATCACAGGTTTTTCTATACCAGACTTATAGGGAAATACCAAATCATCATCATCATCATCATCATCATCATCATCATCAGTTTTTTAACGTCCGTCGTTGGACATAGACCTTCCCCAGGATCCACCGCTTTTCTATATCATGGGCGTCGCGGGGCCAGTATTTTCTGAATTTGTCTAGTTTATCTCTCTATCTTGTATTTTGTCGGCCTCAGTTTCGCATGTGGTCTCTGGGATCCATGTTGTGAGTCATGATGACCATCAGTTGTCTTTCATTCCTGCCACATGACCAGCCAAGTTTTTATAAAAGATTACATGATGTCTCTGAGCCCCATTTTCTTTCTGATATGTTGTGCTGTTTTGTGATCTCTCCATGTGAGGTTGGGCATAATTCTCTCATGCGCACGCTGCATGCCTCTCAGTTTGCAGGTTTGTCTCTTGGTTAGGTTCCATGTTTCAGCTCCATAAGTGACTATCGGGGGGATGCCCTTCTTTTTAGGATTATTGGGATCGTCTTGTTTTTGAAGTTTGAGCTAGCTCTGCCGAAAGTTTACCATCCTAGAGTAATTCTCTGCTTAATTTCTTCTTCTTTTGAGGGTTTCATAGAGGTTCGTTGTCCTATGTAGATGTAGTGATTTCCTTTCGCCAGTTTTGCATTTTTGATTTTGACAGTTATGTCTTTTTTCTCGATGCGATTGTTACATATTCTAATATTTTCGAAATTGAAAATCCTTGAAATTTTACCCGATCTTATGCATTGAGCCGAACTTCTGACATTCATATATCTTTTTATATGGCATGTATAGCTTTGAAAGTTTGTGGCCCAGGTTAACTTTTTATATAAAAATAATTCCACCTTTGATAAATTGACAAATTTATGTTGACCTAAAAACAATTTGGCACATAACAATTTAAAAGAACACTCTTTCCAGCTATAGGGACAAAATAACTCTCAAATTTTGGGAAATGGATAAGACTGAGAACAGACATCGTTTTTCAAGACGTGAACCTTTCAAGACCCCTTGTTTGCATAGAAAAAAACATAATCTCACAAGGAAACTTAGAAGCAATACCAAATGTTTCGTCAGATCATTTCCTGATACACAAGGATATATGGTATAATATGGAAATAACGGTCAACTCCCCACATGGTCAAATGAGGACATGAAAATAGGCAGTTTTGCGGACATTCGAAAATTGCTCACATTTCAAACAATCATTCTGACACTCCGATTACACTAATAGATATGGTTACTGCATACGCATGATCTATTTTGTTATAAATGATAGGAAGAAAACTATGTGTGCTTTATCTATCACACTGTTTGAGTGAGAAGCTCTCAAGTGTACATCGTCTTTTTACATTTTGGATTTTCGACTGTTTTCGAGCCTTGTAGGATGGAAAGTACATAGGATGCATGTGATCTGTTTACATTGTTTCTGTATTCTATAGAAGATGTTATCCCAAGTCGCAAAGTTTCAAAGTTGCACATTCCTTATCGAAAGGTCTATGAATGTTGGAATTTGGATGAAAGTATTTTCAATTTTAAAACTATTTGAGATTCAGACCTTATACTTGGGGCTTCTCTATAGGTTTTGTAGAGGAACAGCTGTGATTTTTTTCAGGGTAATCGGGGTGGATGAGCTGGAGAATGTTCCTAACATTTGGTGATTTGATATGGAATGACCCAGTAATGGTCATCTGATTTCAATTACATCATCAAAAATTAATAGTATACAGAGACCTTCGGTATTATAGATTATAACATTCCTAGAGCGAATTAAAAAGTAAAGTAAGCGAAAGGTGGGCATTTTCCCAAAATTGGACAAGTAATTTAAAAAATACGGCAAGCAAATTAAAAACTACGACAAGCAATTTGAAAAATATGACATACAAATTAAAAAGACAATCGAACTCAATCTAATCTATGAATATATATACACTTACTACTAAGGTCAATGCAAATATTAATTTTTCAAGTGAAATTACTTGAACCATGCAGAGAGAAAGAGAGAGAGAGAATGTTAATATAACCAGTTAGGGCATAGATGGATACTTGATCTAGTTCAATTCATTTTGTAATTTTACTATTGTATTGTACTAATAATAATCAAAGATGTTATGTTTGCATTTTCTTGTTTACGTTTCATACTTCTTGGATATAGAATTAAAATAAATTAAGAAAAGATATAAAAAAAATCCAGAAGAGTCCAAAACATAGAGATGGATGAATTGCCAATTGTGTCAGCGCTTTTTTCATATCAAAGGTGATACATACACAAAAAAATGATGATAATAATAATAATTTTACACATATTTCAGTTTCTCATTGCAAAATGCTTTGATCCTCAAAATTCACAAATAACATTCTATTCACCATCGAGATTTTTCGATCAAGCTTAACGTAGCATACATATTTCTATGTTACGTCACCAGACTCATTGATGACGTAGAAAAATTTTACGTCACCATTGACGTTTGCTTACATAGAAAAGATTTACCGACAAAAAATTATATACAAATATACTAGGCGCATTATTATGGCAGATTATATGAATTGCTTACCTTGCTGTATGACGGGATTAATAAAACTTGTTGGATGTCGATCGATAGTGAATTTTGCCAGTGAAATCTGCACAGGGCATGATCGATTGATGCATAACGTTTGCTTTTCGTTACAGACGTGTCGTCTGCTTCATTCATTTTCCCACACTCGGATTGATCGTTTGCTCTTGTGTCCGGAATTGTTATCCGTTCAGACGATCCTGGATTAGAAGCAAAAAAAAAAAAAAATAGAACTATTTGCAGCAGCAGAAATTAAGGTAATCCTTTGGAATAGATGCATTCAAACGTTATGTAGATCTTTTGCAAGGGAGATAGATACTCAGCAGAACAGATTTGCTGCGGCGGATGTTGAAATATTACGGAAAAATGAAAGCAGAAAATTAAAATTTGAAACTGTATTCTATTAAATTTTAACAAAGTATATAATCTAGGGTTAGTATTAGGATTGGAGTTGCAATTAATAACAGAAAAAATTATTATTTTCGGCTACCCTTGCATGTGGTTATGCCATTTTGAATTAGGTTATTTTTTAATGGCTAAAACTGGCTACATTTTTTTTATAATTTTATTGTGTTGATTTAACTTCCAGGTAACGAGATAACTCCGATGATAATTTGGAAATTAGAAACACTAACCCCAGATCTACCTAATGAGTCTAACACAAAACCAAATACTACATATCTACTGAACTTAACCATACTTCTTGATAACAAATTATATGTTTTAGACTCTCTGCATGGCTTTTTGAGCCTTTGCATGTTATTCAAACACCGTCATAGGTTTATATACGTTAAGCTAAAGATTACCAAACAAGCAAACATATAAACAAAAACGAGAACAACATGAAAAGCAAAGAACTAAGCAATAATCAAATGAATTATCTATAATTTTGAGAAGACCAATTATCATTCCAATTTTTGTTGTTCTCTCTCTTTGTTGATGATAACAACTTGAAAAGAAATTAGTTTATAGTTCCTGCGTTCTGTGAATTATCAAAGTGAAGTGCACAGGAGTAAATTAATCCAATTTTTTGTATCTCAATAAATTGTTTTGATTCCATAGTTTATCTTTGGTGGTCTTTCTTGCGTCATGATGCCTTGAGTTATTGCGTTGAGATGCCCTCAGTTATTTTTGCGTCCAGCGGTCGTGCACGGAAAAGTAAGCGTTCAGATGTCGGCGCTAAAAAGACGTGCACACGGAGTCGATGAACCAATTAAAACCCTGATCTTGTAAACAAGAAATTGTTAAGTTGTCATTCTCTGGTAATTTAAAACAGTGAACTATGAAAGTTTAGCCAGTTCCCGTGGAAGTCCTGAATGAGGCCTTTAACCCCAATAAGAGATCAGAACTGTTTTTAGGATTAACTCCAGTAAATACTTCTCGCTAGAACGCACTGTTTCAGTAACTTAGAGGTCACATAAAGATATTTAGAATCAGATTTTTAGTATAAAATATAAAGCTAGTTAGAAATCAAATCAGAGTGAGTGTGAAAGCTGACTCCACACTACTATCAATCAGTTATATATCTTATCAGCCAGGCCTTTTTTGACATCCTTTTAGTGTATTTTAGGAGTACCTTAATCCAATACCTCCAGCAACAATGCCCCGTTTCGGATACTCAAAGGTTACATAGAGAATGAAACCCTGAGTATTATATAGATACATAAAAATCAGATCATTATTATTGGGATGAACGCCTATGCAAACCACACACAATTATTTTTGAAGCTTCAAAAACTGATACGCTAAAAAATGCGCCAGAGTTCCATTAGTAACCACAGAAGATTAGGAGGACGTAACTTTAACTCTCCTTGAGTTATGCTAACACAGAAAGTATATCATTTTTTATGTCAATGAATTTTGTATTTATTCGTTCGAACAAAACTAGACCCCTTTATCTGTTGTTATCATTTAAACTCTAAGATGGAGTATTTCCACTTATAATTTTTGGTTAGTCTTTTCTTCTTCTAAATTTTACCACGACCTTCTTGGTCGAATATTCCCGGCAATTATAGTAAGTAGGGTGTAGTAAAAATAAAACTATGAGTCACTGAATTTAGCCCATACTTAATTGTATTTTATCTGCGAGTTGAAATAATTCAAGACCATCACATGGTAAAATTAGACGTCATAATAAACATGTAATCATAAGTAATTGTTTGTAATAGGTTCGAGAAAGAAAAGTGGAATAAAGAGGAAATCGGTGATACTCTTCACATTTAAAACTGTCCAAAAATTAAAGTGTATTTTAGAACCTTTCAAACCCAAAGGCGAAACTTTTACTTGAAAATCTTCCACCAACCGTTTCTTAATAAATAAAGATAGAGAGTGCGTCTCTCTAAATCAGCATTATGTGGTCCAGCTACACTAATGGTACGACACGTTCTGAATCTAACACAGTTTGTGGATCTGCCATTAAAATTCTTCGATTTCAAACCACAAGTTGAACTGTGATTTAGCCATTTATAAAGCGACTGGTTTAATCGAATATATCAGAATCCAACAGCGGCTTGGAACCGAATCGAAGAATTCTAAATTCGACAACGTTCGATGTTCACTTTAACGTAAAATTAGACGTGTTTTCTGAATCTTATAAAAATATTTATTACAACCAGCTGAAAAGCATCATCATCAGTCTTTAAACGTCCGTCGTTGGACATAGACCTTCCCCAGAATTTGCCACATTTCTTTATCATGGGCGTCACGGAGCCAGTACTTCCTGAACCTGTCTAGTTCGTCTCTCCATCTAATATTCTGCCGGCCTCAGTTGCGCATGTAATCTCGGGGGATCCATGTCGTGAGTCGTGATGTCCATCGGTTGTCCACGATTCTTGCAACATAGCCAGCCCACAACCATTTGAGATTCTTAATGGATTCTATGATGTCCCTGACTCTTATCTTTTCTCAGATGTACTGTGCTGTCTTCTGGTCTCTCCATGTGAGACCCAGCATGATTCTATCATGTGCACGTTGCATGCTTCTCAATTTGCGGATCTGTCTCTTGGTTTTGTTCCATGTTTCGGCTCCATAAGTGACTATCGGGGGGGGGTGCATCGGTTATACACCTTTCTTTTTAGATTTAATGGGATCTTCTTATTTTTGAAGGTTGAACTTGCTCTGCCAAGGGCTTGCCATCTTAGTGTGATTTTTTGCTTGATTCTTCTTCTTTTGAGGGTCTCATGGAGATTCGTTGTCCTAGGTAGATGTAGTGATCTACTTCCTCCAGTTCTGTGTCCTTGATTTTGATCTTAGTGTTTTTTTACCTCTGATTTGGTTGTTGCACACGATCTTTGTCTTGCTGAAGTTCATGTGTAGGCCGACTTTCTTGCTCTCTTCACTTAGTTCATCTATCATTAGTTGGAGGTCGTGTAGGTTCTCTGCAAAAAAGGGAAATGTCGCCTGCAAATCTGATGTTGCTCAAATACTCGCTGTCTATTTTAATTCCTTTACTCTCCCAGTCTAGTCTTCTGAATATAATCTCGAGGCAGGCTGTGAAGAGTTTAGGTGAGCTGGTATCACCTTGTCTTACTCCTTTCTGGAGCTGAAAGGGGTCAGAGTCTTTATGTAACCTGATAAAGGAGCTGCTGTGGTTGTATATATGTTTCAACACTTCAACATATAGTGGATCTACATCTTGTCGATTGATGGCCTCCATGACCTTAGGGATTTCTACTGAGTCGAACGCCTTTTTGAAGTCGATAAATCCTACGGCAAGTGGTAGTTTATATTCAGCTGCTTTTTCTTTCAGCTGATTTATCGAATTCAGGTGGTCCATGGTCGAGTAGCTTCTTCTAAAGCCAGCTTGTTCACGTGGCTGGTTTTCCTCAGGTGTTCTCGAGATTCGGCTGGTGATGATCTTTGTGAAAAGTTTATATACACAGTTGAGTAGGCTTATAGGCCTGTAGTTGTTGAGGTCTTTCGGGTTTCCTTTTTTATATAAAGGCTTCATGATAGCAGTTTTCCAATCGTCTGGGACTTTAGTGTATTTTAGACACAAGTTGAAGAGGACAGCCAGTTTCCTAGTGATGATTTTAACCACTTTTCGGAGTAGGTCGATGGTGATGGTCCCGGGGCAGTTCCTTTCTTCGTCTGTTTAATGGCTTCTTTCACCTCCCACGGGGTTACTTTTGAGGAGTCCTCGAGTTGATTGCTAACATGTTGCGTATTCCGCTCATTGTTTTGTAGTCCTTGTTTGGACGAATAAAGCTTTTGGTAGAATTCTTTGACACGTTCGACAATCCTGTCTCTGTCTGTTGTTAGGTTTCCATTTTCCTCGAGTATTTTAGTTATTTGCCTTCGTCCTGAGTTGAGGCCTTTGTTTATAGCTTTGAAGCCCCGACCTCTTTCAGGAGTTAATTCGATGACTGCCGTCGTATATCTCCTTCTGTCTTCCCTACGTTTTTTCTTGATCACTTTATTCAGTTCAGCTTCTTCAATTTTCTCTCTTGTTGTTGTAGGTGGCTTGAGGTTTCTGCGTTTTTCCATGAGATTTCATCTGAGATTTTGCTCATGAGTTGTGTGCTCATTGGTTTGAATGTAGTGGCAACTTCAATTATTGACGCTGTCATTTTGTTGCTTAGTTCATTGATGTTGGTGTTGTCTTGTTCAGTAAGAATTCTGAATCTATTTTTCACTTCGAGCTTGAAAGATCGAGCGTGCTCTTTTGGTATGTTTAGAGGCTGCAGTTTAGCGTGGAACATTTTCCTGCGTTCTTTGTTGGTGTTTACTTGTATTTTACATCGTACCATTCTGTGGTCGCTGCCTACATTGACTTGATTTAGGACTTGGATGTCTTTGACGATATCGTTTTTGTCCGTTGAGATGTAGTCTATTTCGTTCCTTGTTTCGTGATTGGGGCTCTTCCAAGTCCATTTCCTATTGGGTCCCTTTTTGAAGAAGGTGTTCATGATCTTGAATCCATTAGCCGTTGCAAACTTTACAAGATCTTCTCCTCTCTCGTTGCGTACTTTGTAACCAAACTTACCGATGCAATTTTCATTTCTTTGTCTTACCTGTGCGTTGAAGTCCCCCATGATGACATTGAAGTGTTTTCTGGTGTCTTGGAGTGGGGAGTTCAAGTCATCATAGAAGTTGTCTATTTCCTGTTGGGTTGATTGCGAAGTTGGAGCGTAGACTTGGATTATATTGAGTTTATATCGTTTTGAAAGTTGTATTGTGACGCTAGCTACCCGGTCAGAGACAGCTTCGAAGCCAGTTACATTGTCTCTGAGGTCCTTATTGATGATAAAGCCAACTCAACTTTGTTTTATATTCTCTTTTCCGTTGCTTTAAAGAAAATGTCTGCTCCTCAGTTCGATTAGTTCTTCTCCGGGTCTTCTTACCTCGCTAATGCCTATCAAATAATTTTCATTTATTACAATATTATTCATTTTCAAAATGTATCGTTGTATTTTCAACACTATTAAAAAAATCTTACACACAAGGCATGAACAATTTTGGAGAAACGTTTTAAAGATGAGATCGATACCTGATCTTGAAAACGTGATAAACTTTTTTTATAATTCTTTTCAATTTTTCCAATGTTTTTCTAAAAATAAGATCGCACAAATTTTGTCTTAATAAAAAGAAAATGATATTTTCATTTAGTATATCGTAGACTTTTACAGATATAAATTCAATTTTTTCTATATCCAACAGAAAATCAATAATTACGCTATTATCGATGACTGTAAACTTTTAAAATTAAACCCTTAAAATTTTGTAGAGAAAAATCTATACAAAAAAACTCAGGTCGAATACAGATAACTTTAGCGAAAATACTTGGTTTTATTATCAATCAACCGAACCGCACTTAAGTATCCAATATTTTGCATTAAAAGAATGAAAAAACACCTTTACCCTATCAATCAGCACCTTTCCAAGGTAGTTGCTTTCTTTTACAGGGAATCTTTTATTGACCACAGAAGACCGAGGGTATATGCAGTGAAATTTGCAACATTAAAATGCATCATAGTCGTGCAAAAAATGCGCATTGCAACCTCCCATAATTTGAAAAGGCGGCCAATTTACATGAACAAAACAGACAGAAGAAAATGTCTGAAAATATATGAAAAATATATCCTGAAAATATTTTCATCATTTCGCTGCACTTAATTATTCATCCTTGTTTTAATATTTATTTATCTTTCAGTTGAGCACGATATAGAAAGAACTAACATTCCAAGGGAAATTATGAATCACTGCCGCCCACATGTACTCATTTTAATACGTAAATTTAGCATACAATTATATTGTAGATTGAAGCCTCCACTGAAAACAATTTCACTACTCATTAGGAAGAGTGTGTGTGTGTGTGTAGAATTGAAAGTTTCTACTCTGAAAGCTTTTTGTGAGTAGTAGTAATTAATGGGTCCCTCAAAAGTACCTATCATAAAATCTGCCCGTCAAAAATTTGACCCTGGAAAAGTGCCCATGAGAAAATCTTCCCATCACGAGTTTAGCAAGGGAGGAAAACTGCCCATCAAAACATTGTTCACTTTTAATTTTTTAGTTTTTTTTGAACACTGACAGTATTGATATTTGTTTTTCTTCACACCACTCGCCACAATAAATTTATCCAAGGAGAAAAAATGCCCGTTTTATAAATTTATATTAAAAACATTTGGCACAACTTGACCCCAGTGGTCCTGATTGAAATTCTGAATGTGAAATAAAAAGAAATAAGCAAGGCAAAAAACACACAATTCATGCAAAGTAATGATAATACAATGTCTTTCATGAATTCTCTTATTTCTTTTCATTTTTAATTGATTGAAAAAATGTTTCTTTTGAATTCTTCTTTCATTTCACCCACTAGCCGTCTCGAATTCATCGAGGGAGAATAAGTGCCATTTCTTTCTTTTATGAGTTCTCTTATTTCTTTTCATTTAAAGGAACAAAAATTTGAAAGAAATGAGCAAGGCAAAACAATTTAAAAGAACAAATTATTCAAAGCAATAATAATGCAAGGTATCTATTTAGTTTTGTTTTCTTTCATGAATTCTCTTATTTCTTTCCATTTTTGATTAATGAAATATATTTACACAGAAATTTGGGCTTTTTGCTTTATAGCGAAAACAGGAAAAAATTATCAACGACGCGCAATTCTGTTTTATTTCGATTCGTTTTTTCTTTTAATTTCAGAAGAGGAAAAATCAAACGGAACTACTTCCGTTTTGTGAAAATTGGAAGAGAAAATGAACTTCCGTTGAGAACGAAAGAATCAAAATTAAAAAGAAAAAAACAAGGATGGAACAAACTAAGAGACCATCTTAGCAAAAACTCACTTTGTGGATTTTATCTGATTTTGTTTGGGAATTAAAAAAAAAGAAAAGAAAATCCCTACTCGTTCAGGGTGTGTGTGTGTGTGCGTGTGCATAATTTCAAGTTTCTTCTATGAACAGTTACGGCTGGGTGAAGTCCACATACATAGAGAAATTGATACATAAGTAAACATAAATGTCATAAAACATGAATAACCTAAACCCAATAACAGCATTTAAACCAGTGTGGTAGGTAGCGGTGATTATTAAGAATTTACGTTTCAAAGATTTCGGATAAATGGAAATGATCGATAAAAATGATGAAAAATCTTCGTTTTCAATATTGTGTTGAAGATTTTTCCTCAGATCAAATAATCATCAATTAAATAAAACTAAAAAAATTGCGGGAAAGAAAAATATTTCACTTAATTTTCCTGTTGTGTTTTTAATCACAGAGTAAGACTTCCGTTCAAGAAGTTCCTGGATAGCTTTCTAAAAAAAAGTAAACATTGTTGATACCTCGCGGGATGTATCTGTAAAATGTATAAAAATCAACAAAGGCAAGGAAATAGAAATAAAATGAATCATCAAATTAATAAAAGGTGGGTAGAAATTTTTTTAAAAAATTTTAAAAGACAATCATTCTCGTCTGAAATAGTGAATAGAAAATTATTTATTCTAAAAAGTTAAAATTAAATAAGTATTGAAAATCTTATCAAAATCAGATAATATGTTGATTTTTGCCAGATTTTGAAATCTTCCATGTGTCGATTTCACACTGAAAATGCACGTCCATTTTGTCCATGCCTATTACCCGCACACGCAAACATCTATCTGAATTTATATATTAGATAAGATCTGATATGGATTACGAATATAAATTGAAATAATTGCTGTACACAGTTTCTTATTAATTGACATTGAGAAAAGATTGGATGGAAAATAATCTGTCTCAGTTACAGAGAGCGTACACGTGACCAACATGGCGTTTGAATGGTAATGGCTGTTGTGGCCTTGGCTTGGAGGATGTGTCTTGACAGTTTGTTTTTTTTCGCCCAGGGTTAATGAGAAGGAATTGGAAAGGAATAAAAGTGAGAGAGGGGAAAAAATAGAAAATAGAGAGGAGGAGAAAAGGAAAGAGAAAAGGGGGAGAGAAAGAGGGAAAAGAAAGAGCGGGAGAAAGAAAAGACAGCGAATGAGAAGAGAAATTTCTTTCAATTTTTTTAATGAGTCTCAGCAGAATAATGCCCAGAGACACCATAAGTTCATGTTTAATAATCAGTTCATTGGTTGAATTAAACCGGTTCGCACCGACTCGCACGAACCGGTTACTAAAATTACACGAGTTCGTAAAATCTGTTCCTGGATCGTTGTAAAAATAATGTTTCCACTTTTCCAACGTGTTATTTCCATGAAGTACAAACTGATTCAAATGATGGAAAATTTGTAGATTTTCTCATTATTTTCGGACTCAAAAAATTACAATAATTTCATAATAAATGTACAAAGCATTTTCATTTGAGATATAGTTATGCTATCTTGAATATTATTTTACTTGTAAAAATATCTTGACCACAACGAAAAATATCAAAACTTATCAAATGTCTAAAATATATCTAAAAGTAATTTCTTGTATCCAAACGCAACAGAAAATGTCTAAATTTATATAGAAATATCTTAGTTGACAACGATCACTATAATGACTTTGATCTCTTTGGTTTACTTTCCCTGTTCCTCCACATCCAATGAAGAAGACCTTTCAGAGTCAGGTGAACAAACTTCACAGAGAAAAAAAGTTACGTGTTGGAATGCATTAACATTGTAAACTTTCAAGTTCGTACGACTAGAAATCTATTGGGATGTTCATTTCTACTCAGTCTGTTTCTGATAACGATTCAGTTGAATATTTTAAAGGGTCAAAAAATATCTTTTTTAAAAAGGTAATAAAAGATCTTTTTCTCAGTTCGAGAAAGCTGAAAAACTAACATACCAGAGAGAGAGGGAGAAGGAGAGAGAGAGGGGGGGAGAGAGAGAGAGAGAGGGAGAGAGAGGGAGAGAGAGAGGGAGAGAGAGGGAGAGAGAGGGTTGATGCAACTGAGTCGAGTGGTCGAATTGAATCTTTCTGGCTGCATGTCAGAAAATCAAACACAGTACACTCCCATTATTACGGCACCTTCGAAATGTCATTACAACGAATTCGCTGTAATAACGGATGGATTATGTGCAAAGTGTATTACTAATGAGAAATCGAAAAGTACAGACAAAAATGACTTTCATAGGCCACAGGTCAGTAAATAAAATGAACGACCCAAGAGGCTTTCAAATAACGCACTCGAAGATTATGTGCTGTTGCTGTAAACTAATCCCTGGCAATAGTCTTGCTAGAATGTAAAAACAAACATGCTGTTAAAACGCATGTCTCTTTGAATAGAGCCGTTAGAATGAAGTCAGTTTCCAATTTGCCATGAGCGATTTAATAGAAGATCGGACTCAAAATAAACGAAAGACTTGAAACAACAGAATGAAAATTGCAGAGAAAGTTTCGTTTCACGTGATTTTTTTTTGTTTCTCTGTCCGTAACAATAAACTCTTCCTCTTGAAGATAATAATCTTGTTGATAAAAAAATCTCCAAGCCATCATTTGAAACAATGGACCCTTCCAAAGAAACTACTTCAGAAGTTTGTTTGTTTTTTAAATAATCTCACAAAAATTGAATTATTTTCCCGTTATACACTGTGATTAATAAGTCCTAAATATACACGAAGCGTGTACATCTACATTGTTTATAAGGTTTTGATATGTCAAGATGCACCATAATGACGACATTAAAAAGTATGTTAAAGAAAATGAAAAAAAGATGAGAAAACAAAAAATATAACTAAAAAGCACCAAGAAAACACACATCTTAGCCAGTGCCGTGCATTAACTCAATAGAATTCTATCCACTGACAAAAAAACAAAAACAAAACAATGAAAATCAGTCCATATATCGCTACGATTGAGGAACATAGTAATTTAGTTGCGATTTTTCTTGATACATGAAAAGATATCTCTCGAACGAAAAATATTCCTGGATTCGCCCCCAAATTGAATCACTTTCTCTTTGGCCCATTGACCACCTTTCCACAAAAACTCATTTCTTTTGGAGGAATGATGTGGACATAAAAATAGACCGAAGAAAAGTTGGACGGAAAGCTACAGGGTAACCAGGAGAGGCAAAATGAAGACCCCGATTGTAACTCTAGTTTAGCTTGACACGCCCGAACCTGTCACAAAAACCAAACAGAACAACTTTCAAACATTCTTCCTCTCATCGGTCACCTACCTGAAGCTGATCGTTTCTTTTTCGCCCTATGCGAAATCCTTACCGCTAATCTTCCTCTTCAGGAATCCCAGGATACGGTTACTGCAAAATGGCGCCCTAAACTCCACATCTCATTGACAGGCGAGGAATAATAATGTCGATATTGATAATAAACTATATAATTCCAGGATCGAAAATACTGATGGCCTTCCCGACAGCCAGTCGGTCGGCCTGTCACTGGGGAACGATATTCGATAAGGTAACCAGTGTTTCTGTGAGTCAACCATTTAGTTACATAGCATACCAACAGCGAGACGCCGACGGACATGTTCGGGCAGATTCTAGAACACGGTGGACCATTGCTACATTACACTGGACTTTGTGTCTATTTGCTCCGTCTTTCATTCAGTTATTTTTTTATTTATTTATCTATTAACTTATTCATATGCTCTATGATTTTATTTATTCATTCTGTTTTGTTGAGTGGTTCTTGACTTGGTTCGTTCGATTGTGTTAGCATCGATTTAGAGTTCGATTTTTGTCGTTTTATTGTTCTGGGCGAGTGTTCGTGACATTTCCATTTTCGCCTTCAGTGAACGAAGAGAACAGTTTATACAGAATCGACTCTCAACCCACATAGTAATTGCTACTATCTCCATCAACCATTGCAAGCGATAGCGAAGTTCAGACATTAGCATATACAGGTACTTGTTAATCCCTGTGAAATTTTTCCTTGTTTCTCTGCCCGTTAAAATGGACTCTTCCGCTTGAAGGTAAGAATTCTGCAGAGAAAAATATCCCCAATCTACTATTTGAACCAATGGACTCTTCCACTGAAAGGATTTCAGTAATTTCTCTTCTTGAAAAATCATCTCTTAAAAATTCAAATATATCCGTGATTATTTTCATGTGGATTCACTAGAATCATGTTACAGAAAGATTGTGAAACTAGTGGTCTTGTAAAATCCTTATGGGTCTTGTAAAATCCTTGTGGGTTTTGTGAAATCCCTGAACATTTCGGTAATATCCTAAAATCCTTAGTTTCACAACCATTGAAGAAATGATAAATAAGCTTGTGATGATGACCATTACTACTGCAATTATTTCGATCCTTATTAGGTGCCCCCCACTAACGTGGCCTTGTGTCAAACCCAGGTAAACTTAATAAATATCAAGTAGATTCTGCTTCAGTATTTACGGTGTATATACAGCTTAGTCTGACACAAGGCCACAGCAGTTGAGTACCCAGTGAAGATCGAACCCATTACATTAGTAATGGTTAGCATCACAAGCTAGTAGACCTTTACTCCACAGAATGTGAAATAAGGGATTTGATATGTGTATACACACACCAGTAATCGGGGCTGCTACATTAATAGAGGACAACGTTCAGCAATGACTGTCTTTAACCTCCCCCGCCCCCGGATTCTTTTTCATTTCATAAGTCGACAGGTGATGTTTGAATAACACAAACGCATTGAGTAATATCACTTTCATATTTCATGCAATTCGCAGTTAATTGTATCAGACAAGGCCAAATTTGGTAGGAAAGCAAATTTCTGGTCTTACGCCACCCTTTTTTGTCGGCTGAGTGGGAAATCGTTTATGGAATTGAATTAAAATCAGTGAGACAAGCATCCTATCATCATCATATCTCTCTCCCCCTTTCTCTCTCGTTTTCTCTTCCACCTTAGTAGTCGCAAGTTCGATCCTGAGTGTCCCCACAATTGTGAAAATGCCAGATTAGACAAACCTTGGTGAATACACATACGTAACGGAAGAAATGTGGAGAGAAAAAAAAGGTCTGTTCATTCACTCACTAGAAACTGTCACGTAACCAACATCTTTTGGCAGTAAACTGTGTTGAGGGTGATCAAAGGAAAAAATTGGAAAAAGTGGTGATCAATGCATAAGTTACTTCCCTTGCCTCCTGTTGGGCATGATCGCTAAAAGTTCCAAATTTTTTTAGAAGCGTGAATACAAACTAAGGTATCAATTTAGCGAAAGATTGCATTGCAAATTCAACTCAATGAAAACTTATTTGAGAGGATTTTTTAAAAAAAGTTTTTCTAAACATAAGGAGTAAATGTTCAGCTCCCGAGTTCCATTTAGGCGGCTCGTACATACAGTCATAGCCCTCTAGATTCACTTAAAAACTGAAGAAGCCTATGTTGACCGTTTTGATGACAGTTTTGATTGACGGTTTCTCGGAAAAAGAGAGAGCAAAAGAAATGAAATAATTATTGACGATCAGAACTTGAACCTGCTTCCTCGTTTCCATTTGTTGAGGTTGTATCCATTCGAATTATGGATCCCCAGAGATCACATAAGAAACCGAGACCGACAGAACACAAGATGGAGAGATGAACTTGACAAATTCAGGGAATACTGGCTCTGCAATGCCCATGATAGGGAATTGTGGCGAATCCTGAGGAAGGTCTATGTCCAACGACGGACGTTAAAGACGACGACGATGACGACGATGATGATGATGATGATGATGATAATGATGATGATGATTCCCAGTTTAACATCCCTGTCACGGAAACGTTTTATACTTATGTTATTGAAACCCTTCTTTTTTCTTTCCACACGCATTTTCTACGGACCATTTTTGTTTGCAAATATTTTGCACGATTTTTCAGCTAAAAGTAAATATCCTCACAAAAATCAACTTGTCGGTAATAAGTTCTTGTGTAATGTAATGTTTACGCTCTGAAAGTCAATTTTTTAATCTCTCCCTCTCCTTACATAATTTCAAGCATTTGGGTTTTTTTTCAGTAAACGTACTACTTTATTTAATTTTTTATTGTTGTTTTTTGGCCTTACCATTTTCAAACTAAATTAGGAACGTTACAAAGTTTCCTTTGAGAGGTGTTCTATCATTCTCATGACGCAATTGTTTAGTCTTTCCACGAACAGTTAATTACTTCTTATATATAGGTGAGAGGTGTCTGACCTATTGTCTGTCACGCTATAAAAACCAACAAACATAGGCACAGCCCAACCAAAGTCCGCATGTATACTCGATTGATATAGGGGAAGGTTTCAAAATTTTGGAGAAAAACATTTCCAAGGATTTTAAAAAGGAGGCAATTTACAATGAGACTCTGATGCCAAAGTGGATCCTTATTTTCCGACCATGTACATAGGCGCTTATTTTATATATTTATGTATGATTATATCATTCTTTAAAGGATCTAAAGAGAAAGGAACACACCTCTTTTTAGGGGTCACAAGTAAAGGGAGACTTTTTACTCCCTGTAAAGGGTTGGAAGTTACGCAAGACCTCTTACTTTTTTTACGGTCTCAAAGGTGACGGGGGATTTCCTCCCCACTCTAATGGATCAAAGAAGAAGGGAGATTTTATCTCCTTTCAAGAGACAAAAGCGAAGAGAGAATTTCATCTCTAAGTCAAAATTGAACTGTATTCAAAGTGAGAAGACACTTTAATAATTGGAGATCCCCCTATAAAAGGTCCAAAATGAAGGGAGACTTTTCCCCTTCCTTTAAAGGATCAAAAGAGAACATGGACTTTTTTTCTACATGAGATGAGGAATGAAAGGAAGCTTTTTCCTCCAATAAGGCGTCAGGAATGAAAGGAAGCTTTTTCCTCCAATAAGGCGTCAGGAATGAAGGGAAACTTTTTCCTCCAATAAGGCGTCAGGAATGAAAGGAAGCTTTTCCCTCCAATAAGGTACCAGAAATGAAGAGAAACGGTTCTTTACATGTCTAAAAACTTTAGTTTCTTTTTTTACTCCTTAAATATTTTACCCAGTAAAGATGGATACTTCACCTACCTGTAATTAAAACAGTCATGTATTTTAAGGAAGTATTTACAATGTAACTATTATGCCAAAGGGGAACTTAGAAGGTTTAAAGTGAAGCGAACTCCTCTTTAAAGGGTCAAAAGCGAAAAGAGACTTTTTTTCCCTCCTCTAAGATGTCAAAAGTGAACGGGGGATTTTTTTTTTCTAGTTTCAAGGGGTCAAAAGTGACTTTTTCCAACTTTTAAGGTTTCAGTGTTAATGGGAGACTCCCCCTCCCTAAAGCGATCCAAAATGAAGAGATACCTTACTTCTTACTGGGGTAAAAAGTGAGGGTAAGACTTTTTCGACCTTTAAGGGGTTTGAATTGAAAGGGAACTTTTTAAAAATCTATATTTGAAAGCTTTTGTTTTTTTTCTATTCTTGAATATTTGACCCGATGTAGACAAGTACTTCAGCTCTCTGTATATAAAAAGTGTTGTTCTATTCACAAAGTAACTATAATGCCGAAGTGGAACCTTACTTTCAGTAGCGATGGGAGAAAAACACCACTCAAAGGGTCAGACGTGAAGGAAAACGTTTTTCCCAAATAAAAAGTCAAAAGTAATGTCAGAGGTGTAGTTGAGGGAGGAAGTGAGCAGCCATTTTAAAACGCCACCTTTGCTCCGGATTTAAAAGGTGCAATATGCCTTTAAAAAAAGAAGTTTACCTACTGCATTTCTAATAACATAATCCAATGATAACTCTGACTAAAATGTTGGAGGAGCCCAGTAAAGAGTCCAGTCTATTAAACCCCTGAATTTCTAGCAGCATCCCCGTTTGAAAGGAAGTTTTTTCCATGTCTGAAAGCTTTAGTTCTATTCTCTCCCTTATATATTTTACGCAGCGTAGACAAGTATTCCCATAATACGCATTATAATCAAATCAGAACACTTGCCATGGTGCATTGGTTAGCTTATCGGTCTCGAAAACCACAGGCCGTGAGTTTATTCTCCACTACATACTCAGTGAATATGTCCCTGTGCTGAAGCTTGCAAACAAGCATCGTTAGCTACTTATTCATCGTAAATTTAGGTGTAACTTTTCTGCATTGCGTTGTTTGAAATTACTTTGAACGCACATCTCTTATACAGAAGTTGTACCTTAATGCAGAGGTTAACAAAGATAATGCACATTTACTTTTTATAGATTACTCGAGAACTGCAGATTAATAACTCTGATAGAACTTGACGATGCAATGCCTTGTGTGCTGACTAATACATCTAGCATTGGCTTATTGTTGAGTTATCACCACTCATACACACCCACAATCATACACACACAGATTTCTTGTACTTAGATACTCCAGTAATTTTTGACAGCATGGGAAGATTAATAATTCCATAAAAACTGCTTTTCAAGAGTTTACAACACAAAATTATTGAATCATGGCTAATTGGTTTCACTATAATCAGCGAAACGAGTTCAAATTCCGGCTGAGGTAGATTGTATTCTCTTGGCTTTGATGAATTTAGAAAAGACATGAATCCACCTTTTCTTAAAGGTCAGATCAGGAATTACCCCTGTTAATGGTACCATCTAACCTTGTACCAGCAGTCGAAGTTACTTTGAGAGGAAATTACCCCGAAAACTACCAGATAGAACCCTGCCCGGTAACCCATCGATCTACTCAGTCATAGGATAATGCTGTGTCTATAATTGGTATTCATTAAGTGTGAGGGTAGTGGCCTTACGTTGGCTACAACTTCAATTGTCCCTGTCCAGGCTCCACATTGGACCCTGATTTGCGATGTGTGAAGTAGACTTAAAGACGACTTAAAGACGTGGCATCACTCTTTTCTCCCTGCACTATTTTCCTCATGAAAAGTTGGAACCTTATTGTCAATAAACGATAATAGGGCAGTACAACTGTTTTATGTAACCTCAATATATCCAGCATATCATCCCGGGGTTAAGGCATGTGTCTCCGTCAAGTTTACCCTCTGACATTTGGATAATGCCAGGTCGTACTTGCTTACACAACAAATGGAGGATGAAATTCTTATTGTGTAACAGGGTTGCCACTAAAATATATCCCAAATATACCCTTTTGCGCCCCCCTCCCCCGGACTGGAAAAATAGTTCCTCTATGGCAGCTCTCCAATGAGCGTGGCTATATATATATATATATATATATATATATATATATATATATATATATATATATATACATAAATGATCTAAACACATAAGCATGTCTACAAATTTTTCCTCTGTTTGTTTGCACTCATGCATTTCATAGATTACATCATAAACACTCTTGAGACTTTATGTCTGATGACACATTCAAAAAGCTTGAGTTGAGACTTTGACAAAACTTAAAATTAAGATACTTGAATTATTAAAAAATTTACCAAATAAAATTTTTAGCTTTAGGTTCCTAAGTGCCAATCCATTTATAAATAAACCTGCTGAATTCAAAGTGTCAGTTCTAAAGAATGAGGTAAAGTGAGAAGCCAGTGTTCATTGTTTGACAAACTCCTCAAACTCAAGTCTTCAATCTTCTGGATTCCAGTTGCTTTTAAACAATGGCCGCCACAAATAATGGCTGACTTTGATTGACTGGTTCAGGGTTAAACTGACAAGGTAAACACAAAGCCTTCTGGTTTTCTTTGTAAACTTTCTGAATTTTTGCTCGCAATTTTTTGATAAAGTATGACTTTGTCTCACAGTTTACTAAGATAGTTATTTTGCTCTTCCTGTGTACAATCAAAAGACTTGGGTGCCCACTGCAGCGTGATGCTGGAAGTCACATTGTAAACAAACAATATAGCAAAGAATACTAATCGAATAATGAAGAATATTGCTAAGTGCATTAGTTAGCGTTATATTTGGTGGAGTGCTCTCTCGATCAGAGACTCTCCCAATGATAAGAAATAGGAATTCAAGCATCGCCGAGTGCTTACTTATTATTTCTGATCCATTTTATTTACTTATCAGTGGTAAAATGTAAAAATGACGTGGCCGTTACAATAAACAGGGACAATGATAAGATTAAATAAAAACTAGTCAAGATCTGATATTGTCTGCGTCCTGTAAGAAATTCGAAAAATTCAATTAAGATGTTGTCTATAATTCTAAGAAGAGTAATGTACATTCAAAGTGTTTGGAGGCAATTAAACTCTTTCTTGTTGTTTCCATTATTCACACAATGTTTTGTTAAATTCAGTCTATGGCCTTCTTCAGATGTAATATGAAACTTTTGTGAAGAAAAAGTCTTCTTTTTCAATCGTTTTTTCCTGTAGTGTAAACACATTTTTTTCAAAGCAACGCTTGTTAAATTGAATTAGATTAAATATTAAATTAAATTCGATTAAATGTTAAATCAATTTTTTCTTAAGCAATACGTGCAGTAAATTTTGCTGCTTCATGATTTTCAATTTTCTATTCCTCTCTTTGTTTAACAGGATTAAGTCTCGTGTGCCTTGTTGTTAAAGTTCACAAATATTCTGTTGGATGACCTTTTGAGGTTGTTTTTTCAAGTTTTTCACTGCTGGAGAAAGAAACCAGAAAAAGAGCCTATTCCCTCGCAGGGTTTGCATATTAGACCTGAAGAAGGACATAGACTGAATTAGCTGAAATGTTATGTGAACAACAAATGCAACAAAATTTCTCTGAATTTCGTCGTTAGTCTTGGCCCAGTTATGCTTTATAGCAGACCCATTGTAACGTTTAAATACTCATCAAAACATTATGTTAGATTATCCCAACAGCTGTCAACTTGCAGCCATGGCACGTAGTCTTAAGAATAAGAAGAGCTTTAGTTGTTGATAACTTCATTTTGTCATAACTTTTAGGTTTTCTACTGGCAGTGCACTAAAGCACAAGGGGAGTTCCAAAGTTTAAAACATGTTGGTTTTATTAAACAGTGACAAGGATGTCGTTCATAAAAAAAACTGCCATCTCAGTGGTCATAATGTTTAACCAAAATATGAATAAGCCTACCTGTCTCTTTGTTAATCTTTTGTATCTGCCGTTGAGTGATGGTTAACAAGCTAGTCTCACTGACCATTGCTTGTGTAGTGAGTTTGAACTTCATTGGACATCCAAAAATATGTAGCTTTGTGCCGAAACCACTTGTGAAAAACGCTCTGACCCTCCATGGAAACCGTTGAAAAATCGAATGCCAAATATGATGAAGAGGAAACAGAATCATTCTTTAGAATGAAAGAAGAGGTTATTGCTGTGCCAGCAGGTAAAACAGGAGTCAGTATCACCCTCAGAGTTGGTAGTCAAGGAGACCATAAAGGGTAGAATAAATATGGGATTGGATGAGTGTCATCTAATTGAAGAGAGCGGGGGTTTTGCTGTAGTTATCGGACGTACAAAACAAGGTGTGCAGACGAAGGTGAAAAACATCAAACGAAGGCCACATATCTTGTTTGATATCAAAAAGCTCGACCCAAAGAGAATTAGTTTTTTAGTTAAGGAAATATACGTCATCCTAACTACACTAGTCAGCCTCGATTTGGCAACAATAACTGACCATTTTGCTGCTGACTTCAAGCATATCTTCTCTGCTTGCAAATATTCTCTAAAAAAGCTGCACAAGAGACAAAATCAAGTGAGAAAAGATGTTTTGAAACTACCAATAAAATGTTGACTATCGTAAGGATGAGAATAAATATTGTGAAGGGAAGAGACATTCCGAGAGCTAAGTTTACGAAAAGGTAAACAATGTCATAGTGTACTGATTGCGCTGATTGCACTGATTGGAGAGTTGAATTGGATTCATGACGTTGCTCCTAATTTCCAGTCGAGATCGTATCAACTGTCCATCGTCCTGACCTTGGTCGTTTTAATAAAAAAAAGTTCACTTCTTTGAATTGACGTTCCTTTCTGAGGAAAATATGGATTGAACTCACGGGTATAAGCTGGGAAAATATGAAGATTTGCGATAACAATACAAAATACATGGTTGGAAAGTGAAAATATTTCCTATTGAAGTGGATGTCAATGTCTTATCACCAATTAAACTTTGGTAGAACTGACTAAACTTGGATCGTCTACAGCAAAGAAGAGGAAATATATATGAAGAGGCTCGAAGATGAGGTGCGGGGGTGCACCTGATTGGACCCGTCATGGACCTATTCGGATGTTTGGAGGCACCGTTGCAATTTCCAGAGCAGTCGTCGTATGAAATTATTATTATCTCTGAATTCATTCGAATTCCTATGGGACGATTTTTGTTCTATTGAAGAGTTTCTTGTTTCTAATGGTAGACAGAGATATTTTTATTGGCAAAATTGATACATTCAAGTAGAAGAATTCTTTGTTACAGAAAAACAGAAAAAAAACACTCTAAATATATATTTGTGTGGAGGTATTATTTTCGGTTATTTTTCTGTGCATGTGTTTCCGTGAAAACCTGCAAGTAACCATATCAACAATATTAGTGAATAGAGAAAGTTGAGGATTTTACCAAGTGCACAAGCCTCGGACAAACAGAAAGGTACGTGCTCGGAGAAGGTCCAGCTTAAGGGCTTCATTCTAATATGATCCAAGTCGGTGCCAGCCTAGATTTTATCTTATTCATTCATCATACCAAATATTGAATAATGCAGAGGTAAAAATTTTTACGTGTTCAGTATTAAATGGATAATCTGATGAAATCTGTCGATTTGATTAATCTTTAATGGCTTCATGGATTTGAGAATAAATGTTGGAGAACAAAGACTGCGCCAATTGAAAGCAAGTGACCAATACGCGTTCAAACTTGCTGAATTGATGGACAGAACTTTTATATTAGAATATCAAAAGTTTTATTGATGGCATAAGTTGAGCGAAAATTGCTTTGAAATACTGTTCAATGCTTTATAAAGAAATAAAGTAAAGCTGGTAACAAAAGCAACAAAATGATGAATTATTAGAAAATTTCTGATGAAAAGTCGTAGAGATTCGTTACTGGTTCATAAAATGACTTTTTATGGTGTAGAAAAAATATCAAATGGTCGTTAGCAGTAGATTTTACAAATTATGTACATGAATTTATCTGGAGGAACTGTGTTGGAGATCACAAGATATTGTTCAATGAAATTTAATCATTCGTTGCTCGTGTATATTATTTTCAATTCTATGATTATGAAAAAAATCTTGAATCCTTTTGTTGTTACTTGCAACACCAACCCTAACCCTAAACCCAATCCTGGAACCTAAATCATATCCTTTATATTTGAATCTAATAAAATATAGATTTGAATGACTAATAAAGTTTTCTGCTTTCATTTGTCTCGAAATACGTCAAGAGCTGCAGCTGCAACATGGGTTACCTCCCTTTGATATTTTTCTATTATATAATAAAAGTCAGTGTACGAACCAGGAAGAAACATTTACCAAAAAGACCGCCCTTGTATGCAATCAGTCCTCGTATCGTTGACTAATCTCGTTCCCAAGTATTTCGCTTTTTCTGGGCTTAAGGGATCTTTTGTCTTTGTCTTTTCTTCTCTTAAACTCTGTGACAATCCTGATCAGACAGCTCTGCTGCGGCTGAGATGATATGACACCATAGTAAGCAATCTACCGCCTGTTATCCACAGGTTTCCGGGTCGATGTTGGCCTTCCTCATCGTCTGTTTGAGTTAATTGTAGCGGCACAGGGGGTAGCCACGGAAAGACGAAAAAAGATCAACTAAAAGAAATGCCAATGGCGTTGGTTCGTTTAAGGTAATTTCCAACTTACCGTAAGAGTACTTGAACATAGACATTTTGCAACTTAAAACAAAGGCACTTCAAAGTTACATAAGCACTGAGAGAAAGAGAAATTTCACATCCGCAGATTTCCATGACGAATGGAAAGTAAGGCTTCAGTTTAGTATTAGAGTAACATCTTTCTAAAACCTTTATTCTTTTCCTGACAAAGTTTCCGGGAGGTTTGAAGGTTAAATAGATTGAAAGCATATGAAATTGAAAGAAAAAAAATCCGTCAGAAATCAGTCCATCGTTTATATTTTCCATGTCCCTAATCATTCGGCTATCGGACAAACATGATTTGAAATAATTTTTTTAAAAATCTTTAAATAGAAGCCTATGAATTAATGTGAGAAAATTGTGAAGAAGATACGGGCAAATTGCGTTGGATACACCGGTCATCACAAGACTACCGATGTTACCGAACGCTAAGCCTAGTCATTACTCAGATGGGTGGCCATTAGGAAATACCAGGTGCCGTATGGAATAACAAGATTTTTACAGCCGTCTGATAGAGACCTAACAACATACAGGGACCGGATCGTCGAACGCGCCAAAAAATTCTACCAAATTATCTACTCCTCCAAATAAGGAGCACAAAACAACAAACAGGACTTGCAAGAGACAAGCACTTCCTGGAAGTTACGCCACGGGCAGTGAAGCAAGCCATCAAACAAATGAAAAAGAAAGGCCCCTGGCCAGAAAACACCGCCCTCGACCTTCTCAAAACAGCTGGTACGGTCATTACAAGAAAACTAGCCATCCCATCCTAATTTTGCCTCAAACGAAGTAAAGTCCCAAAAGATTGGAACACTGCAATCATAATGCTGTTACATGAAGAAGGAAACCCGGGAGACCTCAACAATACCAGATCAATAAGTCTACTCAACTGCATCAACAAACTTTTCACGAAAGTTATCTCCAACCGAATCATCAAATTGCTAGACGAAACCCAATCAAAGAAACAAGCTGTGAAATAGTTACTCATCCCCACTCGATAAATCATCTAGAAGAGAAAGCGGCAGAGTATAAAATACCACTTCAACTCAGCAGAAATTCGCAAGGTCATTGATGCTATCACTCTACAAGGTGTAGACCCTGTATATGTCAGAGTATAGTAAGATATAAATATCATAGTAGCTCTTTTATCAGGCTACATAAAGACTCTTACAGCTCAAAAAAACGGTTATCAGCTCACCCGAACTCTTTACAGCCTGCCTCGAGATGATCTTCAGATACCTAGACTGGGAAAACAAAGGAATCAGATGAGACGATGAATACCTTACTAATTTCAGATTTGCAGACGACATCGTCCTCTTTACAGAAAACCTCAACGACCCCCCCCCAACTAATGCTAAATGAATTGAACGAAGAAAACAAAAAGGTTGGTCCTCGAATGAAGTTCAGCAAAACAAAAAGCATGTATAACAAACAAGTCGGATATAAATGCACAACGATCAAAATCGAAAACGCAAAGCTGGACAAAGTAGACCATTACTTCTACCAAGGACAACAAATTTTCACGAAATCCTCAAAAGAAGAAGAAATCAAGCAAAAAATTACTCTAGGATGACAAACTTCCGGTAGAGCAACCTATGCATCCTCCTGATAGTCACTTATGGAGCTAAAGCGTGGAACCGAACCAAAAGACTGACCCTCAAACTGAGAACCATGCAACGTGCACACGAGAGAGTCATGCTCAGCATCACATGGAGAGATCACAAGACAGCAAAGTATATTAGGGGGAAAACAGGATACATCACAGAAATCATTGGAAAACTCAAATGGCACTAGGCTGGTCATGTTGCAAAAATGGCGAACAACGGTTGGACATCACGAATCACCACATGGGTCCCCACAGATCTAATGCAGAACCAAGGCCGGCAGAACATGAGACGACGAGACGAACTGGACGGGTTCAAAAAATATTGGCTCTGCGACGCCCATGATAGAGAGGTGTTGCGAATCTTGGGGAATCTTGTCCAACGACGGACAGTAAAAGACTGATGATGATGATGATGATGATTTTATTATACTCAGTCGCCGATTAACAAAGCATCTTGCCAAGTTAAGACTGGGCTGTTGACACGCTGCTCCATCGATAACACATGATAGGAGCTGCCATACTCGTATCGAGTAGTAGCAATCACTCACTCGCAATCTGCAAAAATGAAATGAAAAAAAGTACAAGCTCATGTATGTAGGTTCAAATAAATGGAACAAAAACCTACCGGATGATGCCGATTCCCCCCCTCTCTTTCTACACACACACACACACACACACATATATATATATATATATATATATATATATATTATACATATTGATATAATTATATGTATCAACTTCAATAAAAAAAAATCTTTCGACACGTCATGGGCCAGCGTGGCAGAGTATGGCCTAAAACTCCCCATGATTTGCAAGATCAAAAATCTGCTGTCCTGTTGGGACATTGATTATGAAAGTCCCAGCCATATCACTTGCTTTGGATGGGGCTGATGCGCTCCAAGAGCGACTATCAAAACACAATCCAATAACATCGCCAAGAAAACAATACTATACATAGGAACCTACAACGCCAGGAAACTCTGTACGAACATACACTTAACCACTCTATAAAATGAAATCAAGAACATCAAATAAGAAATTATTAGAATTAGTGAAATGAGAAGACCTGGAGAGGAACTAATCGAACTAAACAGCAAACATCTATATGACTATGGAAAGGAAAAGGTAAACAAAAGGGAATTGGCTCTCTAATTTCTGATTCATAGAAAAACTCAAGGACAATGTTGTTGGATTTAAGCCATCTCAGACTGTGTAGCCAGTGTCACTGCATAGATCTTAAAGAGGTACAAAATGAATACTACTCAAGTTTATGCTCCTACTTCACAATCAATTGACAAGGTGATAGACAACTTTTACGACAAATTGAATTCCATATTCTAAGAAACCAAAAGATATTTCAACATCATTATGGAATACTTCATCACCCAAGAAGGACAATGTACTGAGAAATTCATCGTCAAGAATGGATACAAAATACGAGACGAGAGGGATGAAGATCTTGTACGTTTTTTTTTTGTTTGTTTTGTTTTGTTTTTTTTGTTTTTGTTTCTTCAAAATCATGAACACCTTTTAAAAAAAAGCCAATAGAGAGTGGACTTGGATGAGCCCCAATCATGAGTCTGAGAACGAAATAGACTACATCCTAGCGGACAAGAGCGACACTGTTGAATATATATACAGGTCTTAAATCAAGTCAATATAGGAAGTGACCATAGTAGGGTAGGATGCACAAGTGAAATTAACTCCTGAACAGAATGCAGGAAAATGTTCAACACCAAACTGCAACCATTTACCGTTCAAAAAAATGTCACCCAATCATTCAAACTGGAACTGAAGGATCGATATGAACTCCTCACCGAGCCAGAAGAGAATATCAACGAGCTCAGCAACAATATAACAACCTCTTTAAATGGAGTGACCAGTATGTTTAAGCCAAACTAATTGCAAATTCTCACAAGAAACCAAAAATCTCATGAAAAACGCAGGAACGTCAAACCACCAACAACAATAGAAAAGATAGAGGCAACAGAGCTGAGCAAAACCATCCAAAAGAAAAAAAGAGGAAACAGAAGAATATGCACGACAGCAGTCATTGGAAGCATTCTTGAAAAGGATAGGGGATTTAAAACTAGAACATCTCTTGGAAAATCTCTTGGTACAGGAAGGAAGCTTATAATTAGTGCTTGAAGCAAATGGAAAACTGATGATAGACAGGAACTGAATGATCGAACGTGCCCTCTATTCCATCAAACAAAGGACGCAAAAAAATGACCAGAAAACACGTGTCGATAGTGATCAATTCGAGGATTTCTCAGAAGTTCCTCCGCAGAAAATGAAGCAAGCCACCAAACAAACAAAAAAAAAGGAAAGATCCGATAACATCACCATCGACCTACTCAAAGCAGCTGGAAAAGTCATCATTAGGAGACTTTGAGCCTTTTTAACTAGAAAAGACAGTGAAACAAAAACCCTTCACCGCATGCCTTGAGATGATCTTCCAAAACATTGAATGGGAACACAAAGGAATCAGGATAGACAGCGAATACCTGATTAGCTTCAGAATATTCACAATCTCCAAATGATGTTAGACGAACTAAATCACACAAACAAGAAAGTTGGCCTCCATATGAACTTCAGCAAAACAAATGTCAGGTACAACAAACATCTCGGGGACAAAGACACAACGATCAAATTGAAAACGCGGAGCTGAATAAAGTAGGCCTATACATCTTCCTAAGAAAGAAAGTTTCCATGAAATCCTCAAAAAAAGAAGAAATCAAGCGAGGAATCACTCTAGGATAGCAAGCTTTCGGTAGAGCGAGCTCGACTTTTCAGAACAAAAAAATCCCACTAGTCCAAAATGAAGGGTATACAACCAGTGTACCTTACCGATAGTCAATGGAGCTGAAACATAGAACCTAACCAAAAGATTGGCCCACAAACTGATAACTATGCAAGGAACACATGAGAGAATCATACTCAACCTTACACGGAGAGATCATAAGACAGTACAGTATATAAGAAAAAGACAGGAGTCCAAGATATCATAGAAATAGAAGACTTAAATGACAATTGACTGGACATGTTACAAGAATGTCTGACAACCACTGGACATCACTCCATGGATCCCTAGATATCATATGCGAAATTGTGGCTGACTGAAAATAAGACAGCGTGACGAGCTAGATAAATTCCGAAAGTATTGGCTCTGTGATGCTCATGATAGAGAGATGTGGTGAATCTTGGGCAAGGTATATGTCCAACGACGGACGCCAACAGACTGATGATGACAATGATGGTGTAGGTATACAGCATAGAGTCAGTCTAAACTCGGAGTCCGAAGTCAGTAGACGTGTGTTGGGCGCTCTCATAACCTCCTTCCAGGGTGGAGCCTACGAGCTATCATTTTTAAGACTGGTACGCTGACTACTACACTCCAAATGGATGATTGTCTGTGCAGCAAATAAACTCATGTGTGCAACATTTAGTGACATAGCACAGATTGGCCTTGTTTTGTTTCACGTGCGCGTGGACATTATTTTACGGGTTGAAACTGCGTTAAAGGTCAGCTTATCATCATCAACAGAGATCGCAGATAAAGATCGTTTCATCGTTCAATTACCTTATAGATGCATAACATGATGTCGGTAAACAGAGTTTGCACGCAAATACTGCTTAGTGACTCACAACTATGTAAACATCCAAAGCAATACGATGTTATCTAAGAAGACGTTTGCCTCAACCTCATTTCTGAGCAGCACCGTTCTATAAAAATCGATATTATTTGCCTGCACAGACTCCAATTTCCAGTAAGACTCAACCGTCTGTCGCTCATGAAAACCATTAAACAAACTTATTTCTTATTTTCTCATTCTATTTGAAGAGGCGGCTTATGCATTCACTGATGTCTCTAGCCAATACCAAGTGGTGCCACAGTTAGTTAAAATCTTCATCATATCCAGATTTAGATATCGACCACTTCTTTCGAGGGATGTTTTCAATGCTCGCTGTGTTAAATCATCATCATCATTATCATCATCAGTCTTTTATCTTCCGTCATTGGACTAAGACCCTCCCCAGAATTCACCACAATTCTCTATCATGGGCGTCGCGGAGCTAGCATGTTCAGAATTTGTCTAGTTCATCACTCTATCTTGTATTCTGTTGGCCTCAGTTTCATGTGTGATCTCTGGAGATCCATGTAGTGTCGTGACGTCCATCAGTTGTCGGCCATTCTTGCAACATTGCCTGCCCATTCCCATTTACACATACAAGATTTTCTACAAACGTTATAATACTACTGTGTTTAACACATTGGTATCCTCATTAGAAGAAATGGACTACTAAAGGTCTACAATGAGTTGCAGTAAACAGTAGTCAAAAATATTCTTGCGAATCTTTTCGAAGGCATGTGCTTACACCCACGCATGGGTGACGTACCGAAGATATGGCAGGTAAGGTACGTGCCCTAGTCGTCATTTGACGTGGACACCACTGAGCAGTTTCTATTAAAGTCAGACAAGCCATCCTCAGAAAAATAATTTCCTTCTGATGTATTATAGCTTTTATGGTAGGACACCACAGTGGTGTTTATAAAAATATAAGTGAGAAAAACAACCTGGCAGTTTGTTGATTATGTAGTCGGGACGGATTTCCAAAGATAACATTATAGTTGTTATAATTTAGATGACCAAAACTGACGGACATTCTAAGACTCTGTCTTACATTCTATGAATGACGTTCCTTTTCCTTTATTCTTTCCTTCACTTCATCCTTATCACGCTAGATCTCCTCAAACAACTTTGCACCGGCAGAAAACCTCAGTTTTCAGAATTAAAACTTGTTATTGTTCACCTATTCGTTTAGGTTTTTTTTCTGCGTTTGTTCACAAACTAACTTTGCTCTAACCTTGTTTTTGCGTTTGATCAGTGAACACTTTATTTTTCTAGAATCTATCTCCCTAGATATATTTTGATAATTTATTGGGCGGTTAATATAACTAGCAACCCCAAAATATGCTTCTAGGGGGGACCCAGTTTATGTTTATCCCTCTGATTATAGGGCAATCAAACTAACTGACGTCATGAATCTTTCTCGGCAAAGATCTACTTCAGGTGTTTTTTGAGTCTTCGAAAGATTTTTTTTCATTGAGATAATTCTGTCAAGATCGAAATAAATGATAATCTGAAGGTGCAATATTAGATAAAAATGGTGGACGAGTAAGGATTTCCCAGGAGAAACGTAACAAATTTTGCTTGTTTACCAAAGAAACAGGCAGTCAGTATATCGTTATCCTGATAGAATATAATGCTGTTTCTGCTGAGTCTAGGCGTTATTCCTCGATTACTGCCTTCACTCAGTCTAATTGGGAGCAGTACTTGTTCGTATCAATCGTTTTATTCTTCAGAGGGAGCTCAAAATAGAGGACTCTTCCAATTGCGCCAGGGTACAGATGATTTTCAACGCTTGGTTTCGATATTTAGAATATATTGTCTGTCCCCATGTTGTATAACATTGATTATTATCAAGCAAGGTCCCCATTTCATCAATTTCAACTGGTATGCCTGATTGTGGAGCATCGTTCAGCGAGAAATGCCCAGGACGGAAATATGCCAACCACTTTAGACACGTTAGATCATTCACATCACCTTTCCCTAAACTTTACATGACATTTTTTTCCCTGTCGGTCCAAATTTATTCTTAAAATGAAAAATATCGTATTGTAATGGAGCGATCGTGAGAGATTTTAAAAGAGTTTTATATTATATGTTGTTCTAGAGAAAATAGTTCTGCAAGTATGCAGTGTCAGAGATTTTACAAGACACATAAGTTATGTAATAGACTGCGGCTTGTGAGTAACAAACGAGAAAATAAAATACGAGGAAGAAAATAAGAATAATATAATACATGTAACGATGAAAAAAAATGACTGGCTCTTGGGGAAAACAAGAGGAAAATGAAATATCACAGTCAAGATTTTCCTTCAATAGATAAATAAAATTAACGGAAACTTTGTAACAATAGACTTGCCTTCAAGAGAAAGATAAATCAAATGTGGATCGCAGAATAATTGAGGGGGGCAGTTCACTTTTGGACGGACCCTCAGAATTAATTTTATATTCCACGCTGATGAAGCATCACCAAATATAGATGTGGATAGGTCAGGTCAAATATTTTGGGCATTTCTCAATTATACATACAAACATGGACAATGTTTTGCCTGTATTGCATGATAAGGAATCGGTCCGCTTGAACAGTCAAATATGAAGAGAAACTATTTCCATTTTAGGGGTCGAAAATGGAAACCCTTTGGGTAAAATACTAATTTAAATTAAATTTCCCTTATTTATTTGTGAATAACCCTGATATCAATTCGATTCCAAGGAAGTGACTTAGCATCGATCCCAAAGGCGGCCTTTCAGCGATAAATATTGAAGAAGAAAAAGGGTCAGGAAAGAAAGGGACGAAAGATTGTTAACAGACACTGCGTAATATAGAAAAACGGAGAAAGGGGCCACAAGGGAGATAGTGTTTCAAGAAAGTTTGAAAGGAAAAGGGCGAACACGTAAGGAAATAGTTACAACTTGAGTAATGGAAAGGGTTCAGTAACCACTTGGGACGGAGGAATCCCAAGTCAATTTTATGTTGTTGGGCCACGAAACAATCGCTGCCCCCCTCTCTCTCTCTCTCTCTCTCTCTCTCTCTCTCTGTTTGAGCTTGGGGGAATACATATATATATATATATATATATATATATATATATATATATATATATATATATATACCAACACCCTTCGCGTAAGAAAGACCTTATCCATTTAAAAGAAGTGATCAGGATAAGGAATGAGTGTAGAGGCTTGATTTGGATTTGTCAGTAAGTTCCTGTGAGTGAGAACTGTCACGCGTTGAGCGAGCTAACCCCTTGAGTTCGATTTATACCTGGAACTAATTATTCATTACGATCCGTGTTGTTAATTTATCTACTCATTGCTGAAGGAAAACTAGCCTGAGTTTAGTAGCGATAAAAAAAGACATTTAAGATGAAGGTAAATAGTTGGAATAATAATAATAATAATAATAATAATAATAATAATAATAATAATAATAATAATAATAATAATAATAATAATAATGATGATGATGATGATGATGATGATGATGATGATGATGATGATGATGATAATAATAATAATAATAATAATAATGATAATAATAGAAGGAACTCAACATCACTGACAATAATTGAATAACCGTTGGGTCAAAATTTGAATTCATGTAAGAATATTCCGTCAAAGAATAAATATGGTCAGAATAAATTCTATTTATGACATCACTGGCGTTTTCAATCTTAAAAAAATAAAGTGAAAAAAAAACCATCTAGAATCATCTATATTCTGGAGAATCTAGAATACAGCCTCCAAATGGTCGAATAAGCCTTTTTTTTCAAAAATAAAGATTTTCAGAAGGTGTAGTAGTATACTGATGTCAATTTTCAAGTCTGTAGACAAAACAGTAGGAGCGATGGTACAGACAGAATCACGCAAACACACGTATTTATATATATAAAATAAAAGGATAGAACCCATTGTCATCTCTGTGTCAATGATTATATATTTATGATCTGCACATGCAACAATTGAAGAAGGCTTCAGCGAACGATATAGACCAGAGATCCAACAACAACAGCCAAAGACTGACTTCGAACAATAATTGATTGACCAGAGAAGATCAGGGCGATCAACAAATGACCAACAACAACCCCACCCCCACCCCTACATGATAACAATAAATGTTGCTCAGTTTCTTCTTATTTCAATGTTGCAATCGATGAACAAAAATGCGCCAACTTTAACATCTTTCAAAATGTGCTCGTTGATATGACATGCGTCACAATACAATCAAAAGTGAAAACGACCAAAACGGAACGAACTTTTCAGGCTACCTAACACACACACACTCACTCACGCACACACTCAAACACACACACACACACATTCAAACACACACACACACACACACGCAAACATACATTCATGTGTGTACGTATGTGTGTGTGTGTTTATTTTACTTATCTGCCTCTGTATCCATTCTAGTCCCTCTCCATCTCTCTATCTTTTCCTGTTCATGTCTTTTTCTAACAATCCATCAATCTCTGTCAGTGTGTTTCTCATTTATGTCTCTTCCTATCGATCTATATATCTATCGGAAACCGTCAACCAAAACTCTCAACTGCTGACTGGTTGGCTATGTACGCAACAATTGAGCTAGAGGACTGAAAATGGAAACATTTACCCCTTATTTTGCCCAGAAAAATGTTTTGCTTTGTTTTTTTTAATTTCCCCTTGAATAGATTTTTAGTTGGGCGTTCAATTTGCAATGTGAATTTACGCTAATTTGGTCCCTTTGTGTCCGGGAGCATTCACGCCTGTTTTGTTGCGTTTTTTGAAAATTCATTTATTAGTGATCATCATCATCATCATCATCATCATCATCATCATCATCATCAGTCTTTTAACGTCCGTCGTTGGACATAGACTTTCCCCAGGATCCGCCACATTCTCTATCATGGGCGTCGCGGAGCCAGTATTTTCCGAATTTGTCTAGTTCATCTCTCCATCTTGTATTTTGTCATCCTTGGTTTTGCATGTGACCCCTGGAGATCCATCTTGTGAGTCGTGATGTCCATCGGTTATCTTTCATTCTCACAACATGACCAGCCCATTGCCATTTGAGTTTTCTAATAGATTCTATGGTGTCTCAGACTCCTGTTTTCTTCCTTATATATTGTGCTGTCTTCTAATCTCTCAGTGTAAGGTTGAGCATGATTCTCCGATGTGCACGCTGCATGCTTCTCAGTTTGTAGGTCTGTCTCTTGGTTAGGTTCCTTGTTTCAGCTCCATAAGTGACTATTAGGAGAATGCTCTTCTTTTAAGGATTATTGCCATTGTCTTGTTTTTGAAGGTTCAGCTTGCTTTGCCGAAGGCTTGGCATCTTAGGGTGATTTTCCGTTTGATTTCTTCTTCTTTTGTGGGTTTCAGAGAGATTCGTTGTCTTGGGTAGATGCAGTGGTCTACTCCCCCCCCCCCGCCCAACAAAAAGTGAGAGGTGTAACTTATTCATTTGTCACCCCCATTTCCAATATTTTGATTGATCAACCAAACACGGCCTACAAGACGTTGATCAATGTGACGGTTACTATTGACTCAGCAAACCTGTCTATCTTAGTCTGCACAAATTTATCTCTCTCTCTCTCTCTCTATATATATATATATATATATATATATATATATATATATATAACTGCATAAATGTGTTTATCTGTGTATTATTGTGTTTGATATATATATATATATATATATATATATATATATATATATATATATATATATATATATATTGGCATACTTGCACATAGTAAACTGACACAGATATATGCATACAGAGAAACCCAGACAGAAATATTTGCAAGAATTCAAAATTTCTCTAATTTGCCCTTCACGTCATCATCTTTATTTACATAAGCATTTCTCTTTCGTATGACAAATTGTAAGCAAAGATTGTAACAATTGATCATTCACGTTGTGCGATCTGCATTGGACACGTGCTCTTACGAAACTCACATGAAAACAAACGACTGCAAAGATGATAAAGACAGTCTCGCAAGAGATGCAAAGCGAGAGAGGGGGGAAGTTAGTAGTGGGAGGAAGGCCAAAAACTACAGCTGAAGAAGAGAAGGTAAATTGTATATTTTGGCGAACACACGTACACACACACAATCCATGTAGATCAATCCACTTTTATAATGAACGGTGTATTTTTCTTGCTTATGTCTCCATAACCCTGAACTGTTCCACTTGACAATTTTGCTGATAAAGTATCTCGTACCCACCATTGAAATAATGGACCTTCCCACTGTAAGAATTTTTTAGTTCATTTCCTGAAAAAAAAAAGAATCTAATGAAATTCGCATACAGGTAGTCCCTGTTATTGAAATTTCAATATGCAGCACTTCTTCGGAATAAGTTGAAAAGCAAAAATAGCGTTCAGTCTTTGTTTTGCTGCGAGTCACTATGGGGATAGCGCACACCCTCTCCGTCTCTCTTCTATACCCCAGTCTCCTGCACGGGACACTACCACAACCTCCTATGACTCATCCTCACCATTTTTGCGGTCTGGGAAAGGTTCCAAAATGTTCTCCATATGGACTAATGGTAATTTCTTCTTCGCTTTAAGCCATCTCAACTTACGAAAGGCTATTATTGGAAGGCTCTATTTTGGATAGCAGGGTAAACTTCTATATCCGTGTATTTTTCCCGGGGATTGACCAGTGTATGATAAAATTGGCTGGTTTTCTGCATCTATATGCATATCTGAAATGTGTTAACATGTTTATAAATCTATGGTGAAAAAAGACCATTTGGAAACCGAGTGTAATTACCAACATTTATTTATTTGTTCTTATTTGTGATGATCATTTTGCTGGGGAATGGCTTCGTTAGAGCGAGAATGGTAAATCTGTGTGGTGGTGTGGTAAGGCCAAACTGTGTCACCGGTGAGGAAGGGGGACATTGTGTTTGTGTACGTGTCAGTGCATGTGTGTATGTGTCTCTGTTGGAGGAGGCTAGAGTATATTCAAGTTTATAGTGAGTGACTATATGTTTGCGTGTGCGTGTGCGTGTATATGTGTATGTGTGTGTGTGTGTGTGTGTGTGTGTGTGTGATTCTGCTTGATACTAGTGTGTGCGCTGGTAGTGTGTGCCACGGTGGTTCTATATGTATGAAAATGTGTAGTCTGTGGGTAAATGTGTGTTTGTAATATGAATAAAATTTCACAATTGGGAATTTATATTATTTGAGTTTTGTAAACTTTATTCCCAAATCATAGAATTTGCTTGGCAATTAGGAAGATTGTGCAGTTCCAGGAGGACATTACGTGGGTGTTACAAAATTCAAATGCTGAGCAATTACCAGCACTTCCACTTCTGCATTTTATTAACTCCAAATAACGCGTGTATCATTGTTAATCTATAGTACAATTTGGAGCTGACTTTGTTTTTTCCTCTGTAACAAGAACAATCCTCACCAAAGGAACTCTTTACTGCTAGTCTATCACATCACATTAAACCAAACGTGCATATGAAATGGCCATCTCCTTACTGTGATTTGAAATCACGATCATTGGATTGGAAGGCGACAAATGAGATAAATTGACATGTCTCATATACCTATAGATTTACTTATATATACGATACAAAAGTTGCAGCAATCACCATTAAATCGCATTAGAAGTAGGATTGGATTTTGACCCTTCAGTAGCCAGGCTTGTCAGCTTTATAAATCACATTTTTTTCTGTGCAGCTTTTATTTATGATTATCAACAAGGGCGCCAGGCCACAGTCACCATTGTCCGTGTCAGTTGCGTTCCTCAGTGTGACAGAAGAATTTTACACTTTGGTAATTATCGTGTGAGAATGATTTCGAAACACGCTGAAGTGGGTGATTCAACCAAGTTACATCGACTCAAATAGCCTGATTGGATTCGCTGTACGTTTTAATAAACTATTGGAGTACAAAAAATACGAGAAACTCTTGTCTACATCAGAGACATGGCATCTTTCACTTTAGCCAGGGGCCATACTTGAGCCATTAACTGCGAATGTCTGGAATTTCCATCAGTAACACAATGGACCATTCTACTTGAAGTTACGGACTTCTTTTTCTATCCGTGTTCATGTTTCCTGTTCATAATTTGAAGTGGAAGAGTCAATTCTAAACAGAAAACAAAGCGTTCAACTTATTTTATGCCATTCTGAATAATCTAATGCATTTGATCTGCTCCTGTCGCTGTAAATTGGTTAGGACAGTGTAAACAGTGCATTTGCACAGAACACCAAGTTTTTATGGCCCTCAATATGTCTTAAAATATATTTCAACTTGTTTGAGGATTTAATATGCAACACAAAAATGCATTATCGATCGATAAAGGACTTTACCTTAAATCAAATACTATAATTTAATGAATTTTTCATTTCTATTTTGATTTGTTTGAAAATAATTGCTAAATACAAAAATAGAAAGGCTCCAAGGAAATGGTATGCACTGGGCACCTTGTCGAATTCAGTCCTGCGCATGCGTGCACGCTTGTGTGTTTGTATGTTAAAACAAAAATTGCTGAATACAAAAATTGCCATCAATGTTAAATTCGGCCCTGGTTTGGGTGTGGATAAAAACTCATTCAAGTTGGAGGTCCGTCAACCTTTGCAGATTGATGTCAAATGCACACACACACACCTCTAATCTCTCTCTCTCTCTCTCTCTCTCTCTCTCTCTCTCTACATGTATGTACGTTAAAGGTCATTGAAATTTGAAAAATTCAGGTCTGATTAGTCACTCAATAGAAACTGTCACATAACCAAAGTTTTTTGGCAGCATGATGTGTGGGGATGATCAATTAAAAAAATTGGGAAAAGGGTGATCAATGAATAAGTTACTTCTTCCGTATTTGTTGGTTAGTAATCACCGAAAAGGTTAAAATTTTCAAAAGAAAACCAGTACTAATGCTTCTGGACATAAACTAAGGGATCGATTTAGCATAAACATACATTGCAAATTGAATATGCACATAAAAATATTTAATTGGGGAGGAGACTTTTGAAAAAAAAAGGTTTTCTCTGGACAAAATAAAGAGCAAATGTTCAAATCTTTTTTCTATAGCTCCATTGCTGCAGCCTGTATTCGTAATACATACGTACATAGCCAGCCAGACCAACTTAAAAACTCAAGAAACCTATTTTGATAGTTTTGGTGGTTTGTACTATATTTACGACTGGGTTAATATCTCACTAAAATTCCCGTTGAGTATGTCGTCTAAGTATGATTTGGTGTCTACAACGGCTTCTAATTTGTAGACAATCAAAGAAAAGGAAACTATAAGGATCCCCCCCCCGATCGACCAACGCAGAATATTCTTTATAAAGAGATACAATTCTGCTCTTTACCATCAGTTTCATATTTATTAAACTTCAACCGACTAGTGCTTTAAGTATTTGTTCATTATTTTTTTCAATGAGATATGATTTTATCATTGTAGAAGGTATTACGAATATTGATAAATGAGGTTAGGAAAACAATAAATCAAAGTAGAACGAGTAAAAAATATTATCTCAGATTTGCTCCCCCTCTCCTCTGTGTGTGTATGTGCGAGAGAGAGGGGGGGCAGTTGGAAACAATGGTCGAGGAACATCTCGTTGGTTTTTAATCATTTTCTGTGAGAAAACAAAACAAAAAATCAACAAGAGGTTCTCTGTCCGCCATTTTTAATCAAACCTATATCAATAAAGGATTGCTGCTCAAATATACCGAGTTAGCATTTGGTTAAATGTTTCAATGCAATTTCTCTTATTTACAGTCGGTAATAATGCAAATGATTGATCACGTCAAATCAATCTCATTTGAGATTTAAAAAGTGACTGAACTCGTTCAAGCGGGAGAATTTATTGTTTCAAAAAGTAGGTGGGAGATATCTTTATCAGCAAAATTGTTACCTTTAAGAGGAAGTGTCCATTGCTACTGCCAGAGAAACAAACAGAAGAAATAGTTAATTACTAAAATTAGTATAACCTCAAATAGAGCTTAAGAACGTGTGAGATAGTCTTGCTAATCATCTCTCGACAACAGGCACCCTGTATGCACGTGTATATATCAATATAAAGATGGGATGTCCGTCTGTACATATATCCGATAAGTTGAATATATACAAGTGTTTATGTTCATGTACACCTAGGAATGTTCTTTTACCCCCACCCCAGGACATACATATGTTATCCACTAGAGTAGTTTTCCTCGAATTATTTGAATAATGTGGCCGATTTGAAATTTCTTTTCTGTCAGTCAGGTACCCCCCCCCCACCAAACACTATATTTTTTATAAAGAGAAGCTATTCCGCTCTGTGCTATTAGTCTCATGTTTATTAAACTTTGAACAACTACCTTGGAATTGAAAAACAGTCGAACTCGCCGTCACAGTCAATAATTGAACAACCATTGCATGAAAGTTTGAATTCATGTAAAAAGAATTCCATCGAAGAATGAATATGGTCAGAATAAATTTGATTTATGACATCACAGGCGTTTGTTACTGGAAAATATCTAAGAGTAAAAAAACCCACCTAGAAAGTATTAATAAACCCATCAGAACAAATAAAGCTTTTTTCCTACAATCAAAGAGATTTTTAGAAAGGGTCTAGTGGAGTACTGATGCCAATTTTCAAGTCTGCAGACTAAACGGAATGGCTAGGAATGCTGGAACACCCACACCCACACACACAAATATATCGGAAGGGACAGGACCCTTCGCCACCTTTGGTGACTCCGGTTGCTCAATATTGCATTTCATATGTTTAGGATCCATCACTAAATTCACGGGAAAACGATTTTTTGTCAAGTGAAAAGGCAGTCAAATCGGAGAACATTTTAAAAAATAGTTTCCATTCTGATATCGATTATATCAAATTTACCAATTTTTATATCAGTTTAATCCTACCTCAAGTAAACTGAAAGTGACTTAATGACGCTATTGCTGTTGTCAAAAAAGTCTTTTTTCAAGTACAATAACACCGAAAAGGCACAGTACTTTCATTGAAGTAAGTCTTTTTGATAAGTTACATTTAGAAGTCTGTTTGAAAGATGGGCTTGTGCTTCGCTGGGTATCATTGCCATCCTTGATGACAGGGGAGGCAACTGCAGTGATCAAACCTTTTTATATTGAACATTATATCATTATCGCCGATCACCGTAGATAGGTGGTAGGTTCCATAAGGCTGCAGGTTTAATCTATGGCCGAACCATACCGAAGACTATGAAAATGGTACTCAATACCTCTCTGCAAGGCATTCACCAAAAAAGTAGGATTGACGAAGCTTGAGGCGGGTTGGCTCCGACTGGCTATTTCGCCCCAAAATACCTGTGATGGGTGCCTCGATGACTCAGTACAGGGGACGGAAAACCCTGTTATGAGTTATGGAACTGAAGGCAAGGACAAGTATATTTTTTTTCTTTTTTGATTATGCATTACAAATATTCTTAATTGACATTTGAAAACATTTCCCGCCCCTTGTGCAGTACTACAAAGTTACTTGAACCCCCTTTAAGGAACAATGTGCTGTAGTTGATTAGACAATGGACGAACACTAGGAATGCAGCCTTGAACTTGTTAAGTAGAACACGTATCAACAGATCGATGGATTACTTAAATAATAAAAGCAAAGGGAGACATACTCACCAGTCAGGGCGGAGGCCACCTGCATGAATGAAAGCATATCCTTATGATTACCGGGTAAGTTTGTTGATAGCCCGTTCTCTACATAGGTAGGTAGCCAGTGTTCGAGAACTCCGCTGATAACAAGACACCAAATTCAAATTTGACCTGCTCCAACTTGTTTGGGACGCAGTACTTTTACAAATCAACGCAATGACCCTTTTCTTTTTCTTTCTCTTCTTTCGAATAAAGATAACTACAAAAAATAAGACATTTAATTATAGTACTGCAGGCTTCAGATTCACGTCTCTTGTGTGAGCTATGTACGCGTGTGTCTCTCCACGTTGGATTGAATCTGGAATATGTTTGACCACAGCAACGTATAAACAATGTAGATCACAGTGTCTAACATGTTCGGTCATATTTAATATGAAATTGCTCGCTCAGCCAATTTGAAAGACGATGTTTCGGAACTGTGGCTTTGAAAGAGGCTTTAGAAACCATGAGAAACCATGAAATTACATAGACTGGGTATTTCGATGATTAGAATTTGAGAGTATGAAGGAGAGAGAGGGGGTTGATACTTAATTTGCTTGTTTGTCGCTTCATGTTTTGGTTGCTATAAGCTATTGTCTCTATCAGCCCGTGGGAGTGTACTTTCTGTAGTGAGAGATATACCTCCTTAGTTGTACTACTCGGCAATGTCGTTCAAAACAGAAAAAAGATACACGTCCGTTAAATTGATGAACAAATGACAATACTTTCATCCTGCACCTGCATATATATATATATATATATATATATATATATATATATATATATATATATATATATATATATATATATATATATATATATTAGTTAATCCCTCTGAAGATTTTATGAAAATATTTGGATTTTTATGAAAGAATTACTTTTAGAAAAGAAACTAGGGAACTCGTTCCAGTGGAGGTGTTAATAGTTTCAGAGGGTGAGTAGGACATATTTTTATCAGCTAAATCTAACCTTCTGGTGGAAAGGTCCATTGTTGCAGAGAGAGGAACAGAAAATATCAATTCGTTCATTATATATATATATATATATATATATATATATATATATATATATATATATATATATATATATATGGGGGGGCTCTGTGTGTGTGTGTCTGTGTGTGTGTGTGTGAATGTGTGTGTGTAAAGCGTGCTTCTGCGTGATCTTTTTGCGTAGCTAAAAGCTATCATTATTATTATTATTATTATTATTTGGAATCTCACACCAGTTGCCTGGTGGTAACCGCTGGAGTTTGAGTGACAGCAAGTCTCCTCAAGTCTCCAGCCCTCCTCTCCTAGTACTCATAGGTCGCAGTAATTCTGCGATTTACAGTTTCACACCGGTTGCCCAGTGGTTATCGCTGAAGGCTGAGTGACAATAAGTCTCCTCAGGTGTTCAGCTAGCGTTTCCTCTCTCTTTCGCATATCATGACAGAGCTACGATTCGTTGCAGTACTTATATCTCTAGCACCTTCCTCAGTAACCGTGCAGTTCCCAGTAGTGCTGTGGTCTGTACGGTCTCTATCCTCCCCCTAATCCCGATCTCCTCCAGTCTCTCCCTCAGCATTTTGGGGACAGTTCCTAGTGCTCCCACTATGACCGGTACTACCCTGGTTTTCATGTTCCACATTTTCCTTAACTCCCTTGCTATGTCCTGGTATTTTTCCCTTTTTTCACCCTCCTTCTTTTTTACTCTATGGTCTGCAGGTACAGCAACGTCAACTATTTGGCAGGCCTTCCTTTTTTTTGTCTACTTTTACTAAGTCCGGCCTTCTTGCCTGGATGAGGTGGTCAGTTTGGATGTCAAAGTCCCACAGTAGTTTGTGGTTGTCATTCTCCAAAACTGCCTCTGGCTTGTGCTGATACCACTTTTCCCCATGGTTATTATTATTATTATTATTATTATTATTATTATTATTATTATTATTATTATTATTATTATTATTATTAATTCTCACACTAATTGCCTGGTGGTCACAAATGGAGACTGAGTGACAGCAAGTCTCCTCGGGTCTCCAGTTCCCCTCTTCACACTCTCCAAGTCCACAGCAGCGCTGTATTTTTTGTTTTTTTCCCCTCTTCTCTCTGATGGGCCATTGCTGACAGCTGGGGTCGTAGATCTCATATTTCTAGTACTTTCCTCAATATTCGTGCAATCCCCAGCAGTGCTATAGTCTGTAAAGTCTCAATCCTTCCATTCATCCATAGTCCCTCTAATCTCGCTTTCAGGGTCCTTGCTACGGTTCTGAGTGCATCCACTTTACTGGTGCTATCCCGACTCTCAGGTTCCACACTATCTTCGGATAGATCCCGGTATTTTTCCAGCTTTTCACTCCCTTTCATATTCACTCTGTGATCTGCAGGCACAGCCACGTCTATTATCTCGCAGGTTCACCTCTTCTTATCCACAACTAAGTCCGGTCTCCTTGCTTGGATGTTGGGGTCATTTCCATTCTCCAGAGCTGACTCCGGTTTGTACTGGTTCCACTTTTCTGCATGGTTGAATCCCATTCGTTTGCTCAGTTCCCAGTGTGTTACTGTTGCTACTCTATCGTGTCTGTGTTTATACTCCTTCTGGACTAGTTGACTACATTCACTAGTTATGTTGTTTAAAGTCTCATCCCTCTCCCTACATAAGTGCCATCTGCTGTTTGTCTGTGTTCTGTCGATTTTGTTTGAACACAGTTTGTCCTGGTGCATTTGTTTGGGGCTGCCATGATGAGCGATTCTATTTCTCTCTTCAGGTTTCTTTTTCGTAGCCATGTCCATGATCTCTCACCTGCAACATCCTTTATCTGTCTTTTAAATTCTCCGTATAGCTTATGGTGTTCCCATTTTTCTTCCCTTGTTTGCTTTGCTGCTCCATCGTTTTCTACTTTTTTGTTGTTCGGTGCACTTCCTCGGATAATGTCTTCACTGTTTGCTTGCACATGCTGATGAATCCTCTGCTGCCTTCTTTTCTCTGCACGTACAGTCTATCGTGTCATCTCTGGAGTGTAAGGCGTTGTGCATTGTCATAAGCTTTCTTGTTCATCGGTCCATTGATTGGAGTTCTTCCTTTGTTCATCCAAGGAGTGGTCCTGTGTATCTTACTACTGATACAGCCCATGTGTTCATTCCTTTTATCAGATTCCTGCTGTTTAGTTTGATATTTTCCTCCTCCTCCTAAAGTATTCTCTTTTTATTTTCTCCTATCATTTCTTCTCGTTTTATCGTGTCACATCCGAGAATTCCCAGGTATTTTTATCGGTCTAGTGTGGTCAATGCTCTAATCTTCTTGCTGTCCAGTAGTTCGATTCTTTCTTTTGCTGCGAGCCTTCTCTGTGCATTACTACTATCGCACATTTTTCTATTCCAAACTCCATTTCAATGTCATCACTGTATTCTTTTAATTTATTGGATAACGTTTCGAGCTCTACCCTGTTCTTTGCAGATAGTTTTATATCGTCCATGTTCATTCGGTGGTTGACTTTTCCCTTTGCTTTGGAGAATTAGTATGTTTTGTTGTTTTTCAGGATTCTATAGAGTGGTATCATAGTTAGAACAAATAGTAATGGAGACAGAGAGTCTCCCTGGAAGATTCACCTTTTTATACTTACTTCTGCAAATTTTTCTACTGTCCAGTTTTTCTTACAGTTGGTTATGAATCTCACCACTGGTTCACTGATCTAGAATATTCTGAGACATTCGAGTATACAGTGGAATCATTTATGCTTTTTATGGTCTATCCACCCCATTGCAACGTTGTTCTTCCTTTTTCTTACATCTTTTAAGATCATCTGGTCGATGTAGAGCAAGTCATTATTATTATTATTATCATCATCATCATCATCATCATCATCATCATCATCATCATCATCATCATCATCATTATTATTTTTATTATTATTATGAATCTCACACCAGTTGCCTGGTGGTAACCGCTGGAGTTTGAGTGACAGCAAGTCTCCTCAAGTCTCCAGCCCTCCTCTCCTAGTACTAGCAGGTCGCAGTAATTCTGCGATTTACAGTTTCACACCGGTTGCCCAGTGGTTATCGCTGAGGGCTGAGTGACAATAAGTCTCCTCAGGTCTTCAGCTAACGTCTCCTCCCTCTTTCGCATATCATGACAGAGTTACAATTCGTTGCAGTACTTATATCTCTAGCACCTTCCTCAGTACCCGTGCAGTTCCCAGTAGTGCTGTGGTCTGTACGGTCTCTATCCTCCCCCTAATCCCGATCTCCTCCAGTCTCTCCCTCAGCGTTCTGGGGACAGTTCCTAGTGCTCCCACTATGACTGGTACTACCCTAGTTTTCATGTTCCACATTTTCTTTATTATTATTATTATTATTATTATTATTATTATTATTATTATTATTATTATTATTATTATTATTATTATTATTATTATCCCATTAGTGTACAATAGCGAGAACAAGAGCCAGCTAGTTGAATATAAATGCTATCCATATCATGAGCTGGACACACCAACTTCTGTGTATGTGTAGATCTGTTGTCATCATAATTTGAAAGCCTAGAAATGCCTGAAACGTGAAACAATTACTACAGACAAAAAAGCACTCCTGTCTCAGTTTTATTTTCATTGTACAAGGGAAATCTTCTCTGTTACTATGGAAGATAACAAAAAAAAAAAGAACAGGTCGATGATCGACTTCGGCACCTGGCAGTTATCAGAGATCATTTGATAATGGTCTTGAGGAAATAAACCACAGAAGCACACCTGAACGCACGTGCACACACTCATGCACATAGATAGATAGATAGATAGATAGATAGATAGATGTGAACTGGGATAGATGTGAATGTACTGAGATAGATAGATACATGTGAACAGAATCAGAGATAGATAGATAGATAGATAGATATGAATGTTTTGGTAAGTCAGTTCTATGTTATTTTCTAGCCTATTCTTTCAACTATCACACAAAAAAAGCCAAGATTGTTTTTATTGGTCATTATCCTTCGTATTAGTTCATCCATGCCGTCAAAAATATTGCAGCAATATTTCAATAATTTTACAAAAAAAATATCAAAAAACTTCATTTTGCCTTACATTTTTTATGTTCAACCTGGATATTTCACGCTTCTTTAAACAAATAATTAAAAAAGGAGACTACTCAATTATCCGCATTGACAAATGTTACAGACAAAAATATTGAAAATTACGTGGTGTTTCAAATAAGTGAATCGATTTAAATCACCGATTTTTATTTTTCATAAATCTTATGATATATACATATATATATATATATATATATATATATATATATATGTATATATATATGTATATATATATATATATATATATATATATATATATATATATATATATATATTCAGCTGTTTTTCAATCGAAAGTAGATAAATTATGTTGCTAAATGCCTTGAGCTCTGATCACCAACACCAATTGTCTCGGCAACTCCATGGTTACGAGCGGAGGAACATTTTTTTTTGTCTCAATTCTTTTTTCGCTTTTCAATTAGAAAGCGTCAACTAAAACTGTCACCATAACTGTCAATATAAGATTCTTTCAGTTTTTAAGTTGGTCTGGCTGGCTATTTATGTGCGCACAGGCTGCATCAATGGAGCTAAAGGGCTAGAAATTTCAACACTTACTCCTTATTATGTCTCTTCTTTTCAAAATTCCCCCTAAATACTTTCTTAGATGGGGGTTCAATTGCAAGTTTATGCTAAATTGATTCCTTAGTTTGTGTCTGCTTGTTTTTTTTTTTTTTGTTTTTTTCTCAAGTTTGGACCATTTTAACGACAAAAATTTGGCGAGAGAAATATCTTCTTAATTGGTCGCTTCCTTTTCCAATTTTTTAATTAATTACCCCCAACACTGCATGCTACCAAGAGACGTTGGTTTACGATTTCTATTGAGTGACTAAGCAGACATGTTATTTTTTCTCTTCATGAACATCCATTAAAGCCGGCCAGTGACGCGTGTTATCTCAACTACAACCGTGTCCCTGTATACCGTGATTATTCAGACGTCAATCCGTCAGGTGGGCGAAGATAGAAATTAGTGCGCACAATTGCAATTCTGTGATCCGGTTAAGAATGCTGCTTCTCGGGCTTTTGGCTCGGAGCAAAGTGTGGTATCTGTTCAGATATCGATTCTCCACGTTTGTAAAGATAGAAACTAGTTGGCACGATTGCAATTCTGTGGCCAAGTTAGGAAAGCGACTTCTCGGTCTTTTGGCTCCAAGAAAACTGTAGTATCTGTTTAGAAATCAATTCGCCAGGTGTGCAAAGATGGGAAGTAGTTTGTAATATTGCAATTCTATGGTTCAGTTAAGGGATATGGCTTCTTGAGATCTCAGCTTCAGTGACTCGATGGTGGAGACAAGTCGGATGGGCGACATTTCTGTCTTTTATCAATGATCCATTAACTGCAGAAGGTCGTAAGTAAAAGATAAAAGCCCTAATCTATTGCAGCATAATCTATTGAAAGTTCTCCATTGCGAGTAAGCCACAGCAAAATAAAAGCCCTGGTGCAAAGAGAAGAACTGAGCTGCCATCAATGACAAAAAATTGAAGTTTTATTCTGTTAACAATGGAAGTACAACGACGGAAATTTCAGCTGTTAATATAAACAGCCTCTACTTGTTAGTATGATATAGCAATCAATTTCAAGTTGGTTTCAATTATAATATTTATACACTGATTTATTCGAATAGCTGTTATCGTCACATTTGCCATTTGCCAATGTCATCCGCAGATAATAGTTTAACCCAGTTCCACAAGTATTTTTCTTTATTAATAAATAATCAAGAAAGGCTTGAACAACGATTTTGAAATCCAGGTTCTTCCTTGTAAGCAATTTGCAAACGCATGAGGGTGCCACGTTCATCGGTACAAACAATGGTGCACATGTATAAACAGCATGGGACCACACGGCTGTCATACTGATGAGGAAGAAGACGCAGTCTGTATCCAAGAGATGAACGTACTTTGGTGCAAAAAGTACAAATCAATCCCGGAACAACAGCAAATAACTGTGAAGATGCTGGAAGAAACAGGTACAAAAGTATTTATAACTACAGTAAAACTTACTTTTATTTTAGTATTATACCGACAAAACCTGAAAGGCTGCTCGGCCAGGAAGAAGCCACTGCTCGAAAACTGCCGAAGAAGCCAGACTACGGTTTGCACATGGAGACAAAGATCTTACTTTTTGGATAAATGTCCTCTGGTTTGAGGAAACAAAAAAAAAACGAATACTTTGGCTATAATGACCATCGTTATGTTTGGAGGAAAAGTGGGGAGGGGCTTGCAAGCCGAAGAACATCAACCAAAGCATAAAGCATGGGGGTAGCTGTAGAAGGAACTAGTACACTTTACAAAATAGATGACATCATAAGGAAGGAAAATAATATGGATATATTGAAGCAAGATATCAGACAAAAAAATTGAAGCTTGTTTGCAAATGATTCTTCCAAAAGAACAATGGCCTTCTAAGCATACTTCCAAAGTGGTGAAAACATCGTGTAAGCATAGCAAAGTCAAGGTACCTGAGTGACCATCACAAAGCCCTGATCTCAATCAATCAAAAAATATGTGGGTAGTACTGAAAAAGCGTGTGTGAACAGGAAGGTCTACAAACCTGTCTCAGTTATACCAATTATGTCAGGGGGAATCGGCCGAAATTCTAGCAACTTATTGTGATAAGTTTTTGGAAGACTATCCGAGTCGTTTGACAAAACAATTTAATTGCAATGCCACCAAAAACATTGTATGTAAACTTTTGACACACTGTGAATGTGATGAAAACACTGAAGTCTGAAATAAATCATTTTCTTCTATTATTCTGACATTTCACATTCTTGAAATAAAGTAGTGATCTTAACTGACCTAAGATAGGGAATCTTTACTTTAGGATTAAATTTGAGGAACTGCTGCACAAAAGTGAGTTCAAATGTATTTGGCTAAGGTGTATGTAGACTGCTGGCTTCAACTATATATATATATATATATATATATATATATATATATATATATATATATAATTAACGCTCCCTCCTATAGGGTTGAGCACTCTTACGTTGGGCACTCATCTACTATAAGCTACTATGCAATGCTCTTCCAACTCTGGAATGGAGCACTCTGGTTGATGATGAATTACGCACAAATGAATATATCGCTCAATTCAGTCCTACCGACCACCCAGTTCTGCGTAAAGAAGGGGTAAAACATTTGCCACTGGGTCTGAAGTAAAGGTCCTGACTCTACCTAACGTTACTGGAAGGGATTCTGGATAATCAATAGCCACACCGGAGAGTTGTAATACAACGAAACAGCAAATTATTAATCATTATCATATTTTAATTATATCTATCTATCTATCTATCTATATATATATATATATATATATATATATATATATATAGAGAGAGAGAGAGAGAGAGAGAGAGAGAGAGAGAGAGATAGATAGATAGATAGATAGATAGATCTTCCAAATGAGCAATAATCTTTCACTAAGTGAATTAAGAAGAGAATAAATTATTAGTAACATATAGATTAGGACCAACAATGAGAAATATTTTTCTAATCATAAACAAACAGTATAAATTATTATCATGAATAAAGATAGCGTAATTAAAATTCTAAAATGTGAGTGTCAGCCTGGCAATTAAACATACTTACTAACTCTAACTCTTAAACTACCTATCAATCCTAACCCAATTTCCGAGCCTACTTGATAACCCAAACTCCAAACCTACCTACTGACCCTAATTCCAAACATATCTACTAACCCTATCGAAATTAACGTTATTTGAACATCGTTAAAAATCTAGCCACGTTTAGCCATCTAGAAATGGCTAATTCATTAAAGTTTCCGTGGAATTTCTCTATAATCTAGCAACTCTCAGTCATTTCACATGTAAACTTTGCCAAATGTAACCACTTTTAGCTATTCAATATATCCATTTAACAAATTTGGTCTGTGAGTAGTAGCAACTATTATCTCCCTTACCAAATATCGTCATTCTATTAAATCTTACCCATGACTTTTTATCACTCCTTATTAAAAAAAAGTAAACCCCATTTTTTAAATTCTTTTTTTCCTCCCTTCTATTTCTTTCAATTATTCTTTCTTTTCACGTTTCTCGTTCGGTTTCTGCATCAGATCTACGTTTAGTCAAAAAATCATTTCATTCCATGACGACGAATTCTGCTCCGTGTTGGCCAGTCAATAATAGTAGAAGCAGCAGCGAAGATGCTTCATCCCAAAACCAGTTTGAGTAAAAGCAGTAATGAAATAAAATGGTGAAAATGTTTTATCCAAAAAGCAACAATAATGAGATGTTATGAAACCCTTAACAAAATAATAATATTGTATATTTTAACTAAAAGGCTGCTTTAATCTAAGATGGAGGAAAACCGCTGAAAGAATAAGAGTGGAAACGATTTATCTAAACAGCAGTGGCAAATCAGATTGCATATATTTGTAAGAGAATAATTCTAGTAAAGCTGCTTAGTCTGAAAAGCAATTATACGATTGAGTAAAACCAATTATAAAACATTAATAGCGAAAATGGTTAACGAGAGAAGCAAAAATAGAATTTGTAAAACTGATTATAGAATTGGACTAAAATCCATTATATAACGATAATGGTGAAAATACTTCATTTAAGAATCAACAATAAGAGGGGGTAAAACTAATAATGAAAATGTTTTGGAAAAAAAATGTGTACCTCAGAGATTGTTGACTGTCTTTAAAGAAAACGACGTTTAAGTAATTTTCAGTTGTTTTGTTCTATTGGTCGAAAAATTATTTGAAAAATTGCTCCAAAACAAATATTGATTATTTGCAAAGGTGTGTTTCACGTGTAATGGATTGATATCTCCAGTCATTTATAATAGCAGCGCTAACACATTTACCGGACCACACATTTTCTTACTTATCAGTTTACCAAAACACACGTGAAATTTAGTCAGGCAAGAAAATGTTTCATTAGAAGATAATACATTTTGCAGGATCATACAAGCTAGATATTCCTAAACCCTTTATTTACAGCAAAAAGTACATTCAGACATCCGAGACATAAAGTCTGAAAAACGGCAACTTTTTTCAGTGATAATTTGTGTTAAGGTTTCGATATGGACCATCGTAGAAGACAATTGAATTTGCATCTCACGCCCTTACTTTTACCCTCTACTATAAGAGAGGCATGCACGATCCTCGTCCAGTACTCATCCTGCGGTGAGTAGAATGTTGACTGTTTTAACAACTTTGCACAACCTTTGCGATGCATTGCCTTTTGAATTTATTATTTTGATTTGACTAGCCTGTTAGCTGCTATCCTATTTTGTGCCTACAACTATTAAGGGAAGAAAAGGTCTAATCTTTCCTCTCCTCACATCTATAGAATTAACCCTTTCTTCATTTTCTTTGATAGACAGCTAGCATCACCAGCAGTTAGCCTTAAAGAATCACCTCTTCTGTGATAGAACCTACTACTGATTTTACACTTCATACCGAATAATAAGATTAAAATTCGATAGTAGTAGGTTAAATAGTTAGGTATTTATTTGGAGTCAGATATTGATAATTTGTTTAACTTAACCACTAAATACTTTTGCCTACCTTCACCCATTTAAATGATGGTAATACTCGTCTTTTCGTATCGAACATTATCAATAAAACAGTGCAATTTCAATTTTCTATGAGTAACAATGGTATAAAGAATGGTATAAACTAGTGTTTCTTGAAATGCTGAATGATTCACCGAAGCGTGAATGAAATTATTTTCGAGGAGAATGAAACTAGAGAGGTGAATGGAGAGTGAGTAAAATTATTTTTGAGATGGATGAAACTATAAAGGTGAATGAAGGGTGAGTGAAATATGAAGGGCGAATGAGTTAATTCACTCATATATTTTTCTTCACTTGAAAAGGTGGTTTCTATCATGATGGTAAGTAAGCTCTTATTGTTTTTTTAATGGCAGTGGAGCTGGAAATTTCGTCGGCTCTTTGGTGAATCTTTCACCATTTCAAAGATGCAGGATATCTCCCAAATCTTCTGTAATATCACTATTTAGAGAGATCTCATGAAATGAAATGAATTATGTGTACAAGGGAGAATTTCACACAAAAATGGTTAAAAACAAAATTAAGTTGTGGATGAATTACTTTTTTATACAAAACTCAGGAATAGTTCAAAAAAATACCAGTATAAACAAATATAACACCTTCAAAATAAGAAGTAAGAATTTGACAAGAAGGAAAGAAAAAGCCTATTCGACTAAATGGTTAATCTGCCACGAGCATCGAAAGCAAGAGAGAAAGGAAAGGCATACTTAGCCTAATGGTTGATTCGCCACTGAACTTGAAAGCAAGGAAAGAAGAAAATACCGAGAACTCGGAAACTCGAGTTGATTTGACGTGACGTCACAGAATCACTCTTTCTTTAATTCTCTCTCTCTCTCTCTATCTCTCTCTCTCTCTCTCTCTCTTAATTATGTCTGAAACTCACACATCTTAAATTCTAGGTCTGACTAAACGCGATAATAAAGTAAACTCATAGACTTTGACGACAATGGTAATTTTGATACGAACAAAATTACTTGCTTCTATGATATTTTTCTAGATAGTATTGTTAGTAATGGGGCAGCAATAAAGCTCTCTTGTGACGCATCTGTGAAGTCACATATTTTGTATTTATTTCCTCGTGACTTTTCATTTTCAAATCTTTCAGGAAGATTTTCGATTTTCATTGAAAGCAAGAAAAACGTGAAGTATGTCACCTATGCAGCTGTAAACGTTCTCCTGCCACTAGGGTGCATGCTCTTTCGGTCAATTGTCTGTGTGTGAAAAAAGTGAAAAAATATTTGAATTATATGAATGGTAAGATCTAAAATGATGAATATAATCATCCTTGAAGCAACAGTTTTCTAAATTTAAAACAGTTCATTTCTATTTTTAGAAAGTTTGGCTGGAGGCTTTGACGTATTTCCTGCTTTCATTTAATAATTGACTGCTCAATCGTTCTTCCATTTTTGAATTTAATCGAACGTTTATTTTGTTCATTTCATCACGAGATTAGAAACGTGAATAGTTAAACAGAATAAACCGTAGAGTTTCGTGTGCTTGACTTTTTTTTACAGATGGAAACAATCTAAAGTAAGCTGAAGGTCGATTTAGTGGTTTGGAAGAATAAGAAAGGGGGAAGGAAGAGAAAATAATGATAATACTTATAATCGCAACCGCTACCACATCTATTTGTCATGTCACGCTGTAAAGAGAGTGAAAAAAGATGAAGACATAAAAGCAGTCTCTACTGTACACAGGGTACTTTCACCGGTATGTCAACTCCAGTCCACAGTTGAAAGTGGACATGGGGCAGGTAAAGTATCTTGTTGTTGAATTTGAAAGTATTCATAAAAATTGAAGCATACGAAAGAGAGGACAGAGAAAGAGAGGGAAAGTTCAGAGTACAATTTACACTAAAAGCTAAGAATAAAAATGAAGAGGAAAAATAATTGAAGGGTAAAGAAGGACTGTAGAAAAAGAAAATGAAAGAAAAAAGAAACTATTACATCGTAAGAAATGATCATAGCGAGATAAAAAGATTTAGGTATTTCGTTCAAAACCGTTGAATATACACTGTTACAGCAAGTAATGATAATTTCAATTATATACAAACTAAAATCAGCGGAAATACTGGGAAAGTCCTGGACTATTGAAGAGGCTTGCTGTCACTTGATCCTCACTGAAAGCCACCAGTCACTGTCGGTAAACTCAACGAGTACAAATAACAAGTAACGAACGACTACGACTACGAAGATAAAAAAAGGGGGAGGGAAATTCTAGAAGGGGAAATAGAAGATGAGAGAGAAGGGAAGGGTGCGATAGAAAAGGAAGAAGTAAAACGAAAGGGAAAAAAAAGAAAGAAGAGGAACACGTGAGTTGTAGTAGGAGGAAGATAACTGGGGGGGGAGGGAAGGAGACAGTAGAGAATTGAGAGAAAATAAAATATCTGAGAAGATGGGGATCTATACCTTTTCCCAAGCAATTGATTTTATTATTCCTGTTCATCAATTCAGTTTTCTTTTCATTGATTTCAAATTCATCATTTTCATTTGATTTGGTCGCTGAATACTTTTTAAACCGCGCTGATTTTATTTCAATTCGCTGACAGTTTTTTTTCTAATTTACAGGCTGATTCTTTTAAGTTCGCTGGCTGGGTTTTTTTTTTTTTTTCTTCAATTTCGAGGCTAATTTTTTTTCAATTTGTTGGCTGATTTTTTTTTAGTTCACTTGTTGGGTTTTTTTTTCAATATGTTGACTGATTCTTGTCCAGTTCCCTAGTTGTGTTCCTTTTTTTTTTCAATTTTATAGCAAATTTTTTTTCAGTTCATCTGTTGTTTTTTTAACTATTCTTTTGGCTGATTTTTTTCCAGTTTATTTGGTGAGTTTTTTTTTTCAATTTGTTGGCTGATTTTTTTTTCATTCGAATTGTTGGGATTTTTTTTTAATTTCTTGGCTAATTTTCTTTCATTTCACTCATTGCGTTCTTTTTTCGAATTTGTTGCCTGTTTTTTTTTCTTCTCATTTGTTGGGGTTTTTTTAAATTTGTTGGCTGATTTTTCTCTAATTACACTTCATGAAATTTTTTTTTTTCAATTTGTTGGCTGATTTTTTTGTCATTCCACATCATGAAATTCTTTTTTTTTTTAAATTTGTTGGCTGATTTTTTCGTCATTTCACTTCATGAAATTTTTTTTTTTCAATTTGTTGGCTGATTTTTTTGCCATTTCACATCATGAAATTCTTTTTTTTTCAATTTGTTGGCTGATTTTTTTGTCATTTCACTTCATGAAATTCTTTTTTTTTTTCAATTTGTTGGCTGATTTTTTTGTCATTTCACTTCATGAAATTTTTTTTTTTTCAATTTGTTGGCTGATTTTTTCGTCATTTCACTTCATGAAATTCTTTTTTTTTTCAATTTGTTGGCTGATTTTTTTGTCATTTCACTTCATGAAATTCTTTTTTTTTTTAATTTGTTGGCTGATTTTTTCGTCATTTCACTTCATGAAATTCTTTTTTTTTTCAATTTGTTGGCTGATTTTTTTGTCATTTCACTTCATGAAATTCTTTTTTTTTTCAATTTGTTGGCTGATTTTTTCGTCATTTCACTTCATGAAATTCTTTTTTTTTTCAATTTGTTGGCTGATTTTTTTGTCATTTCACTTCATGAAATTCTTTTTTTTTTCAATTTGTTGGCTGATTTTTTTGTCATTTCACTTCATGAAATTCTTTTTTTTTTCAATTTGTTGGCTGATTTTTTCGTCATTTCACTTCATGAAATTCTTTTTTTTTTCAATTTGTTGGCTGATTTTTTTGTCATTTCACTTCATGAAATTCTTTTTTTTTTAAATTTGTTGGCTGATTTTTTCGTCATTTCACTTCATGAAATTCTTTTTTTTTTAAATTTGTTGGCTGATTTTTTCGTCATTTCACTTCATGAAATTCTTTTTTTTTTTAATTTGTTGGCTGATTTTTTCGTCATTTCACTTCATGAAATTCTTTTTTTTTTCAATTTGTTGGCTGATTTTTTTGTCATTTCACTTCATGAAATTCTTTTTTTTTTCAATTTGTTGGCTGATTTTTTCGTCATTTCACTTCATGAAATTCTTTTTTTTTTAAATTTGTTGGCTGATTTTTTCGTCATTTCACTTCATGAAATTCTTTTTTTTTTTAATTTGTTGGCTGATTTTTTCGTCATTTCACTTCATGAAATTCTTTTTTTTTTCAATTTGTTGGCTGATTTTTTTGTCATTTCACTTCATGAAATTCTTTTTTTTTTCAATTTGTTGGCTGATTTTTTCGTCATTTCACTTCATGAAATTCTTTTTTTTTTCAATTTGTTGGCTGATTTTTTTGTCATTTCACTTCATGAAATTCTTTTTTTTTTCAATTTGTTGGCTGATTTTTTTGTCATTTCACTTCATGAAATTCTTTTTTTTTTCAATTTGTTGGCTGATTTTTTCGTCATTTCACTTCATGAAATTCTTTTTTTTTTAAATTTGTTGGCTGATTTTTTCGTCATTTCACTTCATGAAATTCTTTTTTTTTTTCAATTTGTTGGCTGATTTTTTTGTCATTTCACTTCACGAAATTCTTTTTTTTTTAAATTTGTTGGCTGATTTTTTCGTCATTTCACTTCATGAAATTCTTTTTTTTTTCAATTTGTTGGCTGATTTTTTTGTCATTTCACTTCATGAAATTCTTTTTTTTTTCAATTTGTTCGCTGATTTTTTCGTCATTTCACTTCATGAAATTCTTTTTTTTTTCAATTTGTGGGCTGATTTTTTTGTCATTTCACTTCATGAAATTCTTTTTTTTTCAATTTGTTGGCTGATTTTTTTGTCATTTCACTTCATGAAATTTTTTTTTTTTTCAATTTGTTGGCTGATTTTTTTGTCATTTCACTTCATGAAATTTTTTTTTTTCAATTTGTTGGCTGATTTTTTCGTCATTTCACTTTATGAAATTCTTTTTTTTTTTCAATTTGTTGGCTGATTTTTTTGTCATTTCACTTCATGAAATTCTTTTTTTTTTAAATTTGTTGGCTGATTTTTTCGTCATTTCACTTCATGAAATTCTTTTTTTTTTAAATTTGTTGGCTGATTTTTTTGTCATTTCACTTCATGAAATTCTTTTTTTTTTCAATTTGTTGGCTGATTTTTTTGTCATTTCACTTCATGAAATTCTTTTTTTTTCAATTTGTAGGCTGATTTTTTCGTTATTCCACTTCATGAAATTCTTTTTTTTTCAATTTGTTGGCTGTTTTTTTGTCATTTCTCTTCATGAAATTTTTTTTTCTAATTTGTTTGCTGACTTTTCTCTGTTAACTTGTTTGTTTGTTTGTTTTTAATTTGTTGGCTGATTTTTTTTATCATTCCCTTTCTTGGGTTTTTTTTTCAATTTGTAGGCTGATTTTTTCGTCATTTCACTTCATGAAATTTTTTTTTAATTTGTTGGCTGATTTTTTTCTCGCTTCACTTTATGAAATTTTTTTTAAAAATTTGTTGGCTGGTTTCTTTGTCATTTCACTTCATGAAATTCTTTTTTTTTAAATTTGTTGGCTGATTTTTTTCTCGCTTCACTTCATGAAATTTTTTTTTTTAAATTTGTTGGCTGGTTTTTTTGTCATTTCACTTCATGAAATTTTTTTTTTTTTAATTTGTTTGCTGACTTTTCTGTTAACTTGTTCGTGTTTTTTTTTCAATTTGTTGGCTGATTTTTTTTTATTATTTCCTTTCTTGGGCTTTTTTTTTAATTTGTTGGCTGATTTTTTTGACATTTCACTTCATGAAATTTTCAATTTGTTGGCTAATTTTTTTTCATTTCATTGTTGGTGTTTTTTTTTCATTCCAATATTTGGTTTTTTTCCAATTTGTTGGCTGATTTTTTATCATTCCACCTGTTGGGTTCTTCTTTCTGATTTGTTGGCTGATTTTTCTTTCTCCTCATTTGTTGGTGTTTTTCTTCAATTTGTTGGCTGATTTATTTTCATTTCACTTCATGGGGTTTTCTTTTCAATTTGTTGGCTGATTTCTTTTCATTTCACCTGTTGTTTTTTTCTTTCAATTTATTGGCTGATTTATTTTCATCTCACCTGTTGTTTTTATTTTTTTCCAATTTGTTGGCTGATTTATTTTCATTTCACCTGTTGTTTTTTTTCCTTCAATTTATTGGCTGATTTATTTTCATTTCACCTGTTGTTTTTTTTCTTTCAATTTATTGGCTGATTTATTTTCATCTCACCTGTTGTTTTTATTTTTTTCCAATTAGTTGGCTGATTTATTTTCATTTCACCTGTTTTTTTTTTCTTTCAATTTATTGGCTGATTTATTTTCATTTCACCTGTTTTTTTTTTCTTTCAATTTATTGGCTGATTTATTTTCATTTCACCTGTTGTTTTTTTTCTTTCAATTTATTGGCTGATTTATTTTCATCTCACCTGTTTTTTTTATTTTTTTCAATTTGTTGGCTGATTTATTTTCATCTCACCTGTTGTTTTTTTTTTATTCGATTTGTTGGATGATTTTTTTCCTTCTCATTTATTGGGTTTTTCTTTCAATTTGTTGGCTGATTTATTTTCATTTCACTTCATGGGTTTTTTTTTTCAATTTGCTGGCTGATTTTTTTTCATTTCACTTGTTTTTTTTTCTTCAATTTGTTGGCTGATTTTTTTTCAATTTTCAAGCTAATTTTTTTTCAAATTTGCCCGCTGATTTTCTTCCAATTTGCATTCTGATTTTTCTTTTTTTTTGTTTATTTGCTGTTTTATTTTCAATTTGCCGGCTCATATTTTTTTCTTGTTCAATTTGCAGGCCAAGTTTTTTTCCAATCTGCTGGCTTGTTTTTTGTATGTTTTTCCATTTTTCTGCTGAGTGTTTTTTTTTTTAATTCTCTGGTTGTTGGTTTTTTTTCTTCTCAATTTGTAGGCTGATTTTCTTTCAATTTGTAGGCTGACTTTTTTCGCTTCACTGGCTGTTTTTTGTTTTTTCTTTAATTAGCCAACTTTTTTTTCAATTAGCTGTTTTGTTATTTTGTTGTTGTTTTTCAATTTGCAGGCTGTTTTTTTGTTTTTTTTTCAATTTGTAGCCACATTTTTCTCAATTTGCTGCCACATTTTTTTTTCAGTTTGCTGGCTGTTTTTTCATTTTTTCCATTCTGCAGGCTGATTTTTTTTATTTGGCTGGCTGTTTTTTCCTTCAATTTCAGACTGATTTTCTTTCAATTTGCTGGCTGTTTATTCTCCCCAATTTGCAGGCTGATTTTTTTCCAATTTGCTGCCTGTTTTCTTTTTTATTTCTTTCAATATACCAGCTGATTTTTTTCAATTTGCTGGCTGTTTTTTCATTTTTTTCCAATTTGCAGGATGATTTTTTTTTTCAATTTGCAAGATGATTTTTTTTCAATTCGCTGGCTAATTTTTTTTCCAGTTTGCTAGTTGATTTGCTGAATATTCTTAATATGCTTGCAGTAATCTTCAGTATGCATGCCATAGTTTTGCTTACTCTGTTTTTAATCAGCTTGCTGTAATCTTTAATTTGCCTTGCGAAAGCTCTAGCAACATTTTGAGTGTATGAGGATGTTGAGTGGAATAAGACAAAAGAAGATAAATGAAAGGAGGGAAAAAACAAAGAAAATTTGAGTTAAAAACAATGTGTAACTCTTAAACTCATTTTAACAATTTGTTTATTCAAACAATCAACCAGATGCATCTAGAAATGGGTCTGGAAATATTTGGTTCTTTTCCTGAAGTGATTTTAACAGTTAATGGCTTGAATAATGGAATCAGTGAGCCACATTCAAACTCTGGTCAAGGCTATTTACATTTACTTTGTACTAATGAGAAAAGACAACTACTGGTTAAATAGAAGGGAAGAATGTGCTATCAAGCCTTGAGAGGCAATCAGTCTAGGAGAAGGACAATTCAAAACCAGGAGCTGGAATCTCTGGGGCTGTTTGAAATTGTTTTCAGCTTCGGTTTGCCAACTCCAACGTCAACACTGGTACCAATCATTATCAACCTTTGTCCTCTTTGATAATATTGGTGCATGAAGAGGGGAGGCCTTCTGCATGGATAACCATACAACCATGCTCAGACCTACACTCTGCAGATGCTAAAAGCAAGACTTTACAGACACGCATACTGAGTCTGATGAGTTTCTGACAACCGAGACTAGAATTCAAAAGCTGGGCAACTTCTGTTACCATAAAAGTGTGTGTTTGCCTGAAGAGGAACTCAACTTCTGCTGTAACTGAACAATTACTATTTTATTTTAATACTTATCTGTCAATATTTTGAAAGTCTCTTCATACTTTCTAGGGTGGATCAATAAGTCCTGACAATATCATTAGCTGAATTTTTACATGGAATGTTCATCGTATGTTGTTCAATATGCGATATATGGAGAAGCGTTGGGGTAAGTGCATTGACAAAAAAGGAGATCGTGTTGAAAAATAAATATTTTGCATATTATAATTGCTTTTTTATCATTTTTGATGATCCATCGTATATGTTTACCTACCTTTCTGGTCTTATCAGATCTATTTGTATCCATTTGGAGGTGATTGCTAATCTCAAAGACCACTTGGAATAAATATACACGATTTCCACGATAGTATTCTTATTCTCAATTAGGTTAAGCTCCAGAAATATCCATCTTTTTCAATACTTTTAAGTTTGTTAATATCTATTTGTATTCCTTGATGCTCAGCTGCTAAGCCACCAATTGTTTTTCTATATTAATCTTCACTTTTGAAAGTAAGGTTTTCTTACTCAATGCATAATACCAGGTATGACGTATGCATGCAAAACCTGAAAACTTAGAAAACCACTCAAAAACAAACTATGAATAGCACAGAGTGGCAATTAAAAAAGCAATGTTTTAAATAACTCTTTGCCCTAGAAGATCAACATGGACCATGGTGAAGGGAATCGTACAAGTTAT
>OY735206.1:11959470-12014470 GCA_963457665.1 Thysanoteuthis rhombus | reverse complement strand
AAAACAACAAGTTGGATTGTTCAAAAAACCTTTTGAATGCAGTGACTTATTCAAAGTGTTTATGATGGTAATTTTTACAGCTCAGTATAAAGTGCAGTGTTAGCATTGTGAATAATCCAGAAATAAGTATATAATATATGTTACTTATTTCTTTTGGCATGGCCAAATTATATATAATCAGTTGAAAAACTTCTAACAAAAGAAAATTTTCAAACGCAGGCTAGTATTAATGAAAATATTTACTAAGCTCAAGTTAGTCTGGTTCAAAACTATTCAACTAAGTCAATTTTGTGGCAGATGAGAGACTAAGGAATGACAGGAGGCAAGGCTACTTTCTACAAATTAAAAGGTATACAAACTAAATACCAAGATCAATGAAAAATTTCACGCCTATTTGAACTTCCAGATTTATTTAAAGAGTTCATTGTTTCAAATGGCAGGCAAGTGATGAATGGTTATCTCAAAGAGTCCAGTATTAAAGACAAGGAAACAAAAAAAAATACACTAATGTTCATTACTTTTAGAAATCCTAATCTACTAAACTTGAAAATAACAAAGCATGATTTCGAGCTCTTTTTCTCCATTTTTAGCTATTGTCTATTTTATATTACAATGCAACTTCCCAGTCCTTACAATACAGCAAGTTCTGATTTTTATTGTCTCATTGATTTAAGTGAATGGTTATAGTGGTCACAAGACCATGAAAGATTCCCCCCAATAAGCCAGCAGCTGTTGCCGAGATTCCTGAAATTAGAAATAAACGTATGCCATACTTTTTGAAAATAATGTTCTGCACTTGTTTTGCAGCAAGCTGTTATAAATGCAGCATGCACCCTCTTCTCTCCAACACTACAGCCTATCATCTGATCATCACCATTTTTAGGTCTAACAATGTTCAAAAAATTTTCACACACAAATAATGGTAATTGCCTCTCTGTTAAATGCTATTATCCCAAATCTTTATACTGCAAGATGCTGACAGCATATTTAAAAAAGAATTACATATTTCATGCAATGACTAGAATTGATTTATTGCAGTCTTTCCCAAACTTTTTCAGCCTACAGCTCTCTCTAGTAATTTCATGAGCACTTTCACCCATCAGATAAAAATTGATACATTGAAAATTGAATTTCAATTTAATTTTCTTTCAATTCCAGCATCTCTTTTATGATGACAAAAAAAAAAAAATAGATAAATAAATAAAATAATTGGACAGAAGTTTCTAAAAGTACTTGATTAAGTTAATATAAAATGAAGGAAGGGCACCATATGATGAGACTAATACTTCCACATCTGGCTCAATATTAGTAAGTAGCATCCTTAAATAGTCTAGTCTTCCAACAAACCCAACCACCCTATTACCTTCCATCACCTCCAAGAGGGCATAGAACCCACTTTAGAAATCACTTAGTAGTAAATATGTCCAACTTAAGATTTAATCATGCAAAGAGACCTTGACCACTTTGCTAAGTTTCAACGAAATAAATACAAATATGAGAAAAAAAAAAAGAAAAAAAAAAAGTACAGCAAAGTCCAGTTAGGAAACAGCTGAGAAAGATAAGAGAACTATTCATTAAATTGCAGTACAAATTTACAGAACAAAGTTCACTAGGAGTGTCATAAAAAAAAAAAACACCCCCCCCAAAAAAAAACCCCAAAACCTACACTCAATAACCCAGGTACAAAAAATGTTCATGTCTAGCCTTATTAACACCATTAATATCAATAAAAGAAAATTAGAATACCATATACACTAGACTATAAGAAAAATGGTCCTCCAAATACCCTTGTTAACTATCACACTCTGCAACTCATTCAACTCCTATAACTGTCCACAACCCCCTAGTCATAAGACCAGAGCATTGGATGCAGTGTAATATTCACATTGTTGTTTTGTTTTTTTAGATAAATGACCTACATATACCAGGATATATGGTAAATGCAAAAAGACCATCACCTGTAGCAGTCAAATGTCAAAGCGATTGTTTACAAAGCAATGTAAACAGGACTTATTCTAACCATGAGTCACTTTTGTATTTTACATATTCTATGCATGTACAGAAATGGGAACATTTTATAAAGGAAAAGGAGAAAAAAAAATTTACTTCCATTGTCCTATAATAGTTGTAGTAGTATTATACATACATTTATAGATGCAAATGTGAAAACTATTCTGGGACAGAGGTAGTTCTTAGCGATTTGAACAGATTCATGGTAAAAAGTTCCAGTGATTTTACTTTTGAAGAGATCATTGATCAATTCAAACATTTGTGGTTTCCCTGCCATCATTGAAATGAATTTTGAGTCTTCAGTAACAAAATTATAGGGTATGCCAGGTATTCGAGGATACAACTTTAGCAGGTCATAAACAGAAGACAACCCAATGTAATGTTACGTGGTACAAACCAAATTTCAACTCATTTCTCTTTCAGACATTTTGACAGCTTCAAATTTGCCGCAGGAAATGAAAAGACATGCTGTGCTCATGACCCTAGCTGCCAACTGCAGCAATTTGGAGATCGCCAGCTTCTTGGACAGGTCTTACATGTTCAAGGTTAGGAATGAGCTGAAGTCCTTCGGCAGAGACAGGTCTTCCCTGATTAAGAGAAAGGAAGATTCTCAGCAGTCAATTACCTGGCACACTCTGTACTAACTAGTATAACTAGACTTCAAATGCTAATCAAATTGATAGGTCTATGAAAGTGAGATAAAATGTTTGACTTAGAAGATTGTTAGCCTTTACTTAAAAATGTTTCTTTGAAATGCACCAATACATGCTAAATTTTCATCTGAATATCTGAGATGAGGAATTATTATATACCAATTTACTCGGACGTGTCCTCATCTTGGTTATAATAGTCAAAACATTTCAGTTGTTGTACCCTCTGGCTTTCTCCAAGTGTCTCTCATAGTTTGTGACCTCCAGAGAATTTCAAACCAAACCCTTTATTAAATCTAGGATGGTAGATCATTTTCATTCTGCTGTTCATGCCGGGAGATATCTCATCAGTGAATTTGTCCTTGTAATGTCGCTTGTAAGTCTCTTCCATTGAACCAAAGTATGACTTTTCAGCACCATCTGACCCAGGGATTGAATCCCGGATTGCCAGGCAGGTAACTAGATACTCTCTTATTCAAAAAAACCATACGTCCCAACTATAACAGACACCTGAAGAATGTTGGTAGGTACTATAGCCAAAACGTTGTGACTTGAACAACCAAGTTGAAGACACAAGTGAACCAGTGTATAATAATAACCTGAATTTGTAGCCAATATATACAACAAAAGTATTTTACCACTGGCAAAGTGTACAAAGTAGCAATGTTGCAAAAAAATTTGAAGTGAATTCTTAGTGATAACACTAAAAAGCTCTTGGAAAGAGTTTTCAAAAGGATACCAACTTTTCTGATTTGTTGTAATTATTTAAAAAGTTAAAGATTTTACAAATGACTAATCAGCATAATTATGACTCATAAAAAACAATAACAGGAGCAACTGATAATTGTGACTGAAATGCAGGTCAAGTAGGTTGTTGTATTTAGTAAGGTTAATGTTGTGAGATCAATTGAGTAGGTAGAAAATAGAAATATTTTCTTGGAAATTGCCACACTGATAGATATATCATGGAAGATGAGGTTAAGCATCCAGGAAAATTGTGTTCATACTTCTGTTGAAAACTGCAATTTTAGTTAGCATTTGGCGCAGTGGGGACAAATTTCCACAGAGCAGACGGCAATGTTATTTCACTAAATTATTCAACTTTTTGGAGAAAATAACTTGTTAGAAGAAGCCAACCTATTTATGATGATTTCTTTTACAATTATATAAAAATAAAGATATGGTGAGATTTAAACATTTGTAAGATATTTCTCACAAAATAAAGGATAAAAGAAACATTTTACTACACATACAGATTGCATTAGTTTTTATGATGGAGTGCTTGATTGATTCTCAAAAATTCAAATACAGATCAACGGAATTTTAATCACATTACCTCATTTTGTGTCTTTAGATTATTTTTCATTTCTTTTGTATCTACATGGTAGATAACCATAACATGGTCTCAATCTTTAGCCAGGAATTTCTGGAAATTTTTTTTCTTTAATTGGCAAATAACAATTGTTTCTGGGTGGGGAAATTAGGAAGTCTTACATGGACTATATTCTTCAAATATGTATGAAACTATTTTACTGAGTAATCTTTAATACCAACTTCTATGTATCAGAATAGATAAGATTTTATATCAATTCATCTAATCAGAAAAAGTTGAAGTCCAACAGGCTTGATAACTGATACGTTAGAAAATTTATCTATATAGTGAAGAGTGAAAACTTGAAATTTTTCTGATTAGGGCAGCAAAACTGATCATACTTTATACCATGAGGTGCAGCCTGTCATAACAGTCATGTAAAATAATCTTCCATCCATTGTACAATAGTATTTCAATTAATAATCTTCACTGTGGCCAATTTAGATATTTCAAATCCGAATTAAGATAATTCTAAAGAGTGGAAGTCAAGGCAGATAATTCATTGAAACTGAAAGAAGATCCGATTTCTTGAGAACCGCTGATCCAAAGAACTCAAAACTTGACACCACACTGCCTCGTATGCTGACTAATTAATATCAATCTTGTACAATGGCCAGTTGTTGAGCATACAATTGTAGTAAGTCAAGTCATTTGGAGGGAGGAAGCATTTAAAAAGCAATTCACATTGATATTAAACTAGCTGGACCTGTGGAAATTGCACGGATGTTGACAACCAAGATGTCATCATTGCTATCACATATTTCTGCAATTAAAGTTATCAACTTAACATTTCGTGCAGGGTTTTCATGGCAAAACATTGCATCACCCAGGTCTGCCAGTCCCAATTCCCCACATTAGGACACGGGATATCTGGCTTTTCTCACCAAGGCTAAAATCACCATTGAAAGGGAGATTTCAAAACATGTTAGAAATTAAGGAGTGAGCAATGAGGCAAATGATAGCGATCCCGATAGAGGACCTTCCTGACTGTTGGAATGGAAGAGATACTGAGAAACATTTGAGTTCCCAACAGGTGTACTTACAAAGTGACTAAGGTGCCTTTGCCAGGTCCTTTTTTTGTTGATATTCAATGACTGGATACTCTTTGAACAGACCTATGGAACTAAAACATGCAATGTCAAATGAAATGTATCTTATCACTGATTATTTTTGATATCTCACTATATTCCAATGGTCTATCATTACTTGCATACACCTGTGTAGAACAAAAAAAAAATTAAATGAAATAAGATAAAAAAAAAGTTTAAAAATTGACAGGATTATTTATGTGTGGATCAGCTCTAAGAAGCTTAAAGCTAATTTATTAGATAATTTATTTTTAGCAATTCAAGTATTCTAATTTTTATTTTCTCTCAACTCAAACTGATCATCCTTAGGATGATCAGACAGTCTCATGACAAATTGTTATTCAAGAAAAATCACCACTGATATCAAGCGGTATGAAAGAAAAATCATCGGAAGAAACTTATTTTATTTTTAAAAAATCATAGGAAGAAAAAAAAAAATCATAGGAAGAAACTTATTTTATTAAAAATATAACTTATTCCATTACAAAATAAAGTTAATTATTCAAAAGAATTAGGAAAGAATATGGCCAAATTTTTTTTTTTGTGCTGAGAATAGTGATGTTTTATAAACAATTATCATTTTTGTGTTTGATCATTTTGGGCCATAAATGTATCCAAATACCAATCCATTCTGCTTCCCTTTGTTATCTGTAATATTATCACAGTTGGCCATATCAAAAAGACAAAAGAAAGGGAAGGAGGAAGAGAAACTCACAAAATAACTCTTCTCTTCCTTCAACTCACTCACTAAATCCCTTTCTTTCCACTCACTAAATCCCTTTCTTTACCCACTCAATTAATAACTCAATCATACATTTATTCTTTTTCTTTTCTCGTTCCCAATGACCTGTCTTTCTATAATAATTGTCTATTAAAATTTCACAGTAACATCTCATTTTACAACCCTTTTATTGTTTTATTAGCTCTATCACTGTCTTTCACATGGACCAATCCATAATAACTTCTAGATTATAACAGGACTCACCAGACAGACAACCAAAGAAAAACATGCTAGGCTTTTAAATGATAAGATAACTTGATTTTTCAGCTTCAGACTTGAAGGAAGAGTGATGAGTGATTGGCAGTGAAGTCTGACTCTTTTTGCTCCCATCCAAGCATAAGGACCTTCTATTTTTACACTTGTTCACTACATTGTAAGTATGGTGGGGAAGGAGAAGAAAGAGGATGAAAGATATGAGGAGAATGAATGATAATCAGAAAGCATAAAAATTGTACAGACAAACAAACAGAATAATAGTATAATACTCTTTATGGTATGAACATAATTATGGTTGTCCTTGAGTCTATTGGTAAAAAAGCATGTGATATGATTATATACAGGCTAAAAACTAGCACACTTAGATGACAATATCAGTTAATGACAAAACCTAACGTTGAAAAATAAAATAAAAACCTCAATGCCTAACTAAACTATTGCATAAGATTTGAAGATTGATCTTAGAATATATACAGTTTTGTTTCCTCTCCCACCCCAACAGTGATAGAAAATAAGTTTCAAGAACTAGGTATACGGTAAGGCTGGGTTTTGGGAACAAGGTAAGGTAATATTATATATTAGTAGACATTGAACATACTACAAATCTGGAAATTGAGAAGTATACACCATAATCCCTCCCACCTCAGTTCCATCACTGAATCCAGAAATGATTTGTATAAATTTGACTCAAAACTTTTCAGCTGAAAAAAGAAAAAAAAAAAAGAAAAATTTTTCTTTGATACAAGAACAAGAATTTGCCCATTGTATTGAAACTTTTTAGAGGTGCAGGTTAATCGAGTGCTTAGTGGTTTTCCTCTGAAACACTAAAGCTTCTTAGAACCAGAATGAAACAAAGGCTATTAGCATGAATGAGATTTTATTACAAAACACAAAAATGTGAGGAACTTGTTAGAGAATATGCATCCTAAACACATGCATTACCGTACCCGATGAGAGGTGCAGAAATGGCCGAGTGGTTAACGGTATAGAGAATGACTGAACAGAATTAGAACTCAGGCCGAGAGAGTTCACTCCATTCTAATGCCCTTGGAAAAGACATGATTTCTCCTCTAACCAATGGGTTAAATAGCAGAGGGTGAAGTGAGTTACATAACTTCATATTGCAAACCTGGGCCAAGACAAAAAACTCGATAAGTAGAGCCAGAGCACAGGCAGCTGAAGTCATAAACAGCATAAGGGCACTACTTTATAAGACTTTAAAGTTTTTACTTAGCAATAAGCAAATAAATTGGAATGAAGTTACATAATTGTTACATAGAATGCCTCCTTCTATCTTGGTAGACAACGAAACGGCACTGAAGTGACCTTTACAGAATGCAAGCCTGGGTAAAGCATATGGAGATCCTTGGACACCAAGTCATTAGAATGCCACACTCAGCCTTGCTGATGTAATATAAAGGAAAGTGGAGCAAGATGTTTGACAGGAGTTGCTGGAAGGAAGTCATCTAAGCATCATAAGAGAGCTCTACTCTCTGGTTTGAAATCAGAATAGTCTGTCTCCTAGACTGGTTGCCAACCAAAATTACATTCTATCCTCTTATTCATCCATAAATGGGGGAGAATAGAAGGATTCATGGATTTCCCAAGGGCATCAGTACAAAGTAAACATAAAATGTTGGAGTTTGAACTCTTTACAGATTCTATTCTCTGTGCTGTTAACTGTTAGGCCATCTGCACCTATAGTTGTTACAGAGGCCTTAATGTTTAATTTTTTAGCCATAGGCTATGGAATTCATCACTTGTTTTAACATACCGGAGGATATATTATTCAAGTTCATTAGAAAAAAGTAAAGGACAGCGGTTACCTCTCATCCCAAACTCCAAAAATCAAAAGACTTTTGTTAAGTCAACATGTCACATGTCAAAAATTCTACACCTGACCTCACTATAGTATGATTCAATGACAAAAGAGGAGGCTGATTTCCTTGGCATTCAACTCATTCCTACTACAGTAAAAGCTTGGTTATCTTTGTAAAACTATAATTACATCACAAATGGTAAATGATGAAACATGACTTAAACTAAACAATCATCATCGCTAGACCCACATGCATTAATCACAGTTTTGTTCATTCTTATCTATAAAGGTGTTGTTGAAAATGTTAAAAAAGGCTGCAGATACCCTTATGAACAGTGATAAAAGGGAAAAAAAAGGGCTTATGTCTATAGCACAGAATGTCAAGCCATTGGAAAATCTAATTTTATATATATTTATTATATTCACAAATCAAAGAAAAGAAAAAATCTTAAATACTTCTAGTTCAAAGCAGCCTGTACAACAAAAATTAACAAGGAAATAAGCTTTTTATGAACATTTAGAGGACATAGTACTTGGATAAGTAAACTTAATACCCTTTCCCATAGCAAGGAGGTAATTCTTAGCGCAGAATGTTTTCAAGTATAAAAAGACTTATAATGGAATTACACAAGTTATTACAGGGTTATCGTATCTGAACATTGAAGAAAAAAAGGGAGGTTGTTCCTAAAAACATCCTGCCTCCCCCCCCACTGACATACACACTTTGAGGTAGCCATGACAATAATTTTAGAGGGCTTTTGGAAAGTTTTTAAAAATTCCCTCTCAATGGAGATTTTAAGACCTACACTTCAGAGGAAAGAAATGAGCCAAGCACTCTCCATTCAAGAAAATCTTAATACCATAGATAAAATATGGGTACATATTCAAACAAAACTAGATGGATGACAATGTCTGGGAAAATAGATGTATCAATAGAATTTTGAGTTTGAAAAAGAAAAAACCTGTCAGGTCATCTAACATTTGTGAAAAGTTCTGAATCTCCAACGATTAATCAGATGGTTTTAACAATAGAACATCTTGTATAAATACATAAGATGTATGACTATATTTTTTGTCTGCAATATTTGTCATAGTTGATAACTATTAAATGCTGATTATAAAGAAGTCTCCCTTATTTATCATTTTTTTGCTAAAGCATAAAAAAATCCAGGTTCATTCTTGTCAAATATCAACAAAGACAAGACTGGCTGTCTCAGGGTCAAACACCACTTTGAATAATTATTTCAAGCAGTGAGCCGAATTTTTTTTCAAAATTGAAGAGGGAGTGTGTGCAAAAACTCAGGTTTCTAGTAAGGGCAGTTACGACTGAATAGAGTAGATAAAAAAAAAATGTAAATGATGAAAGAAAAAGTAAATTCTAATTGAAAGAATCTGTTTAAAAACACCAGATAATTCAATCCAGTCTCCATAACTTTCCATTTTCTCTGTCTTTTTTCTTTCATGGATGGATGATGTAGGAAGGAAATCCATCTCCTTTCCAGTCAAAAGTCTGAACCTATCATCATTGTTAGGTTAGGGGAAGTCAGTCAACTCCATAGGAATTTGACAAAATGCAGGGTAACAATGTTTTGTATATTCTTCCAAGTATAATGCTTTAGAAAATTATCTAAATGCTTCCATCATTTCAGGACAGCATGGCTAAGGTGGTTCAACCTACAAGTTAAACAAACAGAAATTTTTCTTTGTATACCATTAGCAGGTAGTGTCTAATAGGTTAAACTTATTTTTAACAAGTGACTGAAGTTGAATAAATCCTTTTTATGTTAGGAATGAATGTTTTAGTTTCTTTGTTTTTATTCATGAATAATCATTTTATACCTAAATTTACAGTGTGGTTTTCCACCACCAAAATTTTCATTATAAAAATTCTTATTAGCAAAAGCTAAGCCATTTCAACTATGCACCTGCCATGCAAAAATAGCATATTGCATGGACACTGAACTATATTTAGTGATGACAAACATTTAATTCAAAATGCTTGGAATCAAAATCAACAAGCAACTATTCTTACATTACAATACATCTGCTCTGTCCGTACATATGACCAAAATACATGGATATAAAAATATTCACATAAATATTAAAATTACCCTCCTAAATTAAAAAAATCTGAGTAAATATAAAAATTTGATAGGTCAAACATATGTATAAGTGCTGATAAAGAGCAAGAAAGTATATAGATTATACTTGTATATTGACCCCCCCCCCAAAAAAAACCCAAAGAAACACATCGACAAAACTACCATGGATACGTAGTTTTCCTCCAAAATAAATACAAGGTTATCCCACAGTGAACTATACTACACACACACACACAAAAACTTAATTTACTTTCTACATTTATTGGAACATTACTGAACTAAATACAATTTTTTTTTTATCTATCTTCCATTTCTAAAATACGATCACATATTTTTCTATTTCATTTTAAAAATTTTTTGTTTTGCTCTTTCAAATTTGAGGGTCCAGTGTTACAAATATAAGGATATTTTTTTTCATGATTTCAAGTCCAGTGTTACAAATTTAGTTTTTGTTTTTTTTTTTTAATTTGAGAGGGACTTCCAGAGAAATTAAAAGGAAATCGGCAACAGAATAATAGAGTAAAAACGTGACAATAAAAACAACAGTTTTTTTTTTCATGATAAAGCATAACATACAGACACTTCAGAAAAATTTGTCTGACTTATGACCATTTTAAGATATCATCCAAGACTCAGAACAGAATGCAGTCGCAAGTCGATAGTAGGGTTATAGCCTAACACTGCCAAAATTGAAAGGAAAAGTTTAGAAAAGTGTATTTACATATTTAGTGAGACAGGTCTAGTTAGTCATTCAATAGAAACCGTCATGTGATCAAAGTCATTTGGCAGCATGCAGTGTTGGAGGTGATTAATAAATCATTTCTCACATTTTGTTGGGCAGTGATCACTAAAAAAAAAAAGTGCTGGACACAAACTTGCATAACTTCACTAAAATCCTAGGGGGGGGGGGTTAAAAAACAACAACTAACAAAAACTGTTTCTTCGACACAATAAGGAGTAAATGCTGAAAATTTCAGCTCTCTAGCTTTACTGGAATGGCCTGTACACAAGCCAGCCAGCCGGATCAACTTGAAAACTGAAGAAACTTATGTTGACAGTTTCCAACAAGTGGCAAACTAAAATATGGCCACATTACTAAATTTCTTTGAAAAAGCAAATGCAGAATGAAAAAAAAAAAAAGCGAGAAAGGAAATACCATTCTGGTAATAATTCACTAATGTTTTGGAGTACCTAACTAAAGACAAAAAAAACTCAGTTTTGCTAACAGAAGAGGATTTTTCGTCAGAGATGAGTATTGTCATAATCGATCAATTATTCAGACAAATATCTGCACTTGGCTTTTGAGTATGCACATATATCACTTATACAAGGATAAGTCATTTTTTCTGTTTCTCTATCTATAAAATGGACTCTTCCACAGAACCAAATTCAGTAGTTTCTATTCTAAAGAAGAAAAAAAAAAAAAAAGAAAAATATATTCATGAATCTTTTTGCCAAAATTAACCAATTCTGGGTGTGTGTGCATGCATATAATTTTGGTTAAAGCATTCTTCAGCAAAATTAAAATTTTATATCTAGTAATCATTAAGTACATATTAATTCTCATCAACTTAATTGGCAGCAACACCCACACACATATTACTAGATGAAACATAGCGTAAGCAAGACAAAAAACAAAGGGTCTTAATTCAAATAACTGATGGAATAAGTGAAATTCTTACTTGAATTAAACCACTGTTCAACATAAACACTGTAACTAAATTTCAGAAAACAAGAAATTCAACACATTTGGATTTTAAAGGAAAAAACAAACAAAAAAAAAACAAAAAAAACTGCATACCTAAAAATCTTTTTTCACTTTCAAACCTTCATGCTTCAGCACATCTGTAATTGATAAGTTCTACTTTCATTAAAATCTTATATATTTCTGTTTCACTGAAAAAGATCTTATTTTGAAGATTAAAAAGGAGTTAAAATTTACCAAATGATCTACCATTTAGTATGCTGAAGTTCAGATTTTCAAAATTGGTAAGATGAGAACATCACGGAAATTTTATCAGAGTTTTATGAGAACAAGGAATATCTTGTGCAGTGAAAGAGAGAAGTCAGATTTAGCTAGGTTCCTCCTGTCTGTCATTGTACAAATCAGGGACAGCTGGAAATATAACCACCAAATTTTCCATTGTTACTGACAGGATCCTAGAGCATGTTTTCAGCAACTTGGTTCTTTTGAAAATTTCCAAGTAAAGTGAATTCTCAACTAAATCTTTAACCATATAAAGTTGGCATCCATGGAGCAGATTTTCAGCTAGTGGATCAAATTCAAAATTTGGGAGGGGAAGAAAAAAAATCCCTTCCATGAATTTCTAAATTCAGTTATTGAAATTGATTACGTATTTGTTTGTGAGGCACAAGATTTTTAGGTTTATCTTCATGAAGTAGTGGAGATATTACGCACTACTTGTGATTGTACAATTGGGAAAAAGGCACAACTAATTTTACCAAGCTATAGGAACATCAGACAAGATGTCTAGACTGAGGTGCACTGCAATTTAGCAGAGAATTCAATAAGTTAATGGTAAACATAATTAGAAAAAAAGAGTTTTGTTCCAATTCACATCAACAGGATTAAACTATGAACTATAATCCTAGGTTAATCAGAATCAAGTAGGTCAAACTAGGATTATCAGATGATCTAAGGAATCTCTGCAAATGTCCCTTGAAGCTTCAAAATCAACTGAGATTAAAATAACTACAAAGGTATGGTTAGTCACTCTACAGAAACCATCACAAAACCATACATCTTTTAGCAGCATCCTTTGTTGGGATGATCAATTAATAGATTCACCTTTTGTTGGGCAGTGATCACTAAAAGTCATAATTTTCAAAAAAAGCATGAATGCTACTGGATGCAAACTACAAGATCAATTTAGCATAAATTAACATTGTGAATTGAGCCCCCAAGAAAAATCAGGGAAGGTAGGGGGGGGACTAAAAAAGTTTTTTATAAGTAAATGTTGGAATTTTCAGCCCTCAAGATCCATTGGCGTGACTTAAACTGACGAAATCTATGTTGACAGTTTCAAATAAAACTTTGTTGCTAAATTTCTGCTATTAATCTCATAGATACAGCTAAGTATTCAGCCCATTTCAAGGAACTAATTTACATGTGCCAATGAAGTTAGAAGTGGTATATGAATTCATTCATGTTTGTCAACACAATATCTCCAGAAGCTCTCAATGAATTTTAATGACATTTTGTGGGTCACAGCTAAGAAACAATTGATTAATTTTTGGAGCAGATCCAGTAATTTCTATCAACATGAGAGATATTTTCATACCTAGTTACCTCCCCTGCATCGTAGCAATACATGAACAGGGTTTTATTCAGTTTTTAGTCCGTGCATAGTATTTTAAAGAAAGAAGTTGCCAGTAGTATGTGTTCCAACTGCTTTTAGTTATATATCTGTAATACAGGATACTGAATAAATTCTTTTAGTGTTAATACTTTGGTACTAGTATAAAAAAAAATATGTAAATTGTAATTCGCAGAGACTGACCCTCAAATAAATAGCCATTATGTTGAAAAATAAAGTCTAATCATATGACTTTGAGAAATCGGATTTTACAACATTTTTTTTTTCTTTTTATTAGGAAGAAAAGAAGTGTGTGCCTATAACCAGGCCCCGGCAGAAGAGGGTGGGGGTTATCATTGACAATAGTTTATATCGTGCTATTGTATCAGAAGTAAAAAATAATAATAATAATAACTTGAACTGTGAGACTTTGAAAGCATCACTTACATTTTAATCGTAACGTGTAAAAGAGCTGATAAATTTGATGTCTGTTGTACTTTCCTGAGCCTATCCCAAAGAAATTATGTTCGCGAAAATGACAATTTAGAACAAACTCGTAATCACATGAAATTTAAGGGTAATCCCAAAGTTTAACGTCCCAAATTATCCCAGTTGTTGTGATGAGGGCACTCAAAAACCTGAATATTAACTAAGCAGTTATCAAAGCTAATACAAATCTTTTCAGGGTCATTGGGGGGCAGTATTAACATTTTTTTTCAACTATTTGTATTTATAATCATACAATTTCATAAAGAATGCAATTAGATTCGACATAAAGTGGACCAATAACCTTGGTAGAGTGTCTTATTATTCTAATTGGGTACCTAAAAATGACCTTTAATTCTGTTTAGTATTTTGTTTTAACTGAACGCCGAGTGTCATCGCCGATTATAGAAATGATTTCATCCACGAAATTTTCTTTCAATGTTTAGGTTTAGACTAAAAAGATTTCAAACAACGAACAGAAGAAAAATGCCTTTCATTTTTTTAAAAGGGAGCTTGGACTTGTTCATAATCTTATTCAACATTAAACAAACTTAACGCATCATTTGTGCTGGATAAACTTTGAGGAGATGGAGGCTAAGTAGGGGGAAGCCCGGGGAGGTGGTTCCGATCGTTAAGTTTCACACTCTCACTCACACGATGTTGAAAACGGCGAACAAAAAAATATTGATAAATTGATTTAAAGCGAAATGAAAGAAACAAATTATGAACAATTGTTTTTCTTTCGTTAACTTGATTCTCTTATTTCTTTTGTGCACTGTTTTTAACATCGCGTGTACGAGGGTGTGAAACTTCATTATCGTGACCACCATCCGAATAATTGACAGTTTTTGTATGAATATATAACTAGACAAAAATGGTTGGCTTTTTTATCCATTAATTGTCAAAGAGACAAAAACATAAAAGAAGGGCTACCACTAGTCATGAGAGGGTGGATAGCTAGAATGAATAGTTAACACCATGGATATTATGATCTCTTTTTAACGAAGAAGTTACTTATGAAATGTTAGATCTTTCCTTATTTCCATGCCTAAAAATCAATAGAAGTTTTAGTTTACAAGATTTATATTGTAAAGTTTCAATAATTAGAAATCTTCATCCACGCCATTAATTCAAAGATTATATTTAAAATTCAGTTTCTACTTTCTCTTCTCACACCAAGTCTGTTTGACAGACTGAGAAAACGTATTTCATTTTTGCAATACGTTCTAATAATTCAAAATTCAGTTTACATAAAACTAAAACATTTCCAAGCATGAACAATTAAATATATTGGCTTAGAGTAGGGAAAATGGTCCAGATTGTAATTTGGAAAGTTTCACACACTCGCTCACTCGATGTTGAAAACAGCGTACGAATAAAAAGAAGCAAGACGATGACAGAAAAACAGAATTACATAGATTGTATTGCTTTAAATAAATTGAACTGCTTTTATTTCTGTGTCGTTTTTAACATTGAGTGAGCGAGGATGTGAAACTTCACAATCTGGACAACGTTCCCTACATTGTGTCGATGTATTTATTGAATATACGGTTTACTTGAAGCTGTTTATACATCACGAAAAATACAGTGTTGACTGCACAAAGGCATAAAGCGACTGATCATCACACAAAATAAAATTTATCAAGAAATAAGAAAAATGCCAAGGACTGACAGTTGTGTACATCGAAATAATCAGACATTTTTTGGTAGAACAGGAAATCCTTCTCAAAGGAATTTGGCGAAACTTACAATACAGAATGAGACTTATTGGATCAATTTTTACTGACAACTGTTTACAATGGATCAAAATACTATCCGTTTCTAATAATAAAAGATAAATACGTGATAGAATGATAGACTTGGCTTAATTTATTCTGTTTTGTTTGAAATAGTAGGAAAAAAATTCTGAGAATCAAGCATATAATGATCGATTCGTTCTAAATTAAAGACTTTTCCTTGATTTAAAAGAACTGATAAGTCATGAAGCATCATCGAAATCTAATGACCTGGTGGAAAGTCCAGGGGATTTCGGGGAATTTTTTTTTCCACACACACACACATAATCAGTCAACACTAAGCAACATATGATAACCGAATCATACGACCACCGACTGAAAAGTCGGTCAATTAAAATAACAACTCTTGGCACCCACTTCATGAAGACCCCGGTACTTCAATGTAGAAAAATAAAACTTAGACTGCTTTTTTTTTTCAACAAATACCTCCACCTCCTGTCAAGACGAAATCGTAAACACAGTTGTATCACATTCAACTGTTTCAGTCGATGATATAAGTTTTAGTGAAACTAGAATAAAAGACGATCGTTCAAAATATCAAATCAATAGAGGGTTTTTTTCGTAGAGATATTGTTGTTCATCTAGGCAGAAGACAAACGAGTAAATTTGGGGAGATTCTCGATTACTTTCAACTGTCAAAACTTGTCCCCTGAAACCAATCATTAAAGCTCCCCTTAATTCAATTTCTGGAAGCTAAAGGGTTTTGAGAGTGCACTTTCGAAATAGACCTTGGCGTGCATTTTGAATTATATTTTTTTACATCCAAGTTGACCACTCAAACCATAATATGGCTATAAAAATAGGTCAGTGGAAGTTATAAGAGCAGAGTAAAGTTCAAAGAATACAAAACAATAAACAAAAAGTTACATTAGGACATTTCGTAACGAACGGGTTATACAAGGATAGAAACATAATTAAAGGATCTTGGTGGCGATCTGTAGGAAATTAAGACCTTACATTACAGGACACTACCCACTACAGTTACGGATTGAGAACAAGTTTATAAATCACATTGTTTGTTAATTTTAATCTTGAGATTGAACTTCAACATCCACAAAAACTTAACATGAACGAACCGATTTAACTTTTAGATGAGTGAAATATATATTGGTTGAAGAGTTCGAAATACAAAAGGTGAATGAGTGCTTTCTTCATCGAACAACAGAAATATTGAGGAAGTTAGTAATGAATTATAGTTACATACTATTGATAGTATTCTCAAGCAATTGATTAAGCGAGGGGGTGACGTGAAGCAATCACAAAATAAAGTGATCAAAAAGTTTACCAACTGAAGATGAATCGAACAGATAAGAGTTGGAATATGTGAGGATTTCAGAAGTTTTTATCTTTATTTTGTTAGCAAGTTTCTGCTTTCTAGGCTGTCGAATATGTTATGTAGAGTTCACTGTTTCTGAGGTGTTATTATTCCAGTATGAGAGAGATCTTGATGTCATAAATCTGGTTAGTGTCTCCAATACCAGAATGATGGTGATGTAATTGGCATTTGTAATAAAATAAAATAATCGATGTTGACAAGCAGGTGTTTTTTTCTGAAATCTGTGGCCAGATTTGGGTTTCTTGAATGGTTGTCACATTTGTTTGTTGTTCAACTTTAAGGGAGACCATACGTTAAAATTCAATATTTGGGTACGTATGCGACTATAAAATGTATATATATATATATATATATATATATATATATATACACACACACAATCAAAAGTGTAGATTTCAATACTTGGCTATGTTTTGAAATCGCTTAACCCCTAGTTTTTATTTCGCACGAAGAATAAACACTAACAAAACTTTCCTGAAGTATATAAAAATCAACTTCGGCTACGATGTGAAAATATCAATTGAAGATAAGTAACTAATCTAAGAATTTCAAGTTTTGGTAAGGCTAATTAAGATGTACGTTTTCAGTTTTTATCTAATCATCGGTTGATCAGGTACAAAGATTATTTTAAAGCATTTTAAAAGTGTAGAGAATAACTGGATTCAATCTTACCAACTAGAAAAAAAAATAGTAATAATAGCAAGCCAGAAGGTAGGGAAAAAAATAATACTTGAAAATTAAGTGAAGAGGATCACAGAGAATGAAGTACTTAATACAGAATTAGTTACTAATGATACTCTTGCAGAGTCGTTAGTTACTAAAGCCATTTCAATTTGTTATAGAAAAGCCTTTAAAAGTTTGTAAGGATACTGAATTTATTCGTTAAGACAACAGATGAAGTGAAAAGTAAAAATCGCTTAGCACACGCCAAAAGCTTGTGTACAGCCCTGCTTACGGCAAGTCACGTGATTCAACCCACTCCTGTCAGAGTCTCCAATTCATATGAATTAAAGAAGTTTCTCAAGTGATTATTTTAAAGGGGTCTGGGAGATTGTGGAGCATATACATACAAGTTAGAGTGAATAGGGTCCAAATTGTTTTTCAGACCGTGTCTGCTCGATAGGAATTCTTTCATAATAGCTGGCTGACGACCAAAATATTAACCATGACATACCACGAGAAAGAAAAAAAAAAAAAGGAAATGATTGATGTCAACAAAATCAACTCATGATATAACACATTTTCGACATTGAAGAGTGTTTTGGGTTAATAAAAAAATTTTTTTTTGTAAATTAACCTCCACCGAAAGCCAAAACAACAGTGGTGGTTAGAATCTGATTCAGTTGAATTATTCAATAAAAAAATTGAAAAAAAAAAAAAAAAAAAAAAAAGAAATGCCAGTGATTTTTGGTGCTTCCAATTTTGAGATCAATGATATCTTACAGAAGTAAATCTGTCGTTTCGGGGGGAAAAATTGAAAAGGTTTAACGGGGCGGGGGGGGTTCTATTTACAATGTAACTCTTGAGTTTATTATCGGATGATAGAAATGTACAACAAATTACGGGACATCCTTCTTCTTTTTTTTAACTTACTACATACATTACAGAGTGTCATGCATTGTGATTTATATGCGAGGAGAATGAAAATATAAGATTAAATAACTTACAGTGATTTTTGTTGAATACAGATGAATTGTAGAACAACTTGCAGAGCCAAGTGGCTTATTGGAACTCAACAACGGTAACAATAAGAGAAGCGTAGTAAATGACCCGAAGCCTGATGTATGTAAGAATATAAATATATATATGTAATAGTAGCAGAGGTTAGGTAAGTTGTTGGATGTTTCGATTATGTATTATGATCTTTTTTTCCTCTCAGTCTCGTTGGGACGACGGGGTAAAAAGGGACAGAGCGGCGACCGGGTCAGTAATAATACTTAATGGTGGGATGGATATATATCACAGCAGCAGGATATTTTCTCTCTTGGTAAAGAAGAGTCCATGCAGGGGACGGAGCCAGAATAATAATCAAGAGGCGTTTCGATCTGACCACTAGCAGAAGGGAAAGAAAAAGCCGACTATAAACAGGGAAAGAAAAAAAAACAGTAACCCAAAACTCTTGCGGCCGACAAGTCCTGTGATCCTATGACGTCATGTACATCACAAGATTTGTAACGATACAAGCCACTTGTTATAGCCGTCGCTTCGAAGCCACAACTTTGCTATATATCTAAAAATAGCTGAGCCTCATTCAAAATAATCTAAATTTATATCCAATATCTAAAAATATCCTACATTTAAACGCAACAAAAATTATCTAAGATTAGATTTAAAATATCCAAGTTGGCAATACTAACCTTATTTTCAGGTTTAGAATAGAACAAAATCATTTAAAAACATCTAAATTCTCCAGATATTATTACATACTATCAATGAATTAAATGTGTCTTTATCGTCAACATACTAGATGCAATTAAAAATACCTAGATCTAGATGAAAAACATCTCAATCGGCAACACAGGCTCCGTAGCCTGAATGTTACCATCTATCTATAAATATCATAGCCTCATTTAAAATTATCCACATTTATACCCAACATCTAAAAACAATTTCTCACATCTAAACGCAACAAAAATATCTAAATGTAGATATAAAATATCTAAATCGGCAAGACCATGTTCAAGCCATCGCTTCGAAGCTAATATTCATACCTTGTTTGTTTGGGTCCACTTTTCATAAATATCAACCAGCTTTAAATAATTATTACGATTTATAAATCAATTATTTCACAATCTTGATATCCTCTGTTTTTCTTTTCCTTCCCTCCCCGCATCAGATCCCTCCTTTTTCAAGTCTCATGTCTATGTTCCACCTATCAGCATTACTTAACCATAACACAACCTCTGTCCCATAATAATTATGTTGTTTTTTTTCTTGCCTATGTATTTCATACACTGAGTGTAACAATTATTACCATAATACTACCTCTGCCCCATAATAATTGCTACGTTTTCATTTATATTTTCTACATAGAATGTAACAATTATTATAGAACGACTGAGATAGTATTTCTTCGGATTCTCCTTCACTATTTACTTCATCATGTCTGTTTATTTTCCTGTTTCCTCATTTCCCTTTGTATTCTGCGCACCCTATGTTGAAACCTTTTTTTCTCTATTTCTATCTCTCTTTTCACTTCCCTTTATATTGTAGGAGTGATTCATTCGGTCTCTCACTCACATGACTTCATACACGTACGCACATATATCCAAAAATAAAATGGGATTCACCTCATGCTTTATTACCTCTGTCTTTTGTTGTTGAAGTAGATGTTTATTCTCAATATGTCAATTACTCAATCTTGGGTTCAATACAGAGAAGGTGGTCCCAATTAAAGTTTCACACTTTCCTACCATCGCACACTAGTTGTTAAAACCGGAGCAGAAGTAAGAAATAATAAGAGAATTTATGAAAAAAAAAACAAAAACAGATGTCATATATATATATATATATATATATATATATATATATATATATATATATATATATATATATATATATATATATATAGTTTTAAGGGTCAAATTCAATAAGTGCGTCGTTTTTAACATCGAGTGTACGAGGGTGTGAAACTTTACAATGGAGACCACGTTCCCTCCCTACATTGCACCTGGCCTTGTTAGTAGGGTTCATCTCGAAGAGTGCCGTGTAAATCTTTTGAAATACGCAACCCAAACAACAACGCATTTTGAGCCTTGAACATGTTCATCAGTTACACGTATTATGTCTGTCCTGTAGAGTTGAGAGTCTAGTAATTTTATCCCTAGATTTTGTGAGATCTTAATCTTTATGACAACAGATGAAAGGGAGAAGGGGTGGTATATATATCAGGAGGATGCTGGTAGAGGAGTTTTGTAAATTGACACCTGAAATGTTCCTATGTAATTAATTTCACAGTTGAGTTGGTGTGCCGCGAAGTCAAAAAGTGTGCCACCATTCAATAAAGTTTGAAAACTGCTTTACGGGCCCCATTCCAAGTATCGGGTCAGTCAGTAAATGTGATTTACCCCATCCTAGGGTCAATGCAAAGCAAGCAAACTCTGATTTTACACTTCAACCACAGACTTGAAATCTGTGATTCATATCGATATACGTAACATCTCTACACAACTCTATAGTTTCGCTTTAAAATACTACAAGTACAATTTTTATAAAAACAATATACTTTCAGGGTGAAACTCCACTCAGACCCCATTTGTGTAGCCTGTACACTTGACACATAAATAGTTAAAGGAACACAATTATTTTAGCCACTAGGCCGAATTTTCAAAAAACAAAAAATGTTTTCTCAACTCATTGAGAGGTGTGTACGTGCAAAATTTCAAGTTTTTACTATGAATGGTTAGGGCTGCACATATGATACATAAATAGAAAAGTGCAACTATTTTAGCAACTAAGCTGAATCATCAATAAAAAAAATGTTCCCCTTGCTCATTGAAGAGAAGTGTGAATGCTAAATTTCAAATTTCTTCAATGAACAGTTAGAGCTGAAAACCTGACTCAGACCTTTTCCAATAGTAAAAGTTTGACGAAGAACAATAAACATGGATGATAGTCGTTGTGAGGAGGTTTGTCTTGATTATTCTGTGTTTTGATTTCAAACTATCATTTTGTGAAGATGACTATAACTGAAGTCAAAGGATAAAAAGTCACGTAACCAAAGGCACAATATAGATAGCACAAAAAAGTAACTGGAATTGAAGTTACAGGAGTTCATCCGTACAAATTTTTTTTTTTTTAATTATTTAATTAGTACAAATTAAATTGAAATATTACTCTTATCTACCCATGAATTCTGGCCTGGGACTTTAATTTGTTATGTTTTTAGGTAGCCCAGTAGGCTGCCTAAATTGTGACTATACTCCTGTGACTTCAGATCCAGACAAGATTTTAATTGGCAAATGTTTAATCAACAAAGTCTTAACACTTTTTTTTACTTTTTTTCATCTTTGAAATTATCAATATTTTTCTACGTTTTATAAATGAACAAAGTCAAATCTAGGGATCCCCTCAAATAATTTGCTAGTATGTCATCGTCAGAATTAAATTATTACTCAATGGTGTCACATGAGCTAAATTAATCAATTTTAAGTTGAAAATAAAAATGATGAAACTTAAATAATAAAAAAATGATAAATAAATTGGACTCTTGATTACAAAAAATGATAAAACTGTTCTTTACAATATTGATGGGATTGAATAGGGAGTGTTTATCTTTATTCCAATCAAAATTTTATCTACAAAAAAAAAAGAAAAAAAGAAAACAGGTCTGATTAATCACTCACTAGAGACTGCCATGTCACCCATGTCTTTTTGCAGCAAACATTATTTAGAACAATCAATTAACAAATTGGAAAAAGGGGTGGTCAACGAATAAGTTACTTCTCTCGTCTTTTGTTGGGCAGTGATCATTAAAAAATGATGCCTTGAATAAAATGGTGGAATTGACACACATACATTTCAGAGGCAATGCACAACATGCTACAAGACGAACGTGTGTCATTTGGCAGTGAATGTGTTAAGAGAATATATCCGCTGCTACTGAACTAGAATGGAAAATCTTTTAAAAACTGTTAAGTACAAAACAATAGAAGGACTATTAAAACAATGGTTTTACACAGAGCTACTTGAATTAAAATCCTGTAGAGTAGGTGGTGAAATTTTTCATAGCAAAAAATCATTATTCATAAATAGTCACTCAATAGGAACAATCAAATAACCAGTGTCTCTTAGCAGCATGCCATGTTGGGGGTGATCAATTAAAGGATGGGAAAAAGGGGTGTTCAATGAATAAGATAAGGGGCCAATTAAACATGAACTTACATTGTAAACTGAATTCCCCACTAAAAACCCACTTAGGGGTGGATTTTTAAAAAAAGAAAGAAAAAAAAACAAAACTTTTTTTCCAGACATAATGAAAAGTAAATGATCAAAATTCCAGCCCTCATGCTTTATTGATGTGGCCTGTACATGTGATACATATGCAAACCAGTAAGACAGCCCAACTTGAAAACTGAAGAAACCTATATTGATATTTTTAGTTGATGGTTTTTGATAATGTTGAAACTAATTCTCAATTATAATGTCTAATCTGTGTAGCAAATCTGATGTGCATGTTCAGTAAACTACACACAGCACCCAACAAAAAAGAAAATGGATGAGAATTGAAGGAGGCTAAAGGGGAAAAACTGAAAACATAAGTTACCTATTCGTATTCATTAGCCGTAGATATTTTATGGAGATCATCATTACTCTTGCATATGTATATTTATGCTATTATACTACATGATTTTGTTGAGGTAATTTATTACTTATATGTATCTATTTTGATTATAATAACAAGCAAATGAAACTAATATATCTGTTATTATTTTTATTGAGTACTTTTGCTATGTGTTTATATTCCTGTAGTCTACTGCTACTATAACTTAATTTTTGGGCTTCAGACTTCTGAGGGAGCTGTAATGAATCAATGGCAAATGTAGTGGTTCCCTTTTGCTCCTATTCAAATATAGACATTGCAACGATGGGTGAGAAAGAAGATGAGAAATGATGAGAGACATGAGGAGAATCTAAATTTCCATTTGTTTTTGTACATTCAATATTTACTAATGGAGACAATATCAAATACCTTGTTCCCAAAACCCAGTCTTACCATATACCCAGTTCTGAAAACCCATTTCCATCACAGCTTATAAGTCAGTCAAGAATACTGTCTGGTCAAAAGCATAGGAGAGTTGTTTCCCCTTGTCCAATACGAAAAATGTGAACCAAAACGAAATACAAAAGGAAACATAATAGAGTCAGCAAATAAAGTTTAATTTAACAAAGAAATCAAAAGAAATACGATAAGTGTTGCTGTTGTATATAAAGTTATCTACTTGATAGATAAGAGTCAATGTAAATTAAGGGTATTGAGAAAGTCTTCTCCCAAAACTGGTCAAATGACCAACCAGCATATCAATTGTTCCATTAAACAGAATATTTATGAGTAAAATGAGTAAAAATGGTCTGTGATCAAAAGAAAGTCTGGAAAAATGTCCAAACGTAGAAAAAGACCATGGTCGTTAAGAGACAAGGAAAGTTCCTTTGTAGAAAGGTAAATGAAAGCAGAGATTCTAATTTGGAATAAATTGAAAATATACACAGCAGTTCTTTTTTGTCCTTTCAGTACAGTTCACAAGAGACTGCATGTTAGTAGTCACAAGTCTGAAAGAAAGGAAGAGACTTTAGTCTGCAAACATTTGAAAAGTTTAACGGTCTCAAAATATTGGTACCATGACAGAGAGGGAAAAAGAGATACATCTTTTTATTGTATACAGCGACGTCAATAGTTTTGCATCAACTCTAAAAATAGAATTTCTTTGTTACTAGTCTTTTTTTTAAAGAATTAAGTCAAGGAAGTTAATTTGTTTTTGTATCAACATGAACTAAGAGAATTTCGAAAATATGCAATTTTTGAGGAAACATTAAAGAGTTTCAGATTAGGATTTAAAGTCGCTTTTTTCTCTAATTTTTCTCTATTTCCATGCATTTACCTCTCTTCGATTAGCACAAATAACATATTACATATTTAAATGTTATAAATGAGTGATATTAGCCTGATTAAAATAAAACAGGCAGAGAGAGAAAACTTTTCACTCAACTCTGGGCATACCTGAAACAAAATAACTAACCTAACACCCTCCACACATTCATCAAATGAACATTTATTCCAGTTTAAAACATGGTGTTCAGACGGTATACAATCACTCCTATGAATCAGATAGTCTTGAAAATAAACTTAACCCATCAGGCAGATTAGCTGCTTGTATTGTATAAAATTCATAAAAACAGGTAGCTACTCTCATCTGACAAGGATTTTCCTGTGCCCCAAAAGGTATAATTTCTAGTTCCAGAGAACTTGCTTCCTCAGGCTACATCACCCTATCACACCAAGAGGCATAAGGCATCCCTGATGCCTGTGGCATGACAAAAGGCAATGCCAAGGAAGCTGGACAATTTTTGTCCCTACTGACAGGTACCCATCAGACTCCACATTAGACTAAACCTTGTGCTATATTTTGCCTACATGGAGAGGCAAAAAAATAACACTTTTAAGCTAAGAAAAAAAAGTTCACTTTTGATGCCCTGGAAAAAAAAATTGTAGGTTTATCTAAAAGGGAGGATTGCATAAATTTCTTTGTCTTTGTTGCAGAAGGAGATAAGAACTAATTTGTATATTATGACAAAAAAAAAGATTTCAATATACAATATATGTCCAATTATTTGTCATCCCCACCTAGTTCTGCATTCTCTTTATGTGCCAGATGTTTTCAGACTGTTATATTGAAAAACAATTTTAAATCAAGAAAAAATTCCTTTAACCACCCCTGAAATTAATCAATTGTTCCTTAGCCCATCATCCATTCTTGCACAAAGTTCATTAAAATTCATTGAGAACTTTTGGAGACAACAGACCAAGATAAGCGGTTTCATATATGAAAAAATATCTCACAATCGAAAAAAAAAAAAAAATTCTGGATCTGGCCCAAAATTTAGCCAATGCCCAATTCTTCTTTACCACATGAACCAATCTTCCATGGAACTTCATCGGAATTCATTGAAAACTTTTGAAGATATTGTATGGATAAACATATAAACATAGGTGACTATAAAGACACCTCTGTCAACTTAGTTGGCAGGAGTAGTTATGATTAAAGAATTCAAGGGGAGGTAAATCAGATCAATTCATGTTAATCCATAGTGTCCAACCTCTCGAAAAATTATGTATAAAGTGGTTAATTTGCTCTTTCTTGAATATATGGTTTCTCTCTTAAATCTAGACTAGTGACGAATCCTCAAAATTGATAACATGAACAAAGAAATGACGCTGAACTGTACGTGGGAATATGCAAGAAGTTATTTTTTTTCCAAAATTTGAAGTCATGTAAAAAATCCCATCAAGGAATTGATAGGGTCAGAATAAATTCTATTGATGATATCCCTGGTATTTTTTTTTACCAAAAATCAAATTAAATAAGGTAAAAAAATAGATTCTTGTTATTGATAAACCTGTCAAAATAAGGCTCACATTTTTTCCAAAAAGAAAAAAAAAATTTCAGAAGGAGTTTAGTGGAGTACTGATGCCAATTTTCAAGTCAGTAGACAAAACTGTACATCAAGGAGTGTTGGAACACACGAACGCACAAACGAAAAGGGAGAGAACCCTTTGCTACCTTTAGTGGCTATGTCTGTTCACTATAATTAAAGAATTGTAAGGGAAGGAAATCTGATCGGCTCATCTAAATTCATGCATCCAACTTGTCAAAAAAAAATTGTCAATAGATTGAAGTGATTAATTTGCACTTTTTTGTGTACAATGGATCAATGTTCTGAGTGTTCCTGTAACTAACTGTTAAAATGTTCTGTCTCACTTTTTATCTTTATCTCTTGCATCTGTTGAGCTTCTAACTTTCTTGTAATGCATGATGATCTAATGGTCTGAAATCCTTATTATAATGATTCGAAGGTAAGTATATATAACCAAAACTGCTACTAATATGTGATGTTTACTGCTGATATGTGATGGTTGCTGCTGATGTGTGATGAAACTGTGGCTGAACATTTTGCCAATGAACGTTTTGTCTACACGAATGGACATTATGTTGAAAACCTTTCTACTAATTGTTTTTGTTGTTGTAATTATTAATCAGCTGTAAGACATGTTGAACTGACATTTGAGTTTTACTTATGAATCTATACATTCATTTTTTCAGAATTTCTTAATTTTTTATAGCAAAAAAGAAACTTGATCACACAATGTTTTGAAATAAATTTCAAGTTATTTTTTTCGTTTTGTGTTTTTCTTTTGAATCTATGTATTAATTGTCTCAAAATATCTATTTTTTATATTGCAGAAAAATTAAACTAAATCGTACGTTAATTTACTAGAATAGAGATATAAAATTTTAATTTGATTCAAAACTGGCTGAATAACCTATCTGTAGGATGTGTACTTAGTAACATCTTATTCAGGCTGTTGTAGAATTTGTGCCAGGTTATGATACTTTTGTTGTTCTGCATTGACAAGTACCAGTTGCAGATTTTAGCAATTACTAATTTATTACATATGACTTTTGAACTTGCACCCTAATTTTAATTGTTTTTATAACGTTTTGGCCTCTGTACAGTTGTGTCTGACTTGAACATATCACATCCAGTAGCCTTCATGGAATGCTGAACATCCAAGAGGTTTATTGTTCTCATCTCTTACTATGCATTCTTCTGGGGAAATTTCAAACTTCATAATCATCATCATTCACCTTGTGTTGGAGCTATGCTTTCTTAGTGAAGCTGATGTACTCTGCACTGCTTGACACAGGAATCTGAACTCAAAATTCCAGAGAAAAAAAAAGTTATCAGACCATTCATCTGAAAATCTTTGGACTTGGGATGGACCAAGGCTTAATATATACTTAACATATGAAATAAACTATGAAAAGTAATTAATAAAGTTGTATTTAAGATGCAAATTAATAAACTTCTAAAGCAGAGTCTATTTGATCTATATTGATCAACTAAAAATTCATAGAATATAGAATATAATATGTATGATGAAAAATAAAAGAGGGAAAGAAAGAACAAAACAGTTTATAGCATATATAAATTGATCAATTTCAAAAATAAAGTCTGCTTAATCAATTTAATCATGCCCTGTTAATTACTACAAAGTCAGCTAGATTCAAAACTAGCCAGTTTGAAAAAATAGCCTTTTTTGGAAGCCAGAAAAGTGGTCTGATACCATACTCAGTCGAAGAATAAGACCTAGGCTACCCAAGATAGGAATATACCTGCTACAACCAGCATCTAGCTGCAGACAACTTAATATTGCCTTTTCTGAAACAAATTGAAAAAAAAAATCTTCCACTTGTACATAAGATGTTGTAAGGAAGTAAAGTCAGCAGTTACATCATTTTGATGGTCATTTTTATTTTATTTTATTTTACTTATTAGATAATCTACCTCAGCTTGCTTGGCCCATTGAAGCTCCACCAGAGCCGTATTTTCCGTGCATTTTGAGGTTATAAGCTTGATTTTGATCTGAAATTTTCCCTATATAATGTTTGATCTATGTGATTAATATTCACCTCTGAATTATCTATGTTAACTAGGAAAGAGATTATGCTGAAAAACAAATATTTGTTATGTAAGATAAATGCCTTGAAATTATTCTGGATTCATTATGTTACAGACATCAATCAATTTTAAAATTGGTCAATCAAAAAAGTCAATCTTCAGTTTTTAAATAGGTCAGTCTGTCTAGCTGGCTATATGTGTATCACACAGGTTGCACCAATGGAGCTGGAGGGCTGAAAATTTAAATATCAACTATTTATTATGTCTATTATTGTTAGTTTTGTTTTGTTTTTTAAATTACTCCAGATAGGTTTTCATTGAGAGGTTCGATTCTCAAAGTAAGTTTATGATAAATTGGTCCCTTAGTTTGTGTATGGCAGCATTCACGTTGTTTTGTTTTGTTTTGTTTTTTTTTGAAAATTCAAACTCTTAGTGGTCACTGCCCAAGAAAAATGTGAGAGTAATTTATTCATTGATCATCCCTTTCTCCAATTTTTTAATTCCCCTACAAGACATGCTGCCAAAAGACTCAGGTCACACGACAGTTTCTATTGAATGACTAACACGACTTGTTTCAATTATTATTGATATTAATTACATGTAATATTAGGATCTGCTTGGTGGATAGGATAGCTTTGTATTTCTTACAGGGAGCCAGTTGTTGCTGTTTGAGCCCAGATATGAGTTACTATTTTAAATTGAATAAATAAAATAACCCTTTTACTTCCTTACAAAAAAACAACAACAAACAAACGGTGGTACATCTTGAGTAGTGCGGTCAGGAAAAAGAAATGCAGTCCTACTGTAGTAAGGACTGCACTTCACCCAATTACCAAATACTACCCTACCCCTAACCCCAATGTAATACAACAGGGATGTTCATAATATTGGTGTATGAAATGCGAAAATAAAGCAATGTTTTTTTAGGGATCGTACAACTCAACGATATTTAGTGTTATTAAAGCCCTAACAAATTGTCAATATACACCCAACTTCACAAACAAACCAGGAACTTAAGTTATTTTCTGAAATTCGTTTTTTAAAGAGCAGATAAAATAAAATAAAAAATAAAACTTTTGTCGAGAGTTTTAGGCGATCTTTCATTCTTATCGGATAATCGTGTAAAAAAAAAAGTAACGGTTTATGTGTGGGTAAAAGCACACCCTTGCGGGCCGCGCAGCTTGTAGTGTCACAGTTCAAACAAGCCTAGATAACAACCATCACAAGGGAAGTAACCGAAAAGTTAGAAGCCGCATTTCCGTACGAGGGACGAAAAGTAACGGACCGGTTCGCTGTTCTGAGTTTAGCATTATAGTTACATTGTAAATAGACCCCCATCCCCACCACCACCACCACCACCATCACCAAACAATTAAAGATTTATATTTCTCAAAATTGACAGATTTCTGGAGAAAACGAAGGTATTATGGATTGGAAACACAAACCTTTTTTTTTTACGATATTTCAAATTTTCTGCTAAAATTCCATTATTTGTTGTACATTTTTTTTGTGGCGAGGAAGTACACATGCGAACAAATACATATACGAAGTTCTCATCTCCTAGTGCTCATTCGCAGCCAGGTACTTATAAAATTATTCCGAATGAATGGTAAAGGTGAGGGTATGTAAGAGCGGTGGAAAACTATTGATACTTCTATAATATTGCTCCCACGTCAGAACAGTACAATGCTATTATTACTAATAATTATAATACTAATGTCACTGCTGCTGCTTGAGAAACCAGTAGTAGTGCTCCGTTTCTATTACTCCTTCTACTACTGCAGTTTTTTTCCTGGTATTCTCTCTCTCTTTGCTGTTTACGAGAATCTTTCCTTCTTCTTATATTAAGTGTAACTGACCAACATCACGTCTGGAAAACGGATACCATACACATTCATTATTTATTTTTCTGAGTCTTAGATGAGCCTGAGGGAGAGAAAAAAAAGGGACAGTATTGGCGAGAAGAATCAAGAAGGAACTCATCATCTGCACCATACATTAATTGACATTTTTATGTATATGAAATTATAGAATGTTGTGTGTTGTTATAATGTGTAGTGTATAGGTTGTGATCATTTTGTCTTCTTAAAACTAGTCACCACAGTCCATCATCAACTCGGGACACACCGACTGAAAAAAGAGTCAGTGGTAAGTAAGTTTATTGCAATACAAAACGATCATGTAAAAAATGTTGGTTTCATTTACATACATACATTTCATATATACATACGTATTATTTGTGTTTATACTCATTGTCAACGCGACTTCTCATCGAATTAATTTTGACTTCAATTTACCGTCATCTTCAAAAAAATAAGATGAAGGTATATAGTAGTCAAAATCATTAAATGGGTTACATTACAATACTTCATTTATTAAAAATGATAAAATGACACGTCTTATCACACCATAATAATAAATTAATAATTGTACAGAAAAACCCGTAAATTTGCTTATGCAATGTATAATGTGTTGGTTATTTATTTTAATCTCCCATCTCCTTTCATAAAACTTCAAAAATATACAAAAAAAGGTTTAATTTGAGTTTGATTTTTAGATAGATAGGTTCTTTAGAAGGTGTATATTGTACAAAGTACATTTCACTGTATCTATAACCACCTCCCATAAACAAAAGAAGAAAGAAAACAAAAACAGAAGTATGAAACATGAATTAAGTTTGTTTCTGAAGTGTTATTAAAATTTGACTGAATTGTTTTTCTGTCCTTTCCTCTCTGCTTCTTTTTTCTTCAACCCCGAAAAAAATGTAATAATTTCATGATTGTCTACACAATCCAGCCAATCCATTCATTTACATAAAATGCTCTGTGTGTGTGTGTGTGTGTGTTAAGTACGTGTTATTTAACTAAGTGCACGTGTAGATTGTGATCACTTCCTCTTTCCCTTTAAATTTACAGATTACTTCTTCTATGCCCTGTTCCCATATTTTCAGCAATAAGGATATAATGTCATATATAATGATAAAAAAGTGTACTGTGTGCTTTCAAAGTCTATTGCATTTCAGTTTTGGCCATCTCGTAGTTTGGCGTCCCAAATTATTATCACGGTTGTTATGAGGGCACTTGTCGGCCAATTACAACAAAATATTAAGCAGATGGAAAAAAAAAGGCCAGAACTAAAAATACTCCGTCAGCTATTTCTAACTATATGTGTATTTAATTTTACTAATTTTATTCGGGAGCACTCTAGTTTGTTGGGGTTTTTTCTTCCATTTTTGGAAGCTGCTGTGTTTTCTTTCGAAAGGGTAAAAAGAAAAAAAAGCAACTGTCTGAGAATGACCCTGAAAAGGTTTTATTTTTATTAGATTCAATACTTGCTTTAGTATTTTGTTGTAACTGATCGAGTGCCCTCACATCAACCGCGATAATTTGGGACGTTAAAGTACGAGATGGTTTCATTTTTAAAAAAGTGACTGCAATGTGCATAGAATCTGCAATTATCTTTTAACGTTATCAGTTTGTTTGTTTTTATCAAAAGATACACTTCAGAATATGAAAACTGTATGATATCCTGTCATAGGGCTGTGACTTCAAAAGATCCATTATTTGTATCGATCAAGGAAGAAATCGATTATTATTCTGCAAGTGAAACAGAAAATAGAGTTAGATGGAAACGGTGCTACAATGACACTCACCTTCCTTTCACAGGTGTGCTTACTCTACTGTTATTTTTGACTTATAGATTTCTTCCTTCTGCATTAATTTTATACCATTAATCTATTCTCCAATAATAATCCATTTCATGCTTCATATAAATTTGTAAACGGATAAAAAATAATTGGGTTAAGTGAGTTGTATGCGTTTTAGTTTTATCAATTGACTGAATTCTGACAATGGGGGTGTTGCCTGATTTGTGTGGGGCTACCACCTTGTTACTGATTAGATGAACTACATCATTAACATTCCCAATAATACAATTCAATTATGTTGCTTATTGTTACAATCTCAAGCTGTTGTGAATTTCTGCATCTCAAGTAACTAACTGTAACATGGATTATTTTTTCCTTTGAATTTTTGATTTGCCAATTTCAAACATTGGGATTTTTGGTGGAATTCTTTTTTTCATTTTCTTTTTTTTTTAAAGAGATACGAGCGCTTTAAAAAAAATAAATCTTTTGCCCAATGGAGGAATTTTAATCATTAAAAAAAATAATCGAAGTATCAGATCATGTTCAAAATTCATTAAAAAAATAAATTTCTGGAATGAAAATGCATCTTTAAGTGTTAAGTTTGTATTAATTACGTAGTGATGATGATAAGTAACTTTAAAACATGACTACAAAAAAACAAGAAGAATACTTTGGATTGTTATAAACATGAAATAAAAATCAACATTATTAAACATTTCACGAGAGAAAATACAAAACTGAATAAACCTTTGGTTTTTAGAATTATTGTGTTGTATCCTTAAACTCTTAACAACCATAACCAGTCATTTAATTTTTTGCGACTCAACTTTTTATTTAAAAAAGATTTATCGTATAAAATGAATTGCCTTGAGAAGAAAAAAACTATACATTTTTCAAGACTCTCTCTCAAATTCGAAGTAATTATTCAATAATGTTTATTTACATATTTTTTCTATTGAATATTCTGATTTATACTCTAACTCAGATTCTTTTTTTTTTTAATCCTCGAAAACTGTTCTTTGGTAATAAAAAAATGAATGATTAATTCTAGTTGAGATTTCTACAAATTTACAGTAAAATTTGATAGAAATGTATTGTGAATATAACTTCAAGATTTGGATCATCCATTCTAATGATTCGACATAATTGAACAAATTTCCCTTTTTGACGGGGGTGCCGGTGACCTGTTGTCCAAAGTCACCAGTATACCTACCTACTGCTGCTATTCTGGTGGATGTTGTGGCACACCTAAGACGTAGTTTTCCCCCTCTGCGAACTGGTTAAAATAGAATTCTAGATCAGAAGATATCCAAAACCTATTTTAATATTCTTAAAATACTTTACACATCCATTGTACCGAATATCAGTCTTGTACTTACAGAATCTGCCATTCTGCGACCCCCAAGTTGTTGTTAAAGATACTACTACAACTGACTGCTAGTCGAGTTCGAGAAGTGGACACGTCTTGTTGTAAATAACACAAAATTAATAGACCATTATTGACCTCTGAAAGCTCTATTCAGGTCATTGTTTGTGAAGCTTCTTCTGGTTCTCCAACTTGACTTGATATCATTTATAGATGGAAAAGAAATTCCAGTGGATAAAAATCTTGATCGATTTTATCACATTTATTTTCCTACCTAACGGAAATTCATTTAATTCTTGAACGCCTAAAAAGATGTTATTCTTTGAAATGTGTTATTAGAATATGAGACAAGGTAAACATCTTTCTTCAAGGAATAAGGAAAGTAAACAAGTTAATCAAATTCTCATTTTTTTTTTTTTTTTGTCGTGTTTTAATTTAACCTAGTGGGTACTGTCCTACAACTTTTCATTGCACTTTAAGTGAGGGAGTTCCATCCTGGGAAGGGAATGTCTGGATCCCGGAGAAAGAACGGGAAAACAAGCAGATGAAAAGGATCAGTTTTCCCCCAAATAAGGCAAGGAAAGGGAAGCTGTGGAGGGCCATGATCACCTACGCTTGGACATGGCACACGAAGAAGTCATCTTTTGGTTGTAAAATCCGTGACAACATAATTTACATAGGAAAGAAAGCTTAACACTTGCTTCTCTTCTTTTTTTTTTTTTAGCAGTATCCACGGACGCATTGACCCTAAAATAGTAACTCATTTTGGCCGTTTTAAAACCTTATTTGCAACTTTGAAAAAGATGTAAAATATTGAGTCACAATGCAAAATTGAGCTTCAATAACTACATGAATGAATGAATGGATAAGTGATGAAAAATAGAAAGTAGCAATCAAATTTTATGATTATGCTGTCTATTGTGTACCACTGCCGTAAAAAATGACGGCATTATGAAATATATTAATTATTAAGAAGTCCTTACTTGATTATTATGTTTAAATTGGGGTATAATGTATCTTAATTCTTTGTTGAATTCATATCTTCGATTGTGTACCCCTTCAATGATTCAGATCTCAAAAAGAAAAAAAATCCTTTTAGTGACAGATGAGAGGGAAGTGTAAGGGGTGACCCCGATAGAAAAGTTTCGTTCATTAAATTCTCTACTGAAATGTTTTTGTCAAATTGATTTATTTTTTTATTTGGGGTGTTATAGACAAAAAATAACTCATACAAATACACGTGAAAGTAGATGAATTATCACTTGTGAGGGTGACAACACAAAACTGACATTAACTTTAATGCACGTGCTTGTTTGTCATGATCCCTACTATTGTGATGACTTCGGGCATTGTGTACAATTGAGTTCTGTATTTTGATTTTGTGGTGACATTTTTACTCGTATCACATGTCATCAAGGGTACTTGTCGGATCGTGCAGCCCAAAATGCAATGTGGATGACATCACTGAAGCACAAAAACTAGTCACGCTAAAAGTGAGCAGATTAATTCTGTTTGCATTTCACTCTTTCTTTCTCCACATTTTACTGATTTCAAAAGTCATCTCATTTTTTTCAAAAAAGCGCTATAAATATTGTTTGTTCTATTTATCTGTATTTGAATAAATTGAATTGTTTGTTATTTTGATACATTGTTTGTTCGATTCGTTTCTTAGAGGATTTAAAAGAAATTGTCTCCACTGCTTGGTAGGGACTACACTTCCATCTATACTAACTGAACCCTTTGGAAATTCCACGGGTGTTGATAACCCAGATTATCCATTATTGTATGCCTCTGCTCTCCTTTATTCTTTTCTTTCCAACCTTCTTTGCATGTCCATATTTTCCTTTAAATCTTATACAAAAATGGATCACGTGGGAAAATCTTCCAACCCTCTCAGTGAACTATCTAACTCTTATGCCCTTTCTCCTCCTACCCTCTTATTAAACTACCTAGCTTTCTTTTCTACCTATTTATAAAATTACTCCTGGTCATATTTTGGGCCTATGACCTTGAAAATTTGCATGAGTACACCACTAGACACCATCTAAAGAATTTTAGTCTGTTTTTTTTAATTCTAAAGTACTTTTTTGTGGTATGTCTGGTCATAGACCAACAATGCCCGAATCTTTTGCTTATATTTTTTTAGGTAATTTGAATTAAAAGATCTATTCTTTTGAAGATGATTTTTTTAGATAATTAGTTCTGGTATAGATGCGGGCTATGGTGATTCATTCGTGCAAGGTACAGAAATTTTTATTTTGTTATTTCAGTGAAATACATCTTAGACAAAAAAGGACTTTAGTACAGGGCAAGGTTTATAATATTTGGCTTATCTTTTGGTTATTAGGTGATCAAAGTGTGATCTGATAAGGTGATAAGATCTTATAAAAACAGCATTTACATGAAAGACTTGACAATAAAGTCCAAGTCTGTGCGCCAATAGACAAATCATATGATGGCTGCTAGGGATACTATAATTGAGACAAACATGACTCTTGTTATATATATATATATATATATATATATATATATAATTTTTTATGAAAAGTTATTGAAAGATATATATATATACAAATTAATTATTTCAAGTTGGATGGTATAAAATTCATGAAATAGCAAATGAAAATTATGCCAAGCATACTTCATTAGATTAGGTTGGTGGAAAAATCATTGCGCTTTTTATTATTTTAAACTTAGCTTATTTTGGAATAAACTATTATTTAACATTCTTCATGGAATATACCAATTTAGAATGTGAATTTAGCTCTGTTTTCTCTATTTATTCTGGCTTATTTGAGGCTGTTAAATCAGAGATGGAAAATAGCAAATTTGAGCAATTTCGTTGTATGCTTTCAAAATGGGGCTTAGAGCAGTGGAAACCGGTCGCAAGATCAACCAAGTATTTGGCCAGGGGACCATCAATGAGTGCACAGCTCAACATTGGTTCCAAAAACTTCAAAATGCAGACGAGAACCTTGTGGACATCCCTCTGTGATTGACATCATTCAATTGAGGCTGACTCATGCAAAACAACTTTCAGAGGAACTAAACATTGACCCTTGAACAGTTATTGGACATTTACACCAAATTAGAAAAGCAAAAATCTCAATAAATGGATGCCACACAGGCTGAATGAGAATCAAAATTGCCTCTGTGAAGTCTGCTTTATGCTTCTTTTGCTCCTCAAAAAGAACCCTTTCCTAATTGCATTTTGACATGTAATAAAAAATGGATTCTGGATTGTGGTGAAACACCAGGGCAAAACCTGCATCAAAAGATTATGGTCTCTGTTTGAAATCATCCACTGTAACTTTTTGAATCCTAGCAGAACTATAATAGCAAAGAAGTATTGCCTGGAAATCAACGAAATGTACCAAGAACTGCAGTGTTTATGCTCAATATTGATAAATTAAAAAGGACTCATTCTTCTCCATGACCAATACCCAACTAACAGCGAATGAAATAGACTACAAAACTCTACCTCACCCAGCTTACTTGAGAAACCTCTCTCTGACTGACTACCATTTTTTTCAATCTTTTCAACCACTTCCTGCAAGGGAAGGTCTTCAACAAACAAACAACACCTCACAACATCTTTTAAAAAATTCATTGGTTCCTGAACCCCACAATTTCAATGATTCTGGACTTGTTTGTAGTTGGCAAAAATTTGTAGTTTCTGAAAGTTCTTATTATGATTAAAAACTTATTCTAAGCTGAGAAATACTGCTTTGAAGTTGATGGTGAAAAAATACAATTATTCTTGCAGCAACCTAATAAAACTGCTATTATTAGATTGCTATACTGAAAATATTATTTTAAACATCATAGAGAATAATGCTAAAAAGTGAAATTTTTACTAAAGTAAAGGCATTGTTTTTCTGCAAATTCAATGTAAATACAGAAAAATTCATAATTATTCAAGGTTTTCCAGTCCTTAACCACAATAGTGTCTACCCAACAAGTCTGACTATTTTACAACTATGACTCAAGTTGACAGTTAAAAGAACAGGGAAAATTTCATGTTAAGACCAGATGGTAAACAACAACACAATCGCACCACAGTGCCTCTTTGCCTCTTGCAGAAGAGAAACTGTCATATTCTAAAAGGTTGCATATTGTAAGTCTATCCAAAGATGGAAAGAAGATTGAAAATTGGGAATTTTGCTTCCAGTTGTGGATCACATGATAAGGAAAGAAATCAGGGGCCCATTGCATTGGGACCCCTGGCTATGATTCAAGTTGACCTCGACTAACCTCTTGAATTTGTTTTAATTCCAGTGAAATTGAAAACAGGAAACAACAGAAATTGACATTTTTATCAGAAAAACAAGAAGATATCTATTCAGAATAAATAAAGCCTCTGAAAAAAAAATAAAACAGGAAAATGCTTTGTCACTTGAGGGGCTTGACTTGTAAGGTCACATCACAATGACTTGCCATTTGATGGTGAGTAAGTAAATATACATGGAACAGGGATCCTGTTCAGTTAGAAGTCAAACTATCTAGCTTTTTTTCATATTTTGTTTATAACTGAATAAGTTTACTGTGTGTGCACACACACACACACACACACAACATTAAAGATGAAAATTTGCTCAAGGGAAGGTATGAGTGGCCAAGCAGTTATGGAGAATAGAATTAGTGAACCGGTCTGTGACAGTTAGTGCTCACTTTGTACTTATGCCCTTTGGAAAGGCATGAATCCATCTCTTCCTCCTTGTCAACTTGTCATTGGCCTGTATGGCAGTGTAAACAGTCAACAGCACAGAAAATGGTATATGTGAACTCCAGCTTAGACAGTTGGCATTCACTTTACTTAAATGTCCTTGGGAAAGGCATAAAATACACCTCTCTTCCCCCACCTAGATGCAAATAGCAGGGCATACTTGGCTCTTCCACCTCGGTTGACAACCAGTCTAAGAGATATATAACTCAGATTCCAACCCTTCATCCAGTGTAGTGAGAGATGAGAAGCAGAGTAGTGAACATGTTCCCGAAATGTTTAGTCAACAAGGCACTGGTGAAGCTTCAATGGGTCTAGCAACCTGGAAGCGGATTATAATAAATTGCTTAAGGAAAATAAAAGCTGACAGACAAAATAAGGTAACCACCATCTTTACCCCTTCCCTCAACAACTCCCTGAGAATAATCAGAAGATCCTGGCTTAGTGTCCCAAATGTGAGGCACCCAGTGAAGGTTAAACTCACTACACAGTAGTGATGGTCTGCTACACTATCTCCCTAACCATTGCCTTTTACTGAAGTACCTACTGTATGGTCATTACAGAGGAATCAGTGTGCCATAAACCCACCTTATTTACCTACTTTTCATTTGTCAGTATAAGAACTGGACATTGTTTGGATCTTTGAATATAAGAAATGTATTAAAAAATATCGTTTACTTATATATGATCATTATGCAAGAGTTTATTTACCATAAAAACCACATTAGTGGATTTATTTTTCATGAGTGATAAGTAGGTTAGAAGTAAGTGGACATTCAGTTTTAGTTATTTACCTCTGCCAATGAAATTAGAAGCAGTATATGTATTCATTTGTGTTCATCTATCTGTTTATCCACACAATATCTTCAAAAGTTCTTGATGAATTTCAATGCGGGGTAGACAATGGGCCACAGAAGAATTGATGAAATGATTGTTCAGGGTCCAGGAATTTATTTCCGATTGAGAGATATTTTCATTGTTCTGCTGGGAAAGAGGTTAAAAACAAACAGTTTATAAAAAAGCTTGATTCAAATTTTAAGGTTCAGCATATATTTATGACATCACTTGTATTTCGACTGGAAAACATCTAAAATAGAGTAAGGAAATATCTAGATTTTGGGTAATCTAGATGTTATTTGAGAACTATACCTGTCAAAATAAGACCCTCAAAATCAAAAACATTTTTAGAGGGGGGGTGTCTAGTGGAGTACTGATGCCTTTTTATAAGTCTGTAGACTGAATGGTATGGCCAAGAGCAGGTGAACACATAAACGAACAAATGCACATATAAAAAGGATAAAATCCTTCACCACCTCTGGTGGCTATGGTTGTTCAATTATACATAATACTGATATTTACTTCCAGGTTGTTGTTAATATTACCATTATTAATATTATTAACATTGTCTTCCTTCTACCTAATGTCTCTAAACTAATGAGCTAAAAAAATATTCCTTATTTAACTGATTCAATTTGCCAAGCAAAATTCTTAAATGTCAACACCAATAGATGGTGTTGAAAAGAGGAGAAGAAAGTTAAATAAGAAAGGAGAAAAAAATTGAGAGTTGGGTTTAAAAAAAAAAAAAAAGAAATTTAGCCCAAGTTTGAAGGTAAAATAATTTGTGATAGGTGGAGTAGTTTAGAAGGGAGATGGTTATTATTGGCTGTGAAAAGTTGTTGGAGAAGGGAAGCCTGTATTTATACCAAGTTGAAACCTAATAAATAAGTAGACAAGTTTTTTTCTTCTTTTTTTTTCCAGGGGTTTTATTATGATCAGGGTTCCAATACGCTTAGGTTGCTCTACTGTAATATCACTTTCCTGAAGGGTTGGCAGACCTCTATAGTACACATCTGCTTCTAATGGAGTATCTATCATCTGTACTTGAAGTTGCAGATAACCATATTGTCCTGGTTTTCCTTCAAAGGGATGGTTGAAGCCTATAGTCAGCTCAGGTATCTACCAATTATAGAATGTTCTTGTCCCATGATTTAACCACAGGTGTGCCCTACTGACAGAACACTTCCACCGAGGGAACTTGCATCTAGTTTGTGTCCTTCAGGTGAAGGACACTCCTGTTAAACCTACAACCTTGAGGACCTGCTCTGATCTGTGCTAATCTGATGGACCCTAGAACACAGATCCTTGTTTTAAAGGGTGGGGTCAGCCCTGGGCAAATCAACTTCACCTTAAAACTCCATTGCTCTGGCTAAAGGGTTATTTCTCGCACAGGCGCCACTGTCTATGGTCCTACTGCTGTGCAAAACTCTCCTCAAAGAAAAGATCTTTGTTTGTGAAGTCAAGCCATTCATTCATTCATATTTCTTGACATTTATATCCAAAAATAATATTTGAATTAGAAGATTTTTTTTTTTTTGTATAAGAATAGTATTCCATTTTAGGCCCTATATTTTTTTTTTAATTATGTTTATGTTCTCGAAAATTTTCATGAAGGTGGAATTGAAACCTTTTCTTGGAAGCAGCAATTCTGCTAGAATCAACATTCCTGGACCAAGTGAAGACTCTCAAGTAATTGTTACCAAGTATAGTGAACTTGTGAGATTGTATTCATTTTTGTCAAACCCCAGTCCAAGTCTGGAGTTGACTTGTTTTCTACCATACTGTGATTTGAAATCATGACCAACTGATTGATTGGCTGGTCTCTTGCTGACTGAGCTAAATTGACAAGTCTTGCATATCTACAAAATTTATCTCACAGATAGGCAAGGGCTTTTTTTTCATTCTTAAAAATAAATACATTTATACTATAAAAGTACATTTTATAATTTTTTATCTATTATATGTACAATACAAAAGTAGCAGTAATCATATTCAGTTGGAATAGAAGTACTAGTGGAGTTTGACCCTGCAGCAGCTATGCTTGTAGATTCTTAAAAACATGGGTTGGGCCAGGTACATCTACTAGTTGGACCACCATTGATGGCAAAGGTTTCTATCTTTTTTTGTATATACATGTGTTTGTTTATTCTAGCACTCCTGATTGTACTGTTTTATCTACAGACTTGGCATTGGTACTCCACTAGAACCCCTTCTAAAAATTTTTTTTTTGATTTTTGTAAAAAAAAAAAAGAAGCTTTTTTTGCCCTTTTTTTAATCCTATTTTGAAGAGTTTATTAATAACATCTAGATTCTCCAGAATTTAAATTTTTCTAGATGTCTATTTACTCTATTTTAGATGTTTTTGAGTGGAAACGCCAGTGATGTCATAAGAAGAATATATTCTGACCCTATTTATTCTTCTATGGTATTCAATTATTGACTGATGGTGAGCTTTGTGTTATTTCTAACTAGAAAGCATTCAGAGAGTGCATACCTCTGTCAATGCTATGTATTAACTGAAAAGAAAAACTATTGAGAGAATTTTAAATGTACAAATATTAAATTACTTTCTTAAAAATTTGAATCTAGCTTTTTATAAACTGTTTCTTCTTAATCTTTTTTCCAGTAGAATTTTATCAATTCTTCTGTAGCCTATTGGAACTTTTGAAGATATTGTGTGGATAAACTGATGGATTGACTCCAGTGAATCTATATACTGCTTCTAATTTCATTGGCAGAGGTAAACCAATGATGTCATAAGGAAAATTTATTCTGACTGTATTAATTCCTCCATAGAATTTTTTACATGATTTACATAGCGTCAAAATGCTACGGTTGTTCGATTATTGACTGATGGCGAGTTATTTATAAAACTGACCTTTCTTTTTTCTTTTTTTCTTTTTTGTATTTCATCAGGATCAATGGGAATTAGCCAATGCTTGGTACACCACTCTGGCTTGTCAGCTGGGATGGCAACGTCTTCACGTTATTCACCAAGGCCAAATATGTTCAAAAGGTTAATAAGTCATGCTCTGAATATACATCACACTTTAAAAGAATCTCCGCCACGCCCGACTGTGCTTGGGGCCTAAGCTGCTATCACCAAATTTATGTCTATGTTTACCCCTTGGATATTCCTATCCGGATCCAGGACAAAACGTATGAGAATGAGGTAAGGTTTTTATTTATTTTTATCTTTTTATCATTATCTGAAGTGCACAGTGGCTAAGCATGTAATGGCTCAGAGACTTGAATTGACAAATCCAGTTCAAACTTCGACTTTGACTGTTTGTGATCACTTCCCTCTAACTCCTTTGAGAAAGGCATGAATTGATCTCTTCCCCAGCTATGGGTAAAATAGCTCGGAATGAAGTGAGTGAAGCCCACTTTGTGTGCATGTCACCTCTGAGTCTATTTAAAATATCACTAATGGGCCGAATAAGGCGTGATGTGATATATAGAGCCTAAGCTAGGGTAAGGGCATTACTTTATGTATCATTATTAAAAGATGAGCAAAACATTTTCTCTCCTCTACTCAAAGACTAAAACTTTGTTTTTATGTCTTATTATTTGTCTGTGGCAATGAAGTTGGAAGAGCCTTATGTATTCTGTCGTATGTCTGTTTGTCTAACAATATCTTCAATTTTGATGGATATGTTTTTCATTGGCCCATATTTTTTGCCCAGAAGTGCAATCTTTTTCTTCAAGCAAGATGATATGACTTTTGAGAGTGTTAGCCTGTTTATGCTTTCTTTCTTGTCTTCAGTATAATATTTGTATTTGTCAAAAGATTTAATGAAAAAAGTTTAGTAATTCCCAAAGGAAATGAATCTGTTCTGGCAAACAAGTAATTCTAAGTTCAACTAGAAAGGACTCAGTGGGCATATACCTCTGCCAATGCCAATGTTGCTAAAAACTTGATGAAAATCAATTTATATATAGCTACAATGCAGGAAAGGTATGTGTTAAAATTCTTGGATTTGTCCCAGAATTTAATCAATTCTTTCTAAGCCCATGACCCACTCTTCTGCCAAATGATATTGAAATTTGTTGAGAACTTTTGGTGATATTACATGGACAAACATGAGTGAATATGTAAAGGCTTAAAATGAAATGAAAAATTATATCACGTGGGAGAAATTTTTGAATGTACAAATGTTAAATTTACTCCCTTTTTATCAACTGATCATCTTTTTTTTTACTGGTTTGTTTCTTTCATGAACTGTTCTCTGCTACTGAATAATAAAAAGATATCTCTCAATTGAAAACAAATTCCTGGGTCTGCCTAAAATTTACTAAATTCTTCCATAGCCAAGGACTCACTCTTCCACAAACTAATTGAAATTCATTCTTTGGAGGTATTGTGTGCACAAATGGATGGACAAACAGACACAGATTTGAATATATATAGCTCTTCCAACTTCATTGGCAGAGGTAAAATATAGGTGGCATTTTTTAATTTTTTTTCATCAGTTGTAGTCACCAATAAAATCAATATTTTTTTCAGCTCTAATCTTCCATAGTTCTTTGCATTGTTTCTAGACTTTTTGTTAGTGAATAAGTTTGTTTTCTTTAATACCAACCCTTTTTCTTTTGGCCACAATACATCATAAAATTTTTTTAAAATCAAACATCAAAGTAAAAAAATGTGACGTGAGAACATGCGTTTGTAATTTAAGAAGCTAGAAAATTTTCAACATCTGATATTATAAGCATAGTTATCATCTATAATTTATGAGGAACACAAATAGATACACACTTCTTTGATACAAGTGAGAATGTATCAAGGCTTGAGAAGACCCGTCTGTGTCAGTTTTCAGAGTTATTTTTTTAAATCCTTTAACAGCTTAACATTATTCTTTTCTTTTTTTTTAAAAAATAAATTTGAAACAAATATTTTCATTACAGAAACAGATGTTGCCAAATGCTATCAAAAATTGTATAAACAATGTCACAGGTTTAAAATAGTCTGTTCTTTTTCTTGTTTATAATTCAAATCCTTGTACCTAATTCTTTGCTTTTGATTGTACATTTAATTTTGTCCTGCAGTTTTTTAGTTAATAATGTGTCCTTTACCAACATTATTATCATCATTTATGTTCACACCCAATGTCTGGTGATCATCATTGAAGACTGGCAGTAAGTTTACTAAAGTCTCTAACCCTTCACAGCATTATTTTTGAAATATAGAATGCAAAATTTCTTCAATTTTTCAGTCCTTAGGTCAGCTGTTGTGACTTCCAGGTCCTCAACCTCCAGATATAGGTCTTATGGTACTTGCTGTGGAACTGGGGATGATTTTGTTAGATTGTACCCTCTTACTGAACTAGAGGGAGGATTTAATTCATTCTTAGGTGTTTGTGGTATTTAACAGGGTTCTCTGGTGGGATGCGGCGTAATATTTGCATAAGTACAAACCATCAACCAAAACTGTCAGCAGAGGTTTCTTCAGTTTTCAAGTTCGTCTGGCTGGTTTGCTCACTGGCTGGGTATATATATATATATATATATATATATATATATATATATATATGTGTGTATGTGTCGCACGTACGGGCTGCACTAATGGAGCAAAGGGCTGAAAATTTACTCATGTCTTTTTTTTTATTATTATGTTTTTTGTTTTTTTTAAATTTGCCACCGAAATAGATTCTTTATAATGGTTCAATTAGCAATGTAAATTTATGCTAAATCAATCACTAGTTTGTTCCCAGAAGTATTCATAATTGAGGTCTGATCAGTAACCACAGAAAATTTGATGGCCATAACTCTAGCCATCTATTTAATGAATTATGATTGGCAATGAGCCATCCAGCCAATTTGTTAAGTTTGCCCCCACCAGTTAAACCCTTGCTAAGTTTGCCCCCACCAGTGTTGAAAATGTCTTATTCCCAGGATCATCATCATCATCATCATCATCAGTCTTTTAACGTCCGTCGTTGGACATAGACCTTCCCTAGGATTTGCCACACTTCTCTATCATGGGCGTCGCGGAGCCAGTACTTCCTGAACTTGTCTAGTTCGTCTCTCCATCTAATATTCTGTCAGCCTCGGTTGCGCATGTGATCTCGGGGGATCCATGTTGTGAGTCATGATGTCCATCGGTTGTCCGCCATTTTTGCAACATGGCCAGCCCACTGCCATTTGAGATTTTTAATGGATTGTATGATGTCCCTGACTCTTGTCTTTTCTTGGATGTACTGTGCTCTCCTGTCCCGTGGTCTCTCCATGTGAGGCCCAGCATTATTCTTTCATGTGCACGTTGCATGGTTCTCAATTTGTGGATCTGTCTCTTGGTTAGGTTCCACGTTTCAGCTCCATAAGTGACTATTGGCAGGATGCATTGGTTATACACCCTTCTTTTTAAGATTAATGGGATTTTCTTATTTTTGAAGGTTGAGCTTGCTCTGCCAAAGGCTTGTCATCATAGTGTGATTCTTTGCTTGATTTCTTCTTCTTTTGAGAGTCTCATGGAGATTTGTTGTCCTAGGTAGACGTAGTGATCTACTTCCTCCTGTTCTGTGTCCTCGATTTTGATCTTTGTGTTTTTATCTCCGATGTGGTTGTTGCACATTCCCAGGATCAAGAGAGTTTAAATCAAGATGTTTTCATATGTAGCTGCATCAATGCCAACTTGTTTCTTTCACTCATTTCATTTGTTGGCATCTGTCTTCATGTTATCTAAAATATTTCATCCTAGTTGAGTTTTCAGGTGAACATCAATTTTAATGTAAGCAAGGAAGGTTTAGAATAAGCTGCATTATCCTGTTCTCTCTTTTGAATATTAGTTTTCTATTAAGGTTATGGAATACTCTGGTTATTTTCCTGTAATTTCTTTCTTCCTTTTCAGGAAATAAATAATTTACTCAGGTTATTTCCTTATACTGTGATATAGTTCTTTCTTCAAAATAAAATCTTACATTTTTCTTACTGAATACTGCATTGCAAATATGTTTTGCTATACTGATACTTTTATTAGCTGAAATTTTCACTGTATAAAGTTTGATATTTGTAATTAATATTCATCACTGAATTAAGTGCAATCACAAGCCTTTATAAAGAATTCTAAACAATTCAAGAACATTTTATTGGACCATAGGAGGCCTAACTTGCTCAATGTAACTACCACTTACAATAAACTTCAGATTTTTGAGAGCAGCAAGATATAAAAAGAATTCACACACACACTTTTATTGTTTCATAGACATTTTGTTACTAAAATCTACTTATATAATATACACTATGTGTATGTCTACATTTTCATCAGTATCATTTGTCAAGGGATATAACTATTAAATGCAAAGTATAGGGTAGTCTTTTTTACATATCTTTTTTTTTTAAATGCATAAAAAAATCCATATTCTCGTAGAACATAAACAATGCAGAGCTACATAATGTTTTTGATATTTTTAAAAAGTACAATGCAATTGCAAGATTATTTGAACTAGCTGAATACTTGCCTTAATGAATGGAAGCAATTGATATTAAAAAAAAACCTTTCCCTCTCCCATCTTATAATAATATGAATTTTACTTAATTTATTTTCTTTTTTGACACAATGTAGAGAAGGTGGTCCTGATTGTAATGCATCATACCCTTGTCCATTCAATATTAAAAATGCTGCACAAATAAACATTTTAACAATATCAACTTCTATTTTTTCTTTCATTAATTCTCTTATTTCTTTTTATTCGTGCATTATTTTTTAGCATCAAATGTAGCGAGCAGGGGTGTGGAACATGACAATATACAATTGGGACCACCTCCTCTACATTGTGCCTTTTTTAAAAATATATGCATAGAAATATAAGGTTATTATATCTACCATTGTAAATCTTTATAAAGTAAATGAGTTAGTTGTTTGAAAATTATTGAAAAGAACTATTTTAGTGTCTTTGACTTTGACTCATTCCAGCTTCAAATGAAGTAATACTATGCCACCAGAAATGTTCAAATATATATATAGTTTTTCATACTCTGGTGTAAATTGCTGTTAAAAAGTCTTTTAGAAATAGACAAATTAATGGAAATTAGATTTTTCTAATTTAATTTGTTTTTTAGAAGTTATAACAAAGACAGTTTATGTATGAAAAAAAAAAATACACACTGTGCTTATGTATTTTAAAAAACTGTAAAATTTAAAAATCATATTTTGAAGGACAAAGACTGTTTACGTATTTTAAAAACCTTGGAAAATTTTTGAAAATAAGAAGACTTACAAACTTTGAAAACCTTTGATAAAGAGAAGGAGAGTAAGAGTTGACATTGTTAGAGAGGGTGAGAGTAAAATCTCACCACCTCCTCTCTAAGAGCAATACTAAATTTCTATCAGGAGCCAAATGGCAGCCATAAAAAAATGTGACTTTTACTATGAGTTTAATGTGTAAATCAAACTCTCACCGACATATTTTGGGGGGGGGTGATTTTGAAAAATCTCAGGGGTCCCAGTAGTACCCACTGGAGGTTTCAAGGGTTTATGTTGGGTGGTTGTCACACAGAGATGGATGGATTGACTTTTGGTGAATTGTAATAATGAGAATATTAAAATTTGATTGTTCTGTTGAGAGCAGATTTGAAAATTTTTGCTCTTTCAAATTACAAATCAATGCACCAAATTAATCCCTATGCCATAACTAATAATTTGCCATGTTCAGTGAAAGAAATGGGTATTACGAACCAGGTATATGGCTGGGAGTCTGACGTGGTTCCCAACATTGGGTCTCTCTGGCCTATAGACAGTCCACAAAGGTATTACTGGGGATCTGTGAGCTTGATGAGTAAGCAGACCTTTCAAAAACCTGGGGTTGGTGGGAAAATTTATTCAAATAAAAGGGGTCCTTTGTAATGAAGAGTTTGGGAGACACTAGTGTACGGTTAGACTGTATCTTGTATTTATGCTTAGAGATCACAGAGGGGTCTATCTGGAATGAATGAAGTGACTAGTGACCGCCCTTACCTTTGGCAGACCTAATGATAAATGTCTCCATTAAAAAAATTGAAAAGTAGGTATATGCAGAAAATTGGGCAGTAGGAATTCACCGTACCCCTTGTATACCCCTCCATCATTTCCAGCACATTTGATAGTGGGCTGCAGACAGTTCAAGCAGAATTTTTTGTTAGGCTCTTTTCAGACCTGGACTCATCTGAAAAGATGACATTATACCAAAATAGCAAGGGCTACTCACTGTCGTAGATGCCCACTGATTTCTCTGCTGAATGTTAACTTGCTTATGATGTAACTTCTTTTTCTCTTTGCTCTGTCATTATAACTTGATGAAAATATCATAGTCTGACTTATATACTCTCTTACCATGCAACATTGATTTTCTTCTTTACACAAAGAAGAGATCTTTTCAATGGACCGAGTTAATTTAAAAGAAATATATTTTTTTCCTTCTTTCATGAACTGTATGATCACCCAATTCACAGTTGAAAGTAGAATTCTCTATTTTAGTGCCATTTAGTCCTGACTCATTCCAGCGTCAGATTGAGCAATAATATGCTACCTTTTGAAGTCTGACGCAGAAGAAGTTGTTTATCACAATCATGGATAACTTTATCAAACGGCTATTGTCATCAAAATCAGTCAGTTCCAGACATTTTATTTAAAATGGATTAAAATTTCATATCAATTTTTTTCAAAATCTCATTAATTTTTTGCCTTGTAAAGTGGTTTATAACAGTGGATTTAATAACATAATGATGAATTTATTACCCAGAGCTGAAAATCTGCCCTCTAGGCTGGATTTTCCGCTTGATGTCTACTTTGATTTAGCAAAAAAAGTAACAAGGCTCAAGAAAATTAGTTAGTGTCCATTTTTAAAGAGTCATTTTTTTTATCTAACAACTTAACATTGTTCTTTTGTTTTTAATAAATTGGAAACAATTTGTTTTATTACAGAAACAGATGTTGCCAATACTATTGATTTGGTCTAGTTAACCGGACAGACACAAATTAAGGGTTAAGTTTAGCATTTTACTCTCATCATGAATTGAACCACTACTCAAAACTTTGAAAGTGTGGGAATTTTCAAAAACTAATCAGCTAAAAAGATGCCCCAGAGTCCCATGAGTAACTACAGAAAATCTGATTGACATAGTTCCAGTTGTATTTGAGTTATGTGATGACGGACAGACATTTGATGAATTACAATGGGAATAATGAAATAGATTGTTGCAATTTTTATATCTTTTGCTCGGTTATCATTCAGTTATTGTTATCTAAAAGACCTCATCCCAAAGCGGTTTCATCTGTAATTCCTGTATGAGGCATTGTAATGTGGCTTATTCCTCTGGTGTATTCATGATAAATTCAGTAATCCTCAATGATCATACTAGAAACTGTCAGTCAAAACTATCAACATAGGTTTCTTTAGTTTTTTAGTTCCTTTAGCTGCCTAGCTGGCTGTATTGGTATGTATGTATTGTGTGTACAGGGTGCACCAATGGAGCTGAAGGGTTGAAGATTTAGGCATTTACTCCTTATTAAATGTTTAGAAAAAACTTTTTTCAAAATTTACACCCTGAATACGTTTTAAGTGGGACAGGGTCGATTTGCACTGGAAGTGTATGCCAAATTGCTCCTTTGGTTTGTGTCTGGCAATGTTCACAGTGATTTTTTTGAAAAATTTGACTTTTTTAGTGATCACTGCCCAACAAAAAGCAAGAGAAATAACTTATTCATTGATCACTCCTTTTTCCAATTTTTTGATTGATCACCCCCACATGGTATGACAAAAGATGTTGGCCACATGACATTTTCTATTGTGACTTATTTTTATCAATTGTCATGTAAGAGTAAAATATGATGTGTCCCTAAACGTTGGTGATTGCAAGATGAATGTTTTGTTTCTGAATTAATTTTTGTTTGATTACTTCTTAGAGATGGACTCCTGTTAATGGCTTTTCTGGAAAAAACTTGCTTCCCACTGACCGCAAGAACTGGAGTGATGAAAATGGAGAAGGATACTACCCAAAAGAAAGTTTTCAGTTACCTTCACAATACTGGGAATGGGAAGGAGATTGGATAGTGGATGAAAATTTCCGCGGACATCTGACTGATCGAGGTGTAAGTATTGCAATAGAATTCAATATGTTTAACATAAAATATGATGCCATTGAACAATTAAAGAAGTATAAGGAATGAATTTATTTGGTTAGATCTGATATTCTGGCACTGTTGGCTCTAGTAATTTGAATTGGTAGAGCAACTATCATTCATTGACAAGCATCCGGTGGGTGAAAGGCATAGAGCCTCGCCTAGGACTTATTCTTTATTTTCAGTCTGTGCCGTTTACCAATGGCTGTAAAATGCTGGTCTGAATAGTTGTAGTGATAAACAAATGGAATTAAGATGAAATAAATACTTGTCAAAAATAATAATGGTTGACAATGCTTCATCTTCTCTTGTTAATAATAGAAGTCGTAATTTCAGTATTTCTCAGTTTCATATTTACCATATTTACTATTAGACTATGTCAATAGTTAATTCTATTATTAATATGCAGTAGATAAGCAGGTTGGTTTATTGGCCACCATTTTCTGTTCATTATCTTGTTAAGTAAAGAAAGATCCCTCTCTTTCCTAATGGATTATAGTAATACACCCCCCCCCAAGTGGTGGTGCTAGGTTCAACTGTGAACGTTGCCCCTCGGGAAATAAAGAGCAAGTTCATGGTGAGAATTGAACTCGCAATCTCTAGCCAGAGGGGATCCAGTATACGGCAGGCTGCTTTTTACCATTGATTATGCTGTTTATCTGTTGGATTATGGTCAGATTCCAAGTTGGGATAAAAAGCAATTGAAAATTAGGATGGAAGTAAAAACTAATCAATATTAAAAATCATGTTGCAATACTTAATCCAAGAATAAAATTTGAAAATTTAACAATATTGTTATATTTTTAGTTTTTTAGATTTTCTGGGTTCCTCACATATATTGCTCTACCCCCATCCCTCATTTAGGGGTCTGTGGGTCCCACACACCACCTCTTTACTTCATCAAGTGCTACCCTGTTTGGGGCTGATTCGTTATAGCTCACTTTTCCAAAAAATTTTAATAAATTAAGTTGTGTTGAAATTGCAAAATAAAAATTGTAAAAGATAGCATCATGGATAGTCTCTGGAATTTCTCTGTATTGTACACTTTAGTGTGCCATGTGTATGAAAATATACGCATACACAACAATTTATCATGTAGTGATATATTTCCCCAGTTCAGAAAGTTGCTACCAAATGAGACACACAGCATTGATTTATTTCATCTTGTTGAAGCTCGACAACATCTTATATTTGTAAATGATTGCTGACACAATCTCTTTTTATGCTATAACCTGTATAGGTCTGTTTCACTAAGTGTTCCATTTTTCAGTAACATGACTCACATGAGTAAGCCCTTTGTTTCAAATGACATCTATATACAATACATTACAATAACACTCTATATAAAATAAACAATTCCTGTATTATGACATGGCCTTAAAAATAATAAAACAAAGATAAATATTAAAATCATAGCTTAAGGAGAGGTGATTGATCAACACTGCTGAGGAGCCATATTATCATAATTTTTCTTAAGCCCTGTGACAGTTATATGGTAAAATATTGATAATCTCTAGGAGAAAAATTCACTCAACGTACCATTATATCTGAATCTGTATAAAACATGAAACCCTTTTTAAAGCTTACATAAATTGCATTCATAGACGTTTGGAAATAATTGACTGAAATGACATGAATTTTGAAAAATTCTTTTATGTCTTTATCATTTAAAGCTATAAAGTTTTCTAGACTATATATGCACACACACACACATAATCTGAGCAGCTATCAGTGGAACCTCCATTTTGAAAATTCTACGGCATGAGCTAATTTAATGAATGATATCCTTCCTATCAGTTTTAGCTTTGTTATAATTGTAATACATTTCAGTTGAACAAATCTTCTGTATTTTTGATCTATAAGAAAACGTCAATCAAAATGTCAACATCAGCATAGGTTTCTTCAGTTATTAAGTTGGTCTTGCTTGCTATGTATGTATCATGTGTACAAGTTGTACCGATGGAGCTTGAAGACTGGATATTTAAATATTTACTTCTTATCATGTCAAGAAAGAAATCTTTTGTTTCTAAATATGATTTTAGTGGGGGGTTTGATTTGTAATCTAAGTTTATGCAAAATTGGTCCCTTAGTTTGTGCCCAGCTGCATTCATACTTGTTTTTTTGAAAATTCAGACTTTGTTAGTGATCATTGCCCAACAAAAAGGGAGTGAAGTAATTTATTCATTAATCACCCCTTTTCTGATTTTTTAATTGGTCACCCCGAAAAGGCATGGTGCCAAAAGACATTGGTCATGTGGTGGTTTCTACTAAGTGATTAACAAGACTTATTCTACTTTAAAACCCGTTTATACCTTCACACTTGGTTAATTCATTCAAGCTATGTACTAAATTAGTTTAATAGGTCAATAAGGGTGAGAGGGGGCTCGGTAATTCATTCAATTATAGTGAAGTATATATTTGCTTGTTGAAAAATGTGTTATGCACAAAAAAAAAAGTACATATTTATACGGATATATATTGCATTTTATTTATATTTAGTTTGAATATACTGTTCATAAAATCGGATAATATACAAATTCCAGAGAGGGAAATGATTGAAAAAGATCAAACAATGTTTTGAAATACTTTCAGATGTTCACATGATTTGTATCTTTAAATTCCAAGACAGCCAAAATCTTCATACTGGATGATCCAATATTTCTAAGACATGATTCATATTTTGGGTGCAATTCTTCATAAGGAATCAATGTGTCTGCATGAGTCAGATTTTCTGGAATCTTCTACTGCATACGGGCAAAAATAGAACAACAGTCTGATAATTACATGACTCTAGTCTGATTTTCAAAGACTTGAGGACTTCTTATGCATTGTACCATCATTTCATAGATCCTTGATCATCATTCATTTCATTTGTCAAAAAAAAAAAATTTCTATTCTCTTTATAAAAATGAACTATTATGTACACATGATCAATAGTTGGATAATATCTGATGAGATAATATCAATAACTGACAATCTTTGTTTCATTACCATAAAGCTGTAACCAACAAAAAAGTTGATAAATTGTAAGTTTTACATTTGATTTCAATTACTTTACGGATTATCAACTATTGAAACCATGTAAGGGGAACATGGGTACTGCGGATGATTTGGATTTGGTACAAAACCAAGAAAACATCTGTACACCTACTATTTCACTTTAGCAAATCAACATATTAGACATTATGTATATATATATATATATATATATATATATATATATATATATATATATATATATATATATATATATATGCGTGGGTATGTATATATAGATGTATAAATGTGTTTATATGTATTTATATGTGTGCACATATATATATATATATATATATATATATACATGTGTGTGTGTATATATATACGTGTGTGCATATATATAAATGTATATATATGTGTGTATATATGTATAAATATATGTATATATATACATATATATATATGCATATATGAATGTACGTATGTGCATATATATGTATATATATGTATGTATATGTATGTATATCTATAGATGGATATATATGTATATATATATGTATATATATGTGTATGTATGTGTATGTATAAGCATAAGCATGTATGGGTAGATATATATTTATGTAAGTAAATATATATATGTATATGTATATATATGTATGTATATGTATATATATGTATGTATATGTAGATATATGTATGTATATGCATATATATGTATATGCAGATATATGTATGTATATGTATATGTATATATAAGTATGTATGGGTATATATATGTATGTATATGTATATATATGTATGTATGGTTATATATATATATATATATGTATGTATGTATGAGTATATATGTATGTGTGTATGTGTATATATATATATATATATATATATGTATGAGTATATATATATGTATGTGTGTATATATATATATATATATATATATATATATATATATGGGTATATATGTATGTATGTACATGTATGAATATATATGTATGTGTATATATATATGTATACGTAAACATGAATGTATATATATATATATATATGTATATATATACATTTGTATGTACTCATATATGTATATGTATGTACTCATATATGCATATGTATGTATTCATATATGTATATGTATGTAATCATATATGTATATGTATGTAATCATATATGTATGTGTATGTAATCATATATGTATGTGTATGCAATCATATATGTATATGTATGTGATAATATGTGTATATGTGTGTGATCAAATGTGTGTATGTATGTACTCATATGTGTATATGTATGTACCCACATATGTATATGTATATACTCACATATGTATGTGTATGTACTCATTTGAGTATATGTATGTACTCATATAAGTATATGTATTTACTTATATAAGTGTATGTATGTACTTATATATGTATATTTATGTCCCTATATATGTATATATTAGTATGTACATGTGTATGTATATATGTATATGTTGCATATATATGCATATTTTTGTATCAATTGTGTGTATATATGTATATATATATATATATATTGTGTGTATATATATATATATATATATATATATTGTGTGTATATATATATATATATATATATATATATATATATATATATATTATGTGTGTGTGTGTATATGTATATATATATTATATGTGTGTGTGTATATTTATCTATATTGGGTGTGTATGTATATATACATATAATAGGTGTGTATGTATATATATATATATATATATATTGGGCATGTATGTATATATACATATAAATGGGTGTGTATGTATATATATATATATATATAATGGGAGTGTATGTATATATATAAAATGGGTGCGTATTCATATATATACATATTAGGTTTGTATGTATATATATATATATATATTAGGTGTGTATGTATATATAAATATTAGGTGTGTATGTATATATATATATTAGGTGTGTAAGTACATATAAATATATATTAGGTATGATGAATGTATATATATATATGCAGTAGGTGTCTGTATATATATACATTATGCATGTGTATATATTATATATCTATATTTATGATGTATATAGCTGTATATATATATACATATATTTTTACGTGTGCATATATATGTATTTTGCGTGAGTATATACATGTATATATATCATGCGTGTATGTATATATATTTATATATATATCATGTGCATATATTTATGTGTATATATATTA
>OY735206.1:11954470-11956970 GCA_963457665.1 Thysanoteuthis rhombus | reverse complement strand
ATATCTGATATATACGTATATCTTTGCAAATATATGTATATATTTCATATGTTTATGTATATATATGTATAGATTTTGAATATGTATATATTTTTAATATATATATATATATATATATACATACACATACATGTCTCTTTCATCTATGTATTATGTTTGTGTATATTATATATATGCGTATCATATATATACTTATATCTATTCAAGTATGAAATATATATACTCATATACATCTATGTATAAAATATATATACATGTGTATTGCTCTGTGTAATATATATATACCTGTATCCAACATTGTATAATATATATATACCCACGTACAACCTTGTATATGATATATATATACGTTTGTACAACTTTGTTCACAATATTTACCAGTGTTTAACTTTTTATAAAATATATATACCTGTGTACAACCTTTTATACAATATATATACCTGTTAAAAACTTTGTATAAAATATATATACCCTTGTACAACCTTGTATAAAATATATATACCCATGTATTATGTTGTGTAAAATATATTCACCCTGTTACAACTACGTATAAAGTTTATATACCTTTATACATCTGTGTATAAAGTTTATATACTTTTATCAACAATTAAATGTCCAACATTTGATGCATCTCAGGAAAGAGAAATGATCTCTATTGGTATGTCACATATCTGTGAAATCTATTAATACTCAAGCGATATAATATTTTCCTGCTCTTGTAGTACTGAAATGTCAATATGGTTATTTGTACTGCTACTAGTTTTTTAAGTGGGATGACTCATTACCATGTGATTGTAATCCATGTGATTGAGTGCCGACATCATGAAAAGCACAGACATATCATCATCTCTGTTGAAAGCAATACTAACAAGAGAAACATTATCCTTTTTATACTGTAATCTTATATCATTTTCGATATCATTATCATCATTGTTACCTTCTTATATTGATGTAATGATATTTGAGGTGATGTTGATGATGGAAGCATATCCATCCACTGTTTGATAACACTTTCTTGATCTGGGTTGGTTGATAAGCAGGCGAATTTTGGCAATCATATAGTGTCCACACCGAATCTGTATCTCTCCGTCCTGTCTCCTATTTCGTAAATTGATTTTCTGATTGAAGCTGAGACTCTATTTTCTTTTCATTCTGTTAGGTTGTTTTACATGAAATATCGTTCTTTAATTTCGTAGTTTCAAGATTAATCCAGTCTCAATGTTGAATGCAATGTGCTAGTGCTAACCTTATACAAGTCTAAGAATAGAAAAAAACATCTTCAGAAATCAGAATGCATTAATCTTAAGATTTAGTGAAATACTATTAAACAGATTCAACTATAAAAAATCTTCAAGTCATTGACACTAATTATCAAAGAACATGTAAAATAAAGTTAGTAAAGTATTTAAAAAGAGTGAAAATGGTAAATCAAATTAAAATATTAGAATATAAAATAATCAGAATATACCTGTAAAAATGATTGTGTTATTTGTGTATGTATTGGTAGTAACAAGCCTGAAGCCAATGTTGTAAGTAATTCAATTATGACAAAAAGTTTGATATGTACAAAAATAATCATATAACCCAATGAATTTGTAATTGGAATCCAGTGACTTCTGTGGTTCATCCAATTATTCTTGAGTGTACACAACAGTGTTTCCTCTGAAGCAGAGGAACATCATCTATTGCACATCTATCAAAGACAAAATTATTGTTCATAGACCAGCACCATCTGTAAGAATTTGAATAAATCTAATCATTTCTATTGATATTCGGACCACAAATATTGTTGTTTTTCATACAACGTTTCGGCCGTTGCACTCTACAGCTTTCGTCAGGTATCATCTGTTACGTTTTGGGAAGTAACGAACCGAACCCTTTATTTATCCGACGGGGGTATATTGACCGTACTCCCCTCTTTAGCGTTAGTAGTATTGTTATACTGTCTCACACTAGGATCGAACCTAGAACCATCAGATTACTTAACAGTAATTTGTCTGATGCTATAACCACTGCGCTATGTGTCCGAATATCAATAGAAATAATAATAATACCTCATCTCAAAAATTCCGAGATATAAAATCAATTTGAAACGAAGATGATTTTCAAAGGTCAAAAATTGTTTCTTGTTGTAGTTCATTAATTAGTTGAAAAATCAAATACTAAAAATAGAGGTCTACCAGAATATTTCTTTTATAGAAGGGTTCTTTGAGTTTTCGAAGTTTTGAAACCACTGATATAACAGATATTTCAAACCCAGACAATAAATATATTAATTTTTGTATCACATGGTATCAGTGTTTTCATGGAATTGAACAAAATTTATGAAGAACTAAACAGGAAAAGTAAGTTTGTAAGTCATTTTGTTTGAAAAAATGAACAAAAATTTATTATGAAAAAAAAATAGTTGTTAGAAAAAAAAGGAAGATTTAATGTTACGCCACCCCAGACTGGTCTCTGCTACCGTTCGCCAGTTGGTGAAGTGTGACGCTGGTCAGGC